>VZRL01007178.1:1290098-1497217 GCA_013397895.1 Origma solitaria | reverse complement strand
AAACGGCATGTTGGTTTCTGTGCCCTGTGGGTAGTGACGCCAATCTCTCACGTACGTGTGGTGAAGTCCCGAGGCTGATGTGCCTCTCCAAGCAGCTCAGTCCCTTCCCGTATTTTAGCAACAGAAGTGTTTGGTTTAGTCATAGGAAATGTGATGTACCCAAAGATTCTCCCATGGTGTGATTTTTTTTGATCATGCATGTGTGCCATGCCTGTGAGTGTGAAATAGCAGCACCCTCCCAGCCACGTCAGCTTGTGCGGATGCAGCTCCTTTGTTAAGAGTGGTAGGAGGTCTGTACAAGTGAAATATCTCAATAATGTCTTGGAGTAAGCTAATCCTTCAAGTGCCATTCACCTCAGCAGTAGAACCAGATAAATGTTTGGGTGCATGATGAAAAATCATATGGGCACATGTATATATCCCTCTTGCACAGCAGTCTGGTTGCTCTTTCTGTCAGAGGGGGTTGAATTGGTATCTGCTGCAAGGGTCTGCCAAGCCATTATGTCATGTGCTGTTATTAGGTCATTAGCCTAACCTCTAGGTGCTTGTCTACGTTAAGGAATATTTAATAGATTAAAATTTTCCTTGCATCTGATGAAAATGCGCTCAACAGCCTGGAAGTTAGGGAGGAAATAAAAACTTTTAGTTTTTGCTTAATACTTAATATGCTTCTATTATATACTTCTATACCTCAGGACTATTGAGAGGGATTTGCTGATGCCATTATAGAATAGCCAAAGATACAGAGGTCCAGCTTTTTCCTCAAAAAGGTAGGAAAGGTGGTTAAAAAAGAGCTAATTGAACCAGACCTGCCGTGAGCTGAGTAAGATTCTTTCTGCTCTGTAAAATGTGCAGTCATTTTCTCCAATTCCATTCTTGCTGTAGATAAAATGTCAGAGTTTCCCCAGCGGTGCCATGTATGATATGCAAGATAAAGGTTTCAAACACCTCATAGTAAAATGTCTCTCTTACATGGACGCAGAAATTAACAAATCTATAAACAAGTGATACTTGTAAAGAACTGAAATCTCATCTCACTTAAATTTTGCCTAGTTGGTAACATGTTCATCTACCCTTTGGTGCGCACAGAAAGACAAAACATAATTATATTAGTACCCTTTCTAAGCTTCATATAAGATAGAAAAAAGTCAAATGTAGACAGTCTAATTGGAAAAGAGCAGGAAAAGGGGCAATGCTTGCTGTTATCTTCCCTTCCCACAGCCAGGGCTTTTGGTTTTACTTTAGTGGAGGAGAACTAATTTTAGGTTCCATGGTTTCTTTTTTTAATAGAATATTTGATACAATAAGAAATTTACCTACAGACCTCTCCATTATTTAATTGCATTCTTTAAGCTGGTTATCTTCAGTTGTTTTTATGCATTATAAGCAAGCAGCTGTGTAAGATAATTCATATGTGTAATCCAGTTATATGGCCAAAAGTATTAAGTTTCTCTAGTATTTTGGCTAATTCTTGCACCTACTTTTCTCATCTTAATCAGTACTAAAAAGGTTTTTTAAGCAGGTTAGTAAAAAATAAAATAAAACAGAACAAAACCCCTTGCTGCTCCTGCCAAGTTTTCTATTAGCATAAAGCATTAAGTATAATGCATCATGTTTGTAGTTAGGGAGAATAGATTATTTGGCTGCTTAACTTTTGGTATTGCTGCATCCTCACTAGAATTGTGCCCATGTGAAGTCACTGGTTTTAGTGTGAGAGCTGGTTAATTTATGTATTTACAAGCAATGATAGTCCTGTCCAACTGAATTATGTGTATTTTACCACAATATCTGTGAGTCAAGTTGAATTGTCATTTTTTAGGCTTGAATGTCACGTTAAAGTAAAAATATCCACTTCACCAAAACAGATTTTCATACAAAGAACACTGATTACTTACATCTTAAAAAGTCCAGAGAAGTTCACCACACACACACTCAAGCCCACAGAAACATGGAATTGTGTCACTAAAAATACACTGGTTAAATGGTGTGAGTCTCAGTGCTAATTAACGAAGTAGGTAGCTCAAAGCAGGTAACAGAGGTAAAGGTTATCACCAAGACCTCTACAGACAAAACAACTACTGTTTCCAATTATTAAAATCAATAAACCCTGTTTCTATTCATAATTTGTGTAGATGCTTATGATTTTTTAAATGTTATCCTTGGAGATGTAGATTTGAAGGAGCAGCTGGAAAAGCCTGAGTTCTACGTAGCATGGTGCAAAGCCCAAGTTGTGCCCTGCTGGACTCTCCTCCTTAGGCTGTCTGATGTCTTTGCCCGAGCTTATGACAATAAAGGTCAGGAATTGCAGTGCTGTCCTGGTGCACCTAGAGAAATGTTTCTTCCTTTTATGACTTGATGACTAATAAGATAATTAACAGCTAAAATACTATCCTTTTAAATTAAGCTTCAGGGTGGGGTAAATGAAGCTTCACAGCAGCCGTGCTTGGTACTGCTTTAAATAGGGTGATCCTGCTCTTAACTGGTCCCTTTATATCTGGCTTTGGGAGCTCACATCCTACATTCCTCCTAGGTCTCCAGGAGCAAAATGATGGGCATTATTTTTTGTCTTTTTTGGAGGGGAATTAATTTTCTGTTGATTCAGGTTCATGGGTTAGGTCACTGAGAGGGATCTGATGAATGTTGAAATTGGTGCCTAACAAGTTACAGTACACAGCCACGATCGATAGAGTATCTGGATTGCCGCTTTTGGAAATTCCCAGACCCTCTGAAATGTCTTTGACAGGAAAGTTTCATAGAATAAAACAGGAGAACATTTTTTTCCCTCAGGGAAAATATAATAAGAAAGATATTATCACTAAGCATTTAATTATTATTATTATTCCTGAGTTATATTATTATTAATGCTGAGTTATAGAAGGGGGAGTGAAGGCCAGAGGGCTGTGTTCTCTTCCCTGAGCTGTCATTAGGAGGTGTGTCTGTTGTGTAGCAGCATGCTTAGCCAATTGGTGGGCATAGAGTCAGTGTGTTTGTTATTTGGGGCAGCTGGAGGAGAAGTGCTGCTTCTTTGAACACCAGTCTTCACTGTAGAAGTACCTCTGTACCTGCTAATGCATCTATATAATCCTACTGCTAAACTGGAAGAAATATCTGTAATGAGGGGATAGCAACATTAAATAGTCTCTCATACGTAACAAAGAGAAAACACAACAGGTTGTTAATATATAGATTTGAAATAAAAAGGTGTTCTTGTATTCTTGTAAGGTCAGTGTGATTGTAGACCATGTTTTGAAATATTTGTTGTATGTGTTAGTAATCTAGATTTTGAAAGCATTGAATCTGAATATTGATTTACGCATTTTGATTACATCTGATGTATAAATTAAGTTGGTTAAAAAGAAATGTGAATTTGATCACACAATTATTTCTTTTATTCAGTATGTGGCAGACAATTTTGTTTAGTGTTTGTGTTTGAATCAACTTCTGGTCAAGTGAAATGATTTGCTTGTAATCTTTGAAGTAAACCTTCAAGAATAAAGATGTCTATTATTTTTTTTTTCCTTTAGATTGCCCTATAAAGTCTTCTGTGTGCAGTGTGTATTTGAGATGAGGTACATATAGTGTTGTGAACAGGCCCAGAATATTAGGTAGAGTTGCCAAGTGAAAGAAATACAGAATAGTATTCTTTCCTCCTATTCGTGCTATTTAAACTTTTTTCTCATCTATGCAGGAGGTTGCATCAACAATTTGAAAGCTATAAGGAGCAAGTAAGAAAGATAGGGGAAGAAGCCCGCCGTTACCAGGGAGAGCACAAGGATGATGCTCCAACATGTGGAATCTGTCATAAAACAAAGTTTGCGGATGGTTGTGGCCATTTATGCTCTTATTGCCGGACCAAGTTCTGTGCTCGATGTGGAGGTCGTGTCTCTCTGCGATCAAACAATGTAAGTCTTCTGACGTGTACTCTTAAGAAAAAGCCTTCTTGACATTGTCATGCTGCAGATTGTTCACCTTAAGTTTGGCATTTCATGCTTCCTTTTACTTAAGTGTTTCATTCATTGCTTGATTATGAGGTGTGTATAAAGTAAAACAATGTATTTAATGATTGTGGAGATACTTGGGAGTCACAGCGCTAATTAAAGCAAAAAGGAATAATAGTGTATAGTTCTACTGAGTGAAAGCTTGAAGAAAACATACTTGTTTTTCATAGAATGAAGAAACCCTTTTGCTCAGGTACAACTTGGCATTAATAAATTTTTATTGAACTCTTATTTAATCAGATTTTTTGTTTTCCAAGAACTTGTCATAAACATTTATAGATTTCTTTTACATGAAATCAGTCAATTTTTTGGTTAGAAAAAAACCCCAACTATTTTTCTTAGCACAGCGAAAGTGTTATGCCAACGTATTTTAAATTAAACTACAGATTAATCTGGATTAAGTATCCTACTTTCAGGCAGGTGAGCTGAATCTTTCTCCCTCTGATCTGCATGAGTTAGCTGCAGAAGCTTTCCACAAAACCAAACGACATCCAAGAGTACCCTCTGGTTAGTCAGTCCCTTCCAAACCTCTGGCTACTCTCTAGTATATGAGCAGTAGGATCTAAATTTGGAATACTGTTATCCAGTGATTTTTTTTGGCTGGTCATCAAGGACTGTGGTGTGTTATAAAGCATTTTACACATGTATTTTTTATTATTATATGAATAACTTTGTTATCTGTCATGATATGAGGCAACTTTCTCATATGGTTTAAGATGCTAGGCATTTGTAGGGTAAGTTTATCAGTACTCTTGGTATCAACACAAATTTACCTGAAAGAGAATGCAGATTTTATAGCAGATAATCATGTTCACAAGGGAGCTAGTGTATGGCCTTTTCACTTCTTTAAGATGGACATCAACTGAATAGGCCTTCTGAATTTCATGTAAACCAAAAATCACCCCTCAAAAAGATGCATTTTGTTTTTATTTTAGAAGTTTACCATAGTCTCGTTGTACTTGTGAGTCCATTAAACTGAATTCAAATTCTGAAGAAAACTATATAGGTGAATTGAACAAAAATTTGCATGTATTAATATATTAGTAAAAATAGATGCATTACATTGTATCACCCATAGGTGGTGTCACTACAACAAGTCTCTGAAAATATAGTTTACTCTGATATGTTAAGTTATGCTATTAATGAATGCATGTGATACAGTTTATCTTTACTCACATACTTACTTTATATATTTTAACCATTTTTCACCCACTATTTCAAGTCACAGAAATGGAAGAGTGTAAATTTATTTGTAAATTAATAAATAAATTAATTGCATTTTGCATTTTGTTTCTTACGTTGTTTATGCTTCTGTGGGTCAGGGTGGGAAAACACGTTTTCAACATATGCAGTAATGTCATCTTTTTATTTAAAGCTCTTTTTTTTTCTTAATTTTGTGTTTTTGTCTCTTCGTAGAGAGTTATTAGAATTGCATTTCTTTGAAATCTGTCTATTAATACTTGCCTATTTTATTCTTTATCTCTTCTTTTTTTTTCTCTTTTTATTCTGCTTCCTTGGATGCTTTCCCAAAGGAGGACAAAGTGGTTAGAATCCATGCTTTTTATAATTTATTATTATGATGTTGTTAGTTAACTGGGAAACATATTAATGTGAAAAACTGAACTAAAATTTCAAAATCATCCATAGGGGCGGGGGGAAGAACAGGAATCCTAACACCCAGGCCCTACACATCCCTTAGCTGAACACAGGCCTTAAAGACAGCTCAACAAGGAGACCCAAGACTGTTGTCCAAATGATGACAATAAAAGAAATTAAGAACTGAGAATTATTTATAGACTAGGAAGTAGAGGAGGCAATAAAGTGTAACAAAATTTTATTTCATAAAAATGTCTTTAGTTAACAATTTTGACTTTTTGCATGCAAGATCCTTCCATCAGCTTCAGGAAATCTAATTTAGTATTTTAATTGTAATTATACATTGTTTTACATGGTTTATTTTGTTTCACTTCTAGCTGCAGCAGAAATTCAGGGAATTCTTGTAAAATCAGCTTTTTTCATTTACATTGTGAATGATATATATAGGCAAACAATCCAGACATAAGTACAGTGAGCCAGGTGGAGTAAATCATCGTTGAATGCATAGTTAACATTTCAAAAATCTGCAGAACCTTTAGGATCAAGTAAAGGCATATTCACCACTAGTGTCTGTGCCTTATCTCAAATAGGTGAGGGGAGCTCCCTGCTCATCTCTGCACCCTGTGCATGGTAGAAGGGGTGGCAGTACTTGAGCAGAATAGTGCATGTCCATTTACCACCTCTTCTTGGGCAGCTCTGCGAAAGGTGGTATTCCAGATTTTTAATTGAAGAAGTAAGTAGTGGAAATTAGCTAGCTTTGTGGGCACCTTAGCTGAAACAAGTGTAAATTAATTACAATCCAATGTAATTTTCTATGCATTCTTTGTTGAGTTATGTGTGTGATATGAAATGGTGTAATGCCCCTGTTTCAATAGTAGCATACCTGTAACCTGAAATTTAGTTCTGTTCAAAACCTAGAGAAAATTATTTCTATCGCATCTGAATATTGCAGCAGGTTTTTTCTATGTCAGTAGTGTTCTGAGAGCATGATTGTTCTTCTAATGGCTATGAAAGAGAACTTGCTACATCTCATTCCCCTGTTTTTTGTGTGGTACTCTGAATAAAGTGCTAAAATAATCCAGTAGTTCTAGATCATTTCCATTCTATCTAAATGGCTTAGGATAGAGTGAAGGAAGTTTCAGCTTGCTGCTAATTTCTTACTAAAGCAGTGCATCATTGATGCATCCACTGGGGTGTATTAAAACATTACTGCACTTGCAACAGCGTCTTCTTTAGGGCTAGAAACAGCACAGCACTCAAGTGCCCTAAAGTGCCACTTAGGTACAGTTTAGCCACCTAGGTTTTGGAGAGCGGTTCAGGTGAACCTCACCTGACCTCCTTATATGCTCGAGGCATCCTCCACCCTTCAATTTGAAACAAAAACTCGGCTACATAACAGAAATTGTGATAGTGTCTGCATGCAGGAGACTCTGTCTTTGATGAGGGGAAAGCTTAGGGGCTCGTCTTTGAATAATGTCATTTGGGATCCAGAAAACAAACTCCACTGCACTAAAGTGCTCTGAAGATGTGTCCTGAAGACATATCGGACTTGTTTGGATTGCCCTAAATTCAATTAAATACCTCTTTATTATTTGCACTTATCTTAATTTAGGTTTTACTGTGTTGAACTCCAGGCTTCCACATGTCAAGAAAAAGCCCTAATAATAATTTGTGAAAATAAATTTTTTATGGTGTGATAAAGCTGAGCTACATCTCTTTTACAGCTAAAATGTTAATGGTATTCAGAGGGAAAGAATCCAATAACTAGTCCTGAATGTGTGAGAAGCATGGGGAACACTTCTTTAGAGTATCATTGCTTTAGCAGTGCCTGTCTCTGAAAATTAATGGCAGAATTAATTAATTAATTCCAAAATGTTAATACATACCTAGAAATAGCATGTTTTATAACAGAAAAATGGCTATAATTAATATAGAGCAACATGAGAAAAGTATTATTTGTTAATTATTTTCAGTGGCTCAGCATTCCTGACTAATGACATATGGCGAGTTTCATATCAGTAAAAACTTTTTAAACATATTTATCCCTTAGTCTCTATATGCATTTTATCACAATAAATTATAGTAATACAAAGCGCATGCATCATGTTTCTTGAAGTTAAGGGTTCATCATTTGGAAAGGATGATGAAGTGTGAATTAGCGAAGTGTGAACTCAGGAAAAGTCAGGTGTTATCCTAGATTCAGGGTGTTTCCTGTAGAGTAGGAGCATTAATGATACCTCATCTGGGATTTTGTTTCCCATGTGTTATCCAGCTTTGACAAATACAAACTGTGATAGGTACAAAGAAAGTAATTTAGAGGATTAGTCAGGAAATGGAGAGCTGCTTAGGCTGGAGAGATTGAGGGGACAAAAGCTCAAGCAATTATAATTGACATCTGAATGTATGGAATTGATATGTAGAAATGCAGAGAATTTAAACAGTAATGTTATTAGAGTAATAGAGGAATAAATGAATACATGAGACCAAATGGATATAACTTGGCCCTAAACACTCCTGGCTCGGAAAAAGATGTTTGCAGTCAGTAGAGTAAAGCCTTGAGAATTTATTTCATGTGACTTATTGAAGAGAAAAATAACAAAATAAAATTTTAAAGGCTAAATTTGATGAGGTTAGGACAGGATTTATGTGATATAGTTGCTTGTGGCTGTAGGGCAATGTATAAGGTCCCTAAGAGGTCCTTGCAGCTCTTGCTTCTAGCTAAATATTTTTAAAATGTAATACTTTGAAGCTGTTCTAGACCTTATCAAGTAAGTACCAAATATTTCTAAGGATTTTTTTCAAATACATATAGCTGAACTTAATATACTCTCTCCTCATGAAATAATAAAAGACATCCTGAAACACCTCATAGTGAGAGTTAGTAGGCATCCTAGGCTGATCAAGAGATGACTCCAGTACACTTACAAAATTAATTGGCAATAAGTGGCATATTTTAGTGGCTAATGAGTTACATGAATTTCAGTGATTCTTGTTCTAATATGTCAAAACGCATACCCAAATACCTTTCCTTAAGTTCTTTCATGTTCTTTGAGTGCTGATTAGCTCTTTGTACTTCTCACCTGAGTTTGCTCTCCTTTCATATAGTTGCAGGCAGACCACATTTAATGGGTTTAACTTTATTTTATGTGAGATGACGTTTCAGAAGGAAATCCGGTAGCTTTCCTCTTTTTTTTTTAAGAAAAAGTGGACAGGAGTGACCACTTGCTTTTATTTTTGCAGAATGTTCTAGGTGGTTTTAGTTCCTTATAGAGTGCCTACACCTTCACTTTATATCGTTTTAGTTGTGTTCCATACACCAAGATTTGAATTGCCAAAATGGTGGTGGGTTTAAGTTACTTCTCTATTCCATTCACTCTCCCCTGTCATTTGAAATATTTTGGTTTTTAGGGCAGTGGAGAAGTTAGGAAAATATCCAACTGGTTCTTCTCTGTGGTTTGGTAAGGGGGTGGGAAGGGCACTACCTCAGTCCCCCTGAAGGTCTGGCTGCCACTGCTTTATCTGTTCTTCCCTTCCATGGTACCACAGTCTTGTAAAGCAAAAAAAGACTGAAAATGCAACTTTTTTCCTTTCATCATTCCTGTAAAATTTTTTCCCAATATTTGCTTAGGTAATGCAAAAAGGTGTATTTCCTTTGTGATCACCTGATACATGAAGTTGTATTACTCTCTTTCTTTCTCCTTACAGAAAAGGAGATACGTTTTAGGGTACAAATATGAATGAGTGAATGCAGTTTCTTTGAATCAAAATTCAGGTATTTTGTGAGGTGCTGTGGATGTATTGAACTATGTGAAATTTGTATGGCATTGGCAGAATTAGGTAGAAGATCCATGTTCCAGATTAAGCCATATATTTATCCATAGGAATCAGTTTACCATTCTGTGGATTTCATTAGGATTACTATTTTTTATCAAATTTTAAATGAAAATAATGGGGAGAAAATGATAAGAAAATAAATTTCGTCACCAGATTCCTGTGTTTTGCAGAATAGAGCAGAATAGAACTGGTAGGAAATCCTGATGTAAAGTACTTTATAAATATATGAGAATTTATTTCACTGAACTTAGTAGCATGTGGTTGCAGAAAATAATGTTGGTAATCAGTGCTGAAGAGAGTTGTGTTTCTGATCTGGCTTTCACTGAAATTGTTTTTATTTTAGTATAATGTCAGTGATTTATACTTGGAGAGAAAGACAACTTGGAAACCTTTCCTTAATTGTATGTCAGGTGTTTTTTTCAGGGTGTTTGTCACTTAGTTCCTTTAAATTATGCTTAAAATTTGCTTACATAATGGCTTGCTAATTTAAGCCTTACCAGCTTGAGTACATATGCCATGCAATTCAGCTGTGTACTAATGCTTTAACAGAAGTTGGTAATATTGTCAGTAAAAAATGTCTGGATTGTCAGCATTTTTTTACATCTCTTTCACAGAATACTTAGGTCATATTGTCCACTAAAAGGCGAATTTATGTATGCTCTGACTATCATAGCTGTAGAACAAAACAAAAAAAATCCAACAGAAGGATGTAAAATTACATAGCAAATTGCAAATTTATAGCAGATAAATTCTCTCTCTGTAGCATTTAACATAATTTGTTTCCCAAAAGATATGGGGTTTATATGCATCATGAAAGAAGCACTGCTTTTCAGTAATGCCTTCCTAGAACTGCTGCTTCTAGCAGAAGGAAAAAAAAAAGGCCAGGAAGAAACAGGAATTTTATTTCAAGTAAGGGGTGGATCACTGTCCTCTGCTTTCCGGAAAGTTATTTCACTTTTGAACAAGTGTGAGTGTATGATTTTTTTAAGGAAATCCTTAAAGTTAACCCTTAAACTCTTCACCAGGTTTGCTGAAGAAGGATGTTTGCCATGAAATACCCTTTTTTTTAGGGTCCAGCTAGCAAAAATGATCAGTAACTTACATACAAAAAAACGGGCAGGTGATGCTAATGCCCTGAAGTTAACCAGATCAAAGTTTCTTCATTTAATGATGGGGCTGTAGAAGAGTCTCTAGACAGCTGGGTTTTTGTTCCACCATAGCCTTAAATCTTCATTAATTCAGTAACCGCTTGATTTAGCTCTGTGGTTTACCCAGGTTTAGCTTCCCTGTGTGCCAAACTCTTAAACTGTGACTTGTTGTGTGATTCTCCACTTTATGACCAAGAAAATATATTGCTACTGCAACCTTCTTTCTTAAGCTGTGATAAAGGGCTCCTGAATCCTTTATGTCTGGTCTTGCTGTTGTCATGCAAGCTGACATGCTTGTAGCAGTGATCTGTGGGTACCTGACATAAAAAATATTGGAAACTCTACATAGTATAATGGAGTAACAAAAAAAAAACCCCAAACTTTTAATCCACTGCAGTGTTATTACTTGTCATGTTATCCTACTTTTAGTCTTGTATTTTCAGTATTGTTGTTTGAATTCAAGACTATGTGAGTTGTTTTGAATGTCAGCAATACCTTTGAGTGTAATAATTCCTTCCATTGCAAAAATATGCATTAAAACAAGCAAACAAAAAAATATAAGATTGCAAAGGTCAGTTAGGCTTTTCAGGTGAAGCTTTATTCCACCTCCTCTTGCTTAATGTCTCATGTATACATATATGTATATATAGTGTGTATATATGTATAAGCATATATTGTATACATTTTTCATAAGTGAATATACATGCATACCATATACATGCATCCTACTACATAGCCTAATACAGGAAGTACAGGGCAGAATAAAGCTTTCATGAACCAGTTTTTGGACCTTTGAAATCTGTTAATGATTCAAGGTGTTTAAATCAACTGAGGAGTTATTATTTATGTGCCCATTTAACTTGACAAACAGAGATGGTATGCCATAGCAGTCACAGAATCCCAGAAGGGTTGAGGATGGATGGAGCCTCTGGAGGTCATCTGATCCATAACCCCCTGCTCAGGCAACTTGATCTTTACAGCTTGGCATATTCATGTGTCTTTTCACTTGCAGACTGAACAATGAAAAACTCAAGGATACTTCATGTAATTTTTGTTACTAGTTTGCTTATTGTAACTATACACATTATAGGCTTAAACAAAATCTCCTTAAGTTCTGTTAGGGAATAATTCTGTGATTTACAGCTTTGGAAAAATGAATTTCAGGATTCTACAGAATTCTTCTGAAAGTGCACTAACACTATGATGATTTTTTTCAGTTCAGTGTTCAGAGAGAAAGAAAAAACAAAGCTACCAGATCAACTTTAAGCTTTTCTTTTCTTTCAAGGTAGTATTTTTATCATTTTAACACTCACAGTCTCACATTCTGGTTGGTCTAATTAAGTTGATGATATAAAGCTGAGGAGCAGGAGCAGGAGAGCCTTCTAGTTCTCCCAAAAATATTGTGTATGTTGCTGTCTCTGATACTGTCTGAGGTGTGGGAGATCACTGCTGAACTCCTTTGTGAACAAAGGCTGCTTTTCCAGATGGGATACAGTGCTGTCAGTACTGAAGAGGAACATCTTCCTCTTCCGTTGGGTCAGTCTCACTACAAAGACAGAATACAAAATGCTGAAATTATTTTTCCTTTTTTGTTTTTGTCCAGAAGTATATTTTGAGTAAGTATTTAGATCTCACTTTGCTGAAAATTATTTTATTGCACTTTTCTGAAACCAGAACTTATTAGAAAATACAGCAATATAGAAATATTTTAATTCATTTTTCTGTCAGCTATGTTTCATCTGTGTCTTATCCCTAAAGAAGTGGTATTCAGGGTCTTGTGTAAAGGAAGATAATTTTACTTAATAAGTTTCAACTGCAGATATATATTGAAAAGAAATGTAAATTAAGTAAGTGATAAAATTGAAATCTGAGATTTTTTTCATCTCAGAAAGAGCAGAGCACCTTAAGAAGTAAGAGGATAATAAAGAAGGAAAATACTAGTGGTGCAACACAGTATGAAGAAGTAATGAGAAGTAATGATTTCTGTTCGGTATGTTCATATACCTTAATATAATCAACATGATCCTGTAGACTGTAACTTTATAGTAGATTCTGATCATTGTCCATCCAGTGAATAGTTTTGAAAATGAGCAAGTATGACCTTATAGATTTAATCTGATAATGTATGCATATGTGGTGTAAGGTAAAAGGAAAAAATGAACAGTTTAAACCAGACACAATTCTGATCATCTCCAACTAGTCAAAATAAATATACAATTTTATAAAGTCAGGAGAAAAAAACTAACCAATAAAAAAAATTGCAGAAATGATATGTTTATATGTATGAAATCAAATTTTCTTTTTACATCTTACTACTTACACTTATGAATTCTGATAGATTGGAAATACATAAATAGTATTTAATCACCTTTTGCTTGCAATTGTGCCATTAAAAATGTAGATAGCTGTAATAGTGATGCATACAATTAAAATCTTAATCTTAAATGGAGCATTTCTTCTTTAATGAGGGTTTTTTCTTGTAACAGAAGCTTTTTATTCTTACAAACAAATAATTATTGCTGAATCATTACTAACATTCTCATAAATACTAAGTCTTATAAATATTTAAGGCTTATACAGTAAATATTTCAGGTTTACATATTTTTCCGGATTTTTTGGGAATAGGGTTGGTTGGCTACTGGTATGATATCTGTGTAGATTGGTCTGTGTAGATGATCATTTTCAAAACATAGTCACTCCAGGAATCTGTTTATGTGTCCATCAGTTCTTCGTTACTTCAATGTGTTTCCAGTGATGCTGCTATCAGTAGAAAGCAAACTCAGCCTTAAATCCCTGCAAAACCTGTCGATGGCAAGTTGCAGTTTCAGCTGTCATGTCACTATACCTATTTGAAACTCTTCTTGCATCTTTTCAGTGTATTATGCACATTTAATTGTCTTAATTTTCCACAATATGCTGCTTTTCCAAGCCCTTTAATTCATTATATTGCTTTGAATTTTTTGTTACCTCTTGCTAACAAGTCAAATCCAATCTCACTACTATTAATATCAAACCATTACATTATTGGTATCTCAAAATCCAAAACTCCATTGGCAGTTTCATTGCTACATCAAATTTGCAGTTGTTATTTCTGAATTCAGTTATCCCCCTTGCATTTCAATTTAAACCAACATTTTTTTTTGCGAAATACTGTGCATTTACTATATCTCTGTTATCTTCATTTCTGTAATGGAATAATCTTTTACTTGTTGGCACTGTAGAAATCAAAGAATCATTAGAGATCTCTAAACCACTATATATCATATATAATAAACATACTATTATTTTTTATGCTATGGAATACAGAATTAAAAAGCAAATATGCTATCTTAATAAAGAAGATATAGAAAAAGTATCTTCATAGTCATGAAAATTTAAAATTTAAGAATGTGTTTTCCTTAAACATTTAGCTGCCTTAGTTGTGCTACAAGCTATCTTTTTTCAGTTTATAAAAAAATCGTCCTGAAGAATTAAAAACATAAGTTTAGAATAAAGAAGAGGCTGTGACTGGTATAGGTAAATTTAATTTGTACACGTCTAGTTTCTCTGCACATATTTATTATATGAACATGTTAGGGAATAAGTTAATTTCATTGGATAGATTTACAGGTCTTTGAAATTAGTGATTGCAATGTTAGGTGGAGGACGGTGGGGAAGCCTGTGTAGTCCATCTGCATGAGAGTGGGGTGAGTCTGGGTATAACACGCTTTTCCAATGTGCTTCTGCATAGCCAGTCTGATCAAGGAAATGAATTTGTGCTGAGCAGTGCTCTGAAGATGGAAATTAAGTAAAAATGCCATTATTACTGTTGACCAATATGTAATGGGTGTACTTGTGGAATATCAGATGGTTAATATACTTACCCAGCATTTGTTCATGTGAGAGGTGACCTATCAATCAAGGAGGCATCTGTCAGACAGAACCCTGGATGTCATAATTTTGAACTATTTCTTGAGTGTTTCAGGTAAATATATCCAAAATTAACGCATCTATTTCTGGATGGAGAGCCTCATAACAATGTGCTATGTATTGGCAAACCAGGGGAGGTGGGTTTGTGTTTTGTCATTCCCAGGTTCAGTAGGGATGTGAAAAAAATAATCTGGAAGTGGGGAAAAAATTATCTCGAAGCCCTCCCTGCTGTGGAGGGCTAAAGAGAAGGGATCACTATACAGAGACATACCAGGGAGGCAAATATGTCACACCATCTAAACTTCCATTTAAATCACTCAGAAGAAAGAAACCTTGATATCCGTTCTGAGTGATACTCCAAAGAAAGCTTAACTTTAGAGACTGCAGGCACTTTTTCTTTTTTTTTTTCCTCCATCAAAAACATTGAGGGGGAACAGAGTAGCAAACGAACAGATGTCCAGGGATGTGTTTTGGCTCAGGAGGCTTGAAGAAGTGTGTTCCTCTGTGGGATGCCTGAGGGGATATGGTGCACCAGCAGAGCTGAGTATGGATGTTCAAGCAGAGCTCAGTCAGAGCTTGTCTTCCTGTGGCAGCACCTGATGGGATTTGTTTTTATCTGAGCAATGCACCTTCAGTTTCTCCAGCAGTGATCTGTTTCCTAGATATGCTTGGGGTTGATTGCTAGAAGACAATCAATCTAGCATCATGTCCCATACTTCAAACTGTGCCCAGCTGTGGTATCTGTGAACAGTGCTCTTGTAAAAGGATCTCATAAAGTGGAAGATATCTTCTAATCATGCATCATCCTTCCCTAGAAGACTTGAGCTTTTGGCAGCTGAGCTAACTGAATCCCCTTGTTCAGCCTCTGGATACCTTTGTTCCCTGTGGTCACACAAAAACCAGCTGCCAGCTCCCAGGCATGTGAGAATGAACTTAATTTAAGCACAGGCTGATTTGACAGCCCACTGTGTGCCCCTTAAGCCCAAAAAAATCTTTACTTGATCACTATTTCCTCTTGGAATTTGTATCTTTCAGCTTGAATCATTGTAGCCCTCATTCATGTAAGATTCTTCTATGTGATGAGATTTTTAATGTGATATGTGGGGGTTAGGACTAAGTATGTCTTGTAATATTTAAAATGTTCATAGTTACATACACTGCTGAGGCACCATTGTTTGGTTTTAGTGGTTAGCGAAATAACATAGGAATGCTAAATAGAACTAAATTTACTTAACTGAATTCCTGGGCTATTCTGGTGCCCCAAAACCAGAGAGATTTTAGCTAAAAAGAGATCTTGCTGCAGAGAGAGATTTTATAAGATTTATGACCTATTATGCATTATGAGAAACCAACAAGTAGCTGAAAAAATTTCAAGAGAACAAAGTAATTATGAGGACTAAATGTAATCTGTGCTCTCTTGCTATTTCTCTTTTTGTCATAAATAACCTTAATCCTCATCCAGGATTAAAATTCAGTGTATTTTTAGCCATGCAATGTCCTAGATAAAAGATAGTTCCATCTATGTTTTTATATACTTTGCATTCTGGGGCATTTTGTAATTTTACTTAATGGATGGATACTTCTGTCTATAGATTGCCAGTGCTGCAATTAGAGAGGACTTTGGATAGTTTGTCATACATACACGAGGTACAGGGTTTTATTAAGCATAATTGAAGCTGGAACTGTGCACTTCAAGTAAGCAAATCTACAGACAAAGTTTCTGTAATATTTTGTGAGCTTTTTCAAATTCCATTAATGTAAAGACCCATCTGCAAGGCAGCCTTCCTATGGAGATAAATCAAATCTCTCCCCAAAACTGTGATTACAAAATGGTATAAAGTATCTGTTACCAGTTGTTTAATGACTGGTAAGAGATTAAGTGAAAATCTGGACAAAATGTAATCTGCATTTCCTTAAAGAGCAGATAAAACCTAATAATTTTTTAAATCCAGATTCAGATTTCCAATTATTTAGGCCGAAGTTTAATCATGTACTATGCAATTTCAGTATTCCAGCTAAAACACTTGTCAGCTAACTTACATGCAACAGGTTTACAGAATCTTTGGAATTAAATTTTACTTTCTCAATAATCTGTTATATTTGTTATTAACTTGTCCATAAAAAGCAGTCTTCCATAGCAAACCCCTTTGTAACGGTGTGTTTGGGGAAAATTGTTTGGGGTATTGCATTCTAAAAAGTTGAGTATTACTCAGAAGTACAGATTAATCATAGAGATGAGCAGATGTTGCTGGGACTTTCTATAAATAGATGAGCATGGGAAAGATGGTTGTGTTGTCATGACTGGAGGAAATTTTTGTATGTTGCTGGGATTTTAATACTGGTAGTGTAATTTTTATCTCTCCAACATGTGGTAAATGATCAAAACTCATACCTGTGCATGCATCTGCAAAGTTAATCTTTCTCTCTAATTTTTTCTTCTCTGACCAAAGAGCTTCTACAAACAGAGAGGGCAGTTGAAGGTTCATCAGCAAACTGCTCTCAAGATCTTTGTCAGCTTGACAGCTTTACCCCTCAGGATTATTTGGATCTGTCCTTTTAGCTGTAAAGAAACCTGCTTTTCTAGCCTATTTCAGAGACTCATCTCACTGCCTTTGTGGAAGGGTACAGAGGCCACAGAGGCATCTTCTTCCCCCTGTAAGTTCAATGCAGCAGAAAAAGCAATGAGGGAATTCAATTGAGGAAGATTTCATCTAGTTTATGTTTTCTTTTTTTACCCCTAAGCTTTCAGCAAAGATACACTCTTGCATATCTGTGGATATCCTGTGTTGCAGATTAGACCCCTTCACTCCATACACCTGAAGTTTTCCTAATCAACCAGCTAGGGTGTGTTTAGTAGGGCCAATTGCTCATGTTAGAGGAGCTGCCCTCTTGGTCACTTGTGCAGACTATTAAAGAGGAGGTGAAGCATCCAAAAGAGACTAAGTCAATACTTTTACCTGCCAGACTGCATAGGAATCAGTTCCAGATGAGAGCCTCTACATTATATGAGCATTGGGTTTATGCTTTCATTGTACTTACAGGGGGAGATCAGTGTGCCCCAGAGTGCTTCAGCTTGCTCTGAACTAGACTAAATCCACTCTGAATCTTTCTCAGCTGTGGTTCCTGTTTAGTGAAACAGAGCCCCAACTCATCAAGTGTCGTATAAGAGTTTTACTGTAGCTCCCAGCAGCTGCCCCAGTGAGGGTGGCTCTTAGGTAATACCCATGTCATTCCCTACAGCTCCATGCTCAGATTTTGGAAATGTTAGGGCATTGAAGGTAGCACTGAATGCCAGTATTGAAGCAGTTGAATCCTACAGTAGATTTTAATCAGCTACAGTAGGAAATCATACAGCAGCAATGACCTGTAGACACATTTAGAAACCTATATTTAGTCTTATTTCAAATGAAACTCTACACACTCGGTCTGAATCTTCTGTGCAAACCTACGCATTCTCTTCTATACTGGCAACCTGACAATTCATGCACCAGCTGATTTTTTTTTTTTAGCCTTTTGTCTCCTACATGAATTGACCTCCTTAAAAGAGGGTATATGGTCTTAACACAGTCTCTGATATGTGGAAAGCTGTGAATATATTCACATTAAAGACAGTCACTGACAAGAAAATGTTGTATGTGACTGAAAATTATATTAACCCACATTTAAATTTTCAATATTTTATTTAGGATATACTTATTAGTGTTGGTAAATTCTTTCCTGTTTCTTGAGTGTAATTCATAGGCCTGTGAAGACCAAAATATTTTTTTAACTCTATAGCCATGCAATGACACTTTGAAAATTTGCTATACATGATTTTCAGATAATGGGAATGGTAGAGTTCAGCTGAGTACTCAGCTTCATAAAGTTCAAGCCAGCTAAGGGAATAAAAAGCCTTAATCAAGGACAGAATGTTTTAGCCTTCTTGAGGGTAAGATGGTGACTGGAGAAAAAACAAATTGGTCTAGCTTACTTAGGAGAAACTGCTTCTTTTTGTAAAAAGGTGACAGGCAGATACTGGATACAAAAGACAGGTGCATTTAACCATGCAGCCAAGTCAAAGAGCAAGTGTAATGCTTCAAGTTTTAGGCAGGTTTGGCAGTCAGTCTTGTGCTAATATAGTATGTGTTTCTCAGAAACTGTGCTCCTTTTCTAATGCCAGAGAGAGATGTGCGCTATCAAAAGTAACTGCAGCACAGCTTTATGGAGTCTTAGCCTCTGTTGCATACTGCTAGGTACAGTTCTCTCCAGACTATGTGCCTAAATTTCCAAGTTATCCATTGAAAAGAGAGTTGAAACCTTGACAGATCTGGGCCTCTGTTAGCGAGACCCAATGACAAACAGAAGTTAATGCTTCAGTGACTGTAATTACTGAAAAATTACTTGATTTTTAAGTCTCTTGATATGGAAGTTCATGACTAAGTTCAATTTGATTAAGAAGGCTATTAAATCTACCTGGATTGCTGCTGAAATGCATTTGGATGATTCTTTTCTCCCATTGAAGACCATGGGGAGAAACTGTTAAGATTCCAAGGACTGTAGATGGGCTTTCAGTCATTTGTAAAACTGTTACGCAGTTTGTTTCACAAATACAAGATCTATGCATTTTTTCATTTACTAAGTCTTGTTAGAGAAGCTTCTGTGGTGGATTGACTTGTCTGGCTGCTAGAGGCCCCAAAAGGACAAGAGGAGAAAATAAGATGGAAAAGCTCATGGGCTGACGTGAAAACAGGGAATTGTTTCACCAACTACCACCATGGGTAAAACAGACTCAGCTTGGGGAAGGTTAATTTCATTTACTGCCAACTAAAATAGAGTTGGATGGTGAGAAGCAAAGACAAAATCTAAAATACCTCCCCACTCCTCCTTTCTTCCCAGTCTCACATTTACTCCTCCCTTCCCAGTTCCTCTGCCTTGCCCAGCTGTGAGGCACAGGGGCATCAGGCATGGGGCTGGGCGCAATCCATAATAGCTTCCCTCTGTTTCTCCCTGCTCCTCCAGCTTGAAGTCCACCATGGGCTGCAGTCTTTCAGGAAAAATACCTGCTCCCATGTGGATTCTCCAGGGGCTGCATTTTCTGTCAGGAAAACCTGCCCCAACATGGTCTTCTCTACAGGACGCAGGATAATCCCTGTTCAGGGGACTGCACTGCTTCCTCCCCTCTTGCTTCCCTCACCTTGGCGGGGCTGGTTCTCACACTTTCCCTCTCACTCCTCGCTCTGTGTGGTGTTTTTGCCTTCCTTACACCCACTGCCCGCGGGGCGCTCCCGCCTCGGCCGTGGGCTCAGCCGTGTCCAGCGCTGGGTGTGTTGGAGCCTCTGCAATCGTCTGGCCCGGAGCAGCCCGTGGCTCCCTGCAGCTCCTGCTGCCCTCCTGGGGCACCTGCATCCCACACAGCTTCTGCCCTGGCCTCTGCAGAGGGCCTTGTTCGTCCTCAGACTATTTTCTCTTTCTTTCTTAGCCATTACTTTTTGTAGCTCTGCATGTTGTGGGATCAGCTTGCCATGTTCTGCTTAATTGCTTCCTTTTCTTTGGCCATAAATACCTGTAGTTACTGCTGTCTTCAGTGAACCGACTGGATTTAATCCTTGGATTTGATGCATGAAACAATAGCTTGTTTTCAGGGTAAATGATGCAGATATTTTAAGCATTACTTTGGAAGACTTCCCTTTTTTTCTTAATTTTCTGTCCTTTTTTAAAAGTAGAAGATCCTTTATACAGTCAGTGGTACAGGGGTTGCAATCATCCTTATTCACTTGCTTTCACTTCTCATTTTGTTCTCAACGTCTGTTAATTTTTCTGATTTCAAGTAAATTTTGAAACTATATCATGGCAAGTTTTAAGACAGTGTTACAGGCCTTATTTCCATTGTAAGCTAATTTATAACTAAATATTAAGTAGACAATAATGCTGCACTTAGCATCCCACTGTTACATTATACATTGTGTAATATATTAGAATAATGGAGAAGCGATTTTGTATGCACCAAGTGGATGAAAATGAGTTAAAGGACGATCACACAGCTAATTGTAAGCTACCATCAACATAAAATGACTTTCTTTCTTTTTTAGCCCCAGAAGGGTCACATTTGGGGTTTAACTATTTTAACATTTGCTTTTAAAAGCCGCTCTTTTGGAAGTGTTAAATTATGCCAAGATGAGTTTCCTGATGTACAACACCGTATATTACTTGTAAGTTGGCTCTTTTTTCAAAACATGTCTGACATAAGGTGCCCTATTATTCAGTTAAAGCCTTCAGTTTGTTTGGTAGCAATCAATTTAATGCTTTCTTAGCTGATTGCACTGCATTTTAGTGTTTTCTTAGCTGATCATTGCCAACTTAAATCTCTATTTTTGCCATATCTATGTTAGAAATGTAGCTCCCACAATGTTTCTTGACTAAGAAAGTAACCTTTTCCTCCTTGCTTCTATTCTTGGGGTTTTTTTTTCCCTATCCTTTTAAGTATATAACCTGTCCAGCATATATTTTAACAGTAATTACTATTTCTTAGCAGTTTATCTTACTGAATAAATGAAAGGTATGTACTGACTTAATCTTTTTTTCATTCTTGATTTCTGATAGCTTTCTGGATGGCTGACTTTAGCTGCTCAGTAATTTCCTTTTTCAGTTTAAATGTCACATATTATTGTATTAAATGAGTGCAAAGAACTAAGATTCCTGTGTTTCTAACAGCAAGGAAAGAAAGCATTGTTCAAGATTAATGTAGTATACAGCAATTCTTAGGCTTCTGTGTAATACACATTTTGGGATGGCTAAGTATAGCAAATACCATAAATGTTTCAAAAAGAAAAGTTTCTTGTGCTTGCACAGCAAGTGACATGGCATAGTCTCAGCAACTCTTTCAAACAAAATGATTAAATCTAATTATATACTAGAGAGGATGAGAAATAAACATATGTAGATTTAGAAACTGAAGAGTCACTTCTGTTTTGATTTAATTTGAAAGACAGCCATTAAAATCATACAGAGGACTTGGTACTATAGTCTGACCTATGCAGAGCATGACACTGAGTGCAGATCTTAAACTTTGCGGTTCTGTCATAGTCTGCAAATAGCAAATTCTTACAAAGGTGGCAACACTCTTATCACTAGTGCTCAGGGCAAAAATATAGAGGTCTCTTGTAGTGGTTGAATGTTAAACTTCAGAGCAGGTTGTTTCTTTAAAATAGGCAAGGGAAAAAAAAGTGAAGGATTTGCAAACAGGACTCCAGTGCCGCATGATTATAACAAAAACTGCTGGACATGCTTTGTTTGCATTTAGAGCTTTAGTGTCTCACATCCAATCTGCCACTGTTTTCTGCAGTGCCCCGAGAGCCCTGGTAAGCTCATTTGTAAGGTGGTTTGTCATAGTTCACGTGTGTGTTTGTGTGTGTGTGTGTGTGTGTGTAGGCTTGGTAATGTCTTATACTGAGTATGCCTGAAGAGATGTAAAACTCACCTAAAAGCATTTTTCTTAAAAGAAAAAGGCAACCCTGAATCCAAATGCCTTATTTCTTTTCTGAAGAAAAAACCCTAAACCCAAAGAAAGAAGACCTAAACCAAGGAAAGGAAGTAGAGTTTTCTCTGAAGTTTTTTTGTCCATGTGTCATCTCTGTTCCAAATGCAATAACTTTTGCTATATGACAGTAAAACAGTCCAGTTTTGTTGTTTTCCCAGCACACTAGATTCCCTCATAATTCCTGATGTTTGTCCTACTTTTTCCCCATTGTCCTTCTCTCAAATTTTTCCCTCAACTTGTTGTTGCTTCTCTGTCTTTTCACCATACTTCGAAGCTTTCCATCTGTTTATCCACGTCCTCTTGGATGTTCTTTCTTCTTGGCCACCTCATCTCAAAAGTCTTCCCTTCTTCCCTGTATTCTTTTGTCTAAAGAACTGAAGTGGTTAAGGGAAAGTTATTAAAGACAACAGGGCCAGAAGAGTCTGACCTCCAGTAAACCAGTCGTATTTAAGCTGGGATAAACCGCTGGTTTTAGTATAATCACCTAAAACTTACAGAGACAACCAGAATACTACAGTACTAACCTTATTAATATGTAGTCTACTGACCTGATTTCAGTGTAAAGTTAAAATTAATTATAAATTAGTAAGAAATACGAAGGGATGATTAAACTCAGATTCTAGAAACAGCAGATATTACTGAAATAAAATCTTCTAGAAAACCTCTCCTAAAACCCTGTGGCTATGGATGAGGGTGGAGTTGTCTGATTTGTCTGTTATGTCTGTTTTGGATTTAACTAACTGAAGTTGATTTGTTTGGCTGAGATCATTCTGCTGGCTGTATTACATAATCTGAATTTAAAAAGCTCAAAGATGGACTCACAAGAACATGCAAGGATCAAATCAAAACTGAGAGGAACAGTACTGTGCATAGAATGTTTATCACACAGCTTGGGCAAAATTATCTTTTCAGTTCACAAAATGGTCACAGTCTTTGAACCCAGCAGAAGGCTGATGTATCTAAAAGTTATTTTTTCCAGATGTACCATGTGATCAGAGGAACTCCTACTTCCTGCAAACTCCATGTTTGTGTTTAGTGTTCAGCTACTTCAGATATGGCTGAATACCGAACAGTGAATGTCTGTATGCAGGAAAGGTGATCCGAGTTTAGGCAACAGTAGATGGATCTTGCCAGTTCTGGAAGCTGTTGCTATCGTAAGGCTACCTTCTACCAAGCAGGGAACAAGAAAGTTCTCTCCTTCATTGCTGACATGGTTCAGCAAAAATCCCCATCTTTTATGTAAGGGATTTAGCTAGCCATTAAATTTCTTTTCTGACACACGCAGAAACCTGCACCATAAAAATCCCTTACTTGATGAAAAAGATTTCTTGCTTCTGTTGAACCGGCATGTGAGCACAATTTGGCTCATGGTCCCTGTATTTGTACCACCATGGAGCAGGCACCCCTCTACTTCAGATAATAAAGAGGCAAAATATGCTTAACTGTTACCTCTTCCCTGCATAGCCTTAAGTTGTCACTGCACTATATGCCTTTTATTTGTTTAGGAAATACAAAGCCTCATTAGATATCTGAGAATATACAGGTAAGTGCAGAAGATCAGAATGATTTTCATCATCTAGCAAAGTTCTGATCTCAAATTTTAACCTTTTTTTGTAACAGTAGCTTCATCGGATAATGAAATATCATTACTGTTTGAGTTTTCTAAGTGTATTGTTCTGTACTGCTTTACATCATCCTACCTTATTGAAACTTCCCTCTTTCCCTGTGTGGTCTGCCAGTAGTATTGCAAATTCAGAGCAGTAAACCTCTGATATTAATACTGGGTGTAGTACATTGGCTGTAAACAATGTGCTGTTTAGATCAATTAAAAAATTCTAATATTCTTACACTGGCACAGAACCCCTACTACATTTTCCTGCCCCATTTTCCTTTTCCTTATCTTTTAAATCTTCCATATTCAAACTCACAGTTGTTTAACCCTTTCTCAGTCTCCCATAGTCTTTGCTTTCCTAAAAATCTACACTTTTCCTTACCAAAAACATTGTTTTCCCCAGTTTTTTTTAATAACAAATCTGAAATATCCACTCAAATCTGTTGTAGAACACTGATATTCTCTCTTCCCCTTCCTCAAATCTTCCATCCCAGATTTACTGAGATTCCTTTGTGCTCGAGCTTGATAGCACAGATAGCACAGACTTAACCAACTTAGCCTCAGACTCTGCACCTGGAGCGAGAGGTGGGAGAATTAAAAGAAAGGACCATGGACATCTCAGAAGGTAGGATCAACAAAGATGACATTTAAAAAACCCGAACAACAAAAAGCCAAAAAACCTGTGTCATCCTTTTGGTAGGGGAGTAACTGCAAATCAGATGTTGAGCCAACTCTTACAGAATGGTGTGGTTCCTCAGGATACTCTGGTAGCTTTTTCATAAGAGAAGATCAGGTTGCTGGTCCATGTAAGGTAGAATGTTGCACAAATAAAGTGTATGTTTGTTTTAAAAGTAGCTGTTTTAAACATATAAGAAGTTGCTGTGATGGTATCAGTGGGAAGAATCTGCTTTCTGTAATTATAAGTGTTCCATGCTTTTCCATTCATAACAAAAAGTCAGGCTTAAGCATTTCTAATTATGTGAAGAAAACTATAAACTTAAGGGTCAATCTGGGATAGATGGTGAAATATGAATATATAATAACATGCATAGGGCATAATCATATTTGCTGTTTTGTCAAAACCCTTACTGGTCAGTAGTAATTGTTGCAAAATACTAAAGGATGCTCAGCATTCCCCAAGCATGAAAAGTTCTGTCCAGCTAAATTTACACCATGGAGCCTTTTTTTTTATATTCTGAAACCCAGATATTCATTTGTGAATTTTACTTTTTCACTGACAATTTCATTTTTTGCACTGAGAGCTTTCTTTTGTTTTCTTAAGAAAAGTTAAAAACTGCAGGTTCAAACTGGTGGAGGTTTGTAATGATTTTGTTTAAGCTTGCATTTCCAGGTTTATCCAGAGAATGTTAACTACTGTTATCGGTATGTGATGTAAAAAATGTTTGTAACAGATCAGAGACTGTTTCACGTCTTTGTGTTCAGCCTCAGGAGGACTGTCCCAGACAGTGGTGGTGAGCCAGGGCTGTGTGTGGAGCTGCCCAGGCACAGGAGGAAGCATATGCTTGGTGCCACACTCCTCCCACTGTATTAGATGCCTCCTCCCACAAATTCGGTGCCTAATTTCACAATCTGGTTGCAAGGTTATGACAACCTTATTCTAGGCTTTGTGTGGACTTGGGAGTGTGGGAGCTCTCAGCAAAACTCAGCAGCCAGAACTTCTCAGCATAGGAGTTGGTGGGGAACAGAGGAAAATTCTGCCTATGCAGAGTTCATAGCTATAAATCGTGATTCTCTGCAAGTGGAAGGATGATCAGACCAAGTCAGAGAATATTTCTGTCAAGCTGCATGGCAGAGATCACTGCAATGAGATGATCTTGCAGTATGTCAAATGCTTTTTTCTTCTCCCAAACATTTTGTTCTTCCAAGCAGGATTTTGGGCATTTGTTGTAACTGACAGATCTGAATGTGCTGCACATGCTCCCTTATGTTCCCTTGGCAGCTTGTTACATCATCCATAAAAATCTTTGTCCTAATGGGATTGTCACTCTGCTGTATATTCAGCTCATTTCCACTAGGAGTATTCCTGAACAGCCAGCCATTCTCTGTTGCCTTCTGTCCCTATTTACACAGACAGTGACAATCCTCCTCTTCCTCACAGCCCCTGAATTTTTGCATCATGTCTTCATAGTGCTCTGTTAATCTCAACTCTACTGTCTCTTTCTATGGTTCCAAGCAGTGTTTGTAAGCTTTGCTCGTTTCCTGTGTCCATTTTTCTTTGCTCTGAATTGCCTCTGCAGACAGAGGTGCCCAGAACAGAGGTGCTCCTGGTGGCTGCCAAGGCCACTATGTTCCTCTGATTAACTCAGCAGTGATAAGCATTGTACAGCTGGGAACCTCAAATACATGTTTTAGGCAGACAGCCTCTCAAACCTAGAGGAGATTCCATCAGCTGTTCAACAACACCTTACTTCAACACAGGATAGAGAGACCTAATCTCTGAAATCTCTGGAGATGTGTGTGTATATATTACACATATACAAACACACATGCATGTTATAAATATAAGACAATTTGGTCCTCAGCATGTCATATTGGAAGTTTTTAATGTTCATACATCATGGTGTATACTCCTGGAAGAAAAATGGGTCGACACACAGTGGGCTTTCCATAGTCACTCATGTGAGTACAGTGCCTCTCCACTGAGAGCTTCAGGTTTTATGTATAGTTCACTTAGTTTGCTTTAGGACAGGAACCTGAGTAGATAGTGAGTCAAAAAAGAAATAGACCTTCTAGCAGTAGAGTATGTAACACAGTTGAAGAACAGTAAGGCCATGTCTCAGTGCTTTGCTCTTTACAGAATCACAGAGCTGTTGACATTTGAAGGTGCCTCTGGAGATCATTGAGTCCAAATTCTTGCTTAGAGTAGGTCCAAGTAGATAAGGCTGCCAGGACTGTGTCCTTTTGGGTTTTGAATATCTCCAAGGATGTAGAGTCCATAGCACTATTTTAAACTTTTTTTTGGTGTACATTTAAGAATACAAAATCAAAATTTAATTCAAGCCTATCAATTCCCCTATGACCTACACCATTGACCCACTCACTTTTCTTTCCATGAGCTTTTTATAAATATTATATATGTATATATAAAAGATGTATTAAAATATATACGAGTATAAAAAGATAAATAATGATGTTGTAGTGCAGGCACCCACAGAAATTACGTACATGCCCATCCATTATTAAAGACAGTTTTGTTCTGAGCATTTCTATATTTTTACTGCAGTTTGTAAATATAGAAGTGGATAAACGGAGTGGAAAGCTTCTGGCGAGTTGTCTCTGTTTTATGAATGGCAACTAAAACTTTATGTCAGTCCTGACTGTAAAGCTGTTTCATGCCATTTACCTCATTTGGTAAGTTTTCTGTAATGTTTAAAAAAAAAAAAAAAGAAGTGTTCTGTGTTTATCTGTAACTATGGAAACCATGAAGTAATTAAGAGGAGTACAGCTTCTGTGGCTCATCAAGATAGCCAAATGTTCAAATAGATATACAAAGCTTTATAGTTCAGGGTTTTTTTAAGAAGGTTAGAAGAATACACAAAAAATATCTATGAGATAATAATTTGTAGGGTAACTTAATGGTCTATGAAAAATGGAAATTGTTGTTATAGAGAATGTGACTAGCAATTCATGGCTACTATGTTATCAGAAGAAACGGAACGAAATTCAGGCAAGAGAAATAAAGTTGAAAAACTAATCTATGAGGAAAGAGTGAGACCAAAGCTATAGTCTTGCTTTAGAAGATCACAGCTGTAACTTTGACAATGCAGTTTTTGTGGTGTTTTTTTTTAGTACTGTGTATTAACTAATTTATTTGTGTAGCAGATTTAGAAAAGAACTTGCAGGGGAAGAATATTTAAATTACTGTACGTAAATGTGCTGCTGTGAATTTTTAGACGCAACTACTGCCTTCACTACTAGTGATTTTGCTTTCTTCCTTGAACTCCAAAAATATTCTCAGACGAGTACATTGTGATAGTGTCTGGAACGTGGCTGTGTGCTTTTAGAGATGATATTTCATATTGTTACTTTATAGGTGCATGAGTGTCTGATTTCCAACACTCACATCGCTGCAGGATTGTTCTAGATAATGTTTAATTTTTGTGTTGTCAGCAGCCTTCTGAAAGATTGGCAGCAGTAGCTGAGAGATTTTGGCAGAAGGGCATGTGAAGAAAGTCAGGTTTTTTTCTTTTTTTTTTTTTTAATCTTAAAATGACTAGTACCACTGCTGCTAACAGCACTGGCAACAAAACTAGCATGAAATGTCCTTTGGACGTTAGCTCCTTGAATCACTGCAGTGCTGCATCTTTTCTGCCTTCTATAGGCAGTTTGTCGTTGTGATTTTAGAAACCGAGGACAGGAATAAGATTAGGACCAATATGTGAACTGTGTGCTCAGTTGCTTAACTGGATTTTATTTTATTTCAATGTTTCTACTTGAAAGTGAGTGGACTTTTTTTGGCTGGAAGCTTAAATGCCTGACATGCCTCTAGTCATTTCGGTGTAGAGAGAAACAATTTAGGCATCTTACTCAAATCCTTATTTGTACACATAAAATCTCATTTGAAAACATAACATCTCAGTTAACTGAAAGGCGAGTAGAAAAAGAGTAGGAAGTGCAGTCATTTGTGCAAGTGGAAAATTCTGGTAAGGCTGACTTCTAAACATTCCGCCTGGAAGCTCTCAGTCAAGATCGTAAACGGCACCACAGGCTCTAATGTGACAGCTAGTTCCGTGAGCAGTGCAGCCTCGTTTGCTTTGACCATGTCTTGTGCTTGTCAATTCTGTGATGCCAAAAAAGGTTGCATTAATGAAATATTTATAGGGCTTTTATAGAACTGCCTGGTTCATGTAACTTTTAAGAATATAATCACTTGAAAACGTCCTTGCCTGTGCAAAATTTTATTGCATTTGTCCAGTAAGGTAACTCGTTATTGTAGGGCGTGGGCAGAAAAGAGGGAAGAACCCAATCAGCTGTCTGCAAAATCTTTCTTTTCTTGCCAAACTAGAATAAAAATATCTAGCTGAAAACGTACGTTCTGAAGAAAATCTGCTCTGCGCAGGAATGGAAGAACAGAGAGTCGTGAAATGGCTTTAATCTTGAAATGGCTGAGCCCTGTATGTCTGATGACCATCAGCATGGGCAAAGTGGGCCTCTCCCTGACTGGAGAGGTAGAGAGCAAAGAATTGCATGGTCCTGTTGGAGCCCTTCAGTCTAGAGGAGAGGCTTCAGAAAAATCAGAGCCTAGTCTCGTAGGCTACTCCTTTACTAACAAATTAAACATAATCTGTCACTTTACCTAGGTTTTAGAGTATCAGCATGAATAAACTGACACAATTCTGCTTGGCACACTCTTGGTCTTCTGCCTTTGCCACTTACCAATTTTTCTGGGGAGTTTGGGGAACTGGGGTGTCCTATGGTGCACCTCCAGGAAGCAACTTATATGGAGCTCACCTTGCTTTGAAGTAGAGCAGAGATCCTAGCACAGATGCAGATTACTTTGTGTCATTTGGCTTCAGTGCTCAAAAATGTTTCTGTACAAGTCTAGTGTGTTAGTATTGGTGTCATTTCAAGATATAATTTAATGAGAGACTGAGACAGTGCTGTAGGCAAAACATACCCTTATCCCCATTTGCCTCTGTTTTTGGTCACATGATTTCACTACTCATCATTACCTCCATGAAAAAAATAGACGTGCTGAAGAATGAAACCAGATTAAGAAAATACAGATAAATTTCCACTGTGTTTTTAAATACAAGTGGCTCCTGGGAGAACCTGACAGTCAAGGAACAAGTGAGTATGTGGCACAGGGAACATGCGAGCAAGAAAGGGAAAGGCCAAACCCAGACAGGAAGAAAGGAGAGCAAGCCAGGAGGGAGCTGGGGAGAAGACCTTCCTTCCCTTTTGCTGAGCACAAGCTATTGGATTAACCCAGCTGTCTGTACATTTTGAAAAATATATTTAGTGGAAACCTGGACTCACAAACACACTTTCAATAGAAGGCAGAGTTGTTTACTTCCTAAGATTTAGGACTAATGTAAGTATTCAAGTAGATTTTCAGCTTCACTTATTTATATTTTAATGGAGTGAAGCAATTATGACACTTTAGCTAGGATTTTATTACAGAAATCACTTTGATATAGCAAATGAGAAAAATGCAATGCTGTATGATAATTTCATGGTTTGCTGCATGATTTTATGTGATCTCAGAAACATTAAGTGATACATAATCTAACAATTCTGTGAATGAAGTTTTGTAAGAGCTAATTGTTAACATTTCTTCCCTTTGACTTCCAAGAGATGACTAGTAGTGTGGTAGCAGAGCTCTGCTGAAGTTAATGGTGCCTCAGGCAGTGAAGAGGGTCTGCCTAATTAGATGTCTGAAATAACTAGTGTCTTCCAAAAGTGCGTAGAAGAAACGTAAATTAAATCAATAAGCAGCAAAAGTGTTGTGTGTACACCCTTCAGCAGGGAAATAATTAAGATAGTGTGAAGATTCAGTAAGGAGTAGCTTGTGGCCTGCTCTGTTAGCACTCTTGTTACTTAATTTGCTGCATAAGGATGAATCAGGATGCATGGAAGTCAGCCTAACTGTGGGATTGCAATTTCTAAACTCATGAAGCATAAAGGAGTGTGCTCCTTAGGGACCCTCTTCAGAATCTGGGCTTGGGTGAAGGATTTGGGGAATTTGATCTGACCTCAGTCTCAGTTTTGCCTGGCACGTGTCACACAAATTTGGTATAACTTTTGTGCCCCCCACAATGTGACTTTAGCCTCCCAGTGCATGTTTGGAACTTTCCAAATTTGAATTTGAAAAAAAAAAAGCCTTTTTTCTGCATTCTAAAATGCAGGTTTGAAATATGTAATTATGAAGAATTGTTCTTATTTTTGTAACTGAAAATGCTTTTTCTATGTGTGTAATTGTATATATTACTTACTATGGGCTCTTTCAAGTTGGAATTTCATGTTGTGTTAGTACAGGAATACTGTTCCTCCTCATTCTGGATCACATTCAACAGTACCTGTAAGAGTAAGTTTGAGGAATATTTTTTCTGTGAATGAAATACTCTCTATTCCACACGAAGGCAAGCATGGGATCCTTCTAGCATGTTTTCACGCAGCTTGTGAAGTTTCCACATGAATCTGTGTGGGAACTGTTGACCCACCTCTGCTGAGTCCTGTGTGTGCCACTGTTTGTTTTTTTTTTGTTATGTAGCAGTAAAGCACAGAACCCTTTGCTATGCTGTGAAAATGCACCTTTTTCCAGAGCCATGCATATGAACCCTTCGAATGAAGAACACCTTTTTACTGATTCTCTTTAATAGCTTCATGTGTGAAATTGCACTGACGTGTGCAAGGATGCAATAAACCAGAAACAAACGCAGAAACAAAAACCAGACTCTGGATGTCTTGGATGACTTAATGTAGCACTGCATCCAAGCTCACTGTCCAGAGGACAGTAAACAGAAACTATTTTTGAAGTGACAGGCCAGAGTAAAATTGTCTAACACTCTTCATTTTACTGATGCATCACGTGGAGGTCCAGAAGCCACATTAGAGAACTGTAATCCTTCATCAGAGCATTTGTTTGGTTGCCTAACATCTGTGGATTGTTAAGATAAGTTATTACACAGACCTGCTTTAGTTTAGATTAGTTTGGACCACATCCCAGTATATTCAATCAGGATATAATTCCTGCATGCTGCTAAATTGCTTGCTCCACATACTTCTCTAAAAATGTTTCTCAATATACAGTTTTGTCACTGAAACTCTTCTGTCACCTCAAGTTTTGATTTTTTTTTCCTCTTAAAGAAAAGCTTTTATTATTTTTCCTTTTGGACCGAATATATCTCAAGGCAGCTGTAGCATTTTTTAATTCCTGAAGAGATTCCTAAACAGGGATGGTAGTATAGCTTCTGTGTGAGTATAATACAGATTTTCTACATGTGTAATCTATGGTGATTGGTACGTATTGTGTCCAAGATGCAGTTTAAAAATAGCTGTAAGAAAATGGGTTTGTATTTACATGTCTAGTATTTCCTCTTTCAGTATTCTGTATTTTTTGGTGTCTATTTGTGCATTAGCTGTTCTTATTTGCTTGTATCTCATAATATTTTGCATTAAATTAATTACAGTATCAAAGGTGATTATGTAAATTAACAGTACTTTCTTGAAGTTTATTACATAATTTTTACATATTTTAAATTATTGAACACATTAAGTTGTAAAGGAAATATGTTTCGAGGCTTGCATACATATACATGTATGTAATTAGGATAATTTAATTTTACTTTAGTATCCTTCCTTTAAACAAACTTTAGTTGATTAAATTTTTTTAATAACACTTTTTTCAACTTTTCTTGGAAACTGATAAAGTACAGGTAATGACATTTTTTGTTACTGCCTTTAGTTTATAGCATTGACATTGATTTTATACACAGACACATTTGCATGCACAGTCTTACTGTCTAATGAGCTAACAGTTGTGGCAGATCCTATAAAAGCATTTTAAAATGTGGCTTTTTTTTTCCTTTTAGCCTTGCTGTTTTTTTTTTTTAAATATGTGTAATAATAACCTGATAGAATAAAATTCTGTTCTATTTAGAACAGAGTCTAATAAACTAAGTTGCTGGTTTATGAGGTGTATCAGATAGAATAAATTAGACATTTTGGAACAAGGGATTTTTTTTTTGCTAAAGTTCTAGAATTTTTCTTTGTCAAAGTTGCTGTTTCTATTATCCTACTGAGTGTTTGTTTTTATCATGATATATATTTATGCCCCTGTTGGAATAACTGTAGCTTTTGATTAAGGTTGGGTTTTTTAATATTAATATATTAGCAGATACTTTATTATCTTTCTTAAATAGAAGAAATATAACAGTCATTTTTTGATAAGGGTACAATCCAGAGAGAGGGTAAAGATTTGGATGTCTTCTCTGTGTGCTTTGGTCAAACAGTGCAGAAATGTATTTGGAAGTTCTGATGTAGTTTTCGGACCTAAAAAGATAGTTTATTCTAGGGTGTTTCAAATAAATCTCAATTATTTTAAAAATGCAAAATGCCTAAAGTTTTCATCGTGTCATGTAAGCCATGCACTTCCTTTGCAAGCCAGAGAGTAAAAGAGCTCAGTACCAGAGCTTTGTCCCATTGAGGCTTCTTCCATGAAGTGATTTTTTCCTCTTCTTTTTAATTTTGAGCACTGTATAATTTTGTGACAGGTGCATCATTCCTGTGTTTACACAAAACAATTTAAGCATATTTTTCCTTCCAACTTTTGTCAACCTTCTTAGCCTCATTACAATTTTACCCATTCTTATATTCTTTCCACATTAAATTAAGTGATTTTCTTTCAGCTTTGTTTCCTTCTCATCTCTATTTTTTATTTCTGACAAAAATCCTCTTTCTTCTATATCCTTCATGCATTTTGCCTATTTTGTTGTTCTTTCTGAAAACAGTTTTTTTTTTGTCTCAATTTTTTCTTAAATTTTCACATACTTTAGTATTGATTTAGCATTTATTTTTTCTGGTGAGTTGCTCCTGTACATAAGGCTGTCTGTACTGTATATAAATTTGAAACATAGAGTCTTGCTTTAATGTATGTGCTCCTGTATATCTGTGTGTAAGGAATTAAAACCCCCAATTTTTAAAAAAGTCCTAAGCACCACAGTCTTTGTACACAACTTAATTGAGATTTACAGGGACACGTTTGTTTATTTATTGTTTGCAGCTGTAACTCAAAGAGCTAATGATGATAATTTCCAAGTGGTACAAAATACGGTACTTTTGCATTCTTTTCATTGGTGTATTTAGTTTTCAATTAGTAGATTTCTTTAGGTATTACTTTACACCTCTGATAAGCAGATGTTGCTGTTGTAGCTAAAACCACACTGAGTTTATTTGCAGGATAATGTTGGGTTATTTAATGTGAGAATATTTAATTACAAGGAAATACTGTGTCAATTTTCTGTGACCACGGAAGCTGGGAGGTAGCTGGGCAGGACGCTGCCCCTGAGGCACAAGTCCTGTTTACAGTCTGGTGGGCTTGTCTGTCCCAGTGAGAGCAGCCCAACCCTTCTCCCGCTGCTCCAACCCCCGAACAAGCGCTGGTCGTGTTGTCGGTGTCTGTTCAGAGCAGAACTAGGGCTGGGCTGAGGGAGGATTGCCACAGGTAGGACTGATGTATATTGACAAGACATTTTGGAGAAGCTCGCATAGCATGTGCCTGTAGGATGCTTGGCTCTGGCCAGTGCAGAAGCATGTTCTGGGTCCTGCCATGAGCACCAGCCTCACTAGTTGAGAGGGCGAGAGGTTGTAGCTGCTCTGCGGTGCTGAGCATGCATGCCAGGCTCTGGGAGGTAGCTGCACTGACTCTTCTTGTTGTCTTCAACTAGGTTATGTGGGTATGCAATTTGTGTCGAAAGCAGCAAGAAATCCTAACGAAATCTGGAGCGTGGTTTTTTGGAAGCGGACCTCAGCCCTCACCCAGTCAGGACGGGACGCTGAGTGATACGGCGACCGGCGCAAGCTCGGATGCACCGAGAGAAAAGAAAGCGAGACTTCAAGAGCGATCGAGGTCACAGACTCCCTTAAGTACAGCAGCTGCCTCGTCACAGGAAATCTCTTCCAGTGCGCAGCCTGACCGTAGGAAAGGAGCAGAAGTGTCGCAGCCGGCTATGGGCCCTGACCAAAAGCAAGCTTCATCAAGGTCTAGAAGTGAACCTCCAAAAGAGAGGTAATGCCTTCTGTCTAGATAGAGCCTCAAAATTATAAATGCTAGTTCAGCTGGGCCTTCTGTATGTTTGCCACTGTGCAAAAACAGAGAGTAAATCAATTTACTGAGTGGGGAAGGATAATTTTTTGCAAGCAAATGCATTGTCTGTTTTGGTCTGGGCAACAGAAATGAGGAAAAAATGTATTTGATGGATATTACCATATACTTCAATGCTTTTTGGTGTACACTTTTAATATAGAATTGTAGGTTACTTTTAAATTTTAAATCTGACTGGTATTTTAAAGTTATTAAACAAAGAGCAAGCCTTTAGCTTTACTCAATTTCTTAAAACCAACACTCTCCTGAAAAATCCACTGCTAAGCAATCAGAACACATACCCTGTGAAACACCTTATGTGTTATCTTTTTGTCAATGACGTGTCCAATTTTATTGTTAAAAATAACACAATTAAAAGACCTCATTTACACCTGAAAAGTTACCATTCATGTAGAACAGCAATAGTATTATCTGGAATTCAGACCAGGTTGTATGCAAGAATAAAGCAACCAGGAGCAAACCATTTTATTTTAAGTGAGTAAATGAGTTAATTGCTGAGCTGCATTCCCTGTGATGAATGGGTTGAAGAGTAGCAGATCAAGAGAGGATAATGTGATGAAGCAGTTGTTGTTCTTTTGGCTGCTGCCTGGCAGATGGCAGAGCAGTTGAGGAGTGAGCCTGTGGCAACAAAACAAGGGTCTGCCATGGAAGATGCTCCAGATTCTGGCCAGAATGGTTGATGATTTTTTTTCCCGTAGCTATTGGAGCTGAAAATGGATGATGAGCAGCGGCTAGTAACTTACTGTGTGGGTGAGATCTGTCTGAGTTTAATTGCATCAAATTCAGTTTGATATTATATATATGTATGGTGTAAATGAGCACATGATGCGCTCCCCTAATTCTGTTGACTTTTGTCCCCCAGCACAGGGAAGGCTCCCAGAGCTGTTGTCACTTTTAGGGCAGCAAAACATTTTCTATTTCTGCTTTGCTGTCCAAAAGTGAGATGTTTATATTAATTACACAAAATTAGTGTTCTCTACTTGTCACTGAGAGTTTCAAATGAATTCCAGTTGTTCTGATTGAAGACCATCTGTGGTAAGCTCAGGTCCCATTTATTGCCGAAAACTCGGGAGGAACAGGAGACGATGGGAAAAAAAAAGAGAAGGGAGCTTAACGTGAATGATGTCCAACTTCGTTCTGTCAGATGCTTCTGTGAGGGTCTTTGATATGTAATCCAAAGGTGTGTAAGTTGTGGAAGGGAAGATTCAGTGCGCCAGATCAAAGTCCTACTGACTTTGTCCTGGTGGGCATTCATCTCAAATGCACTGTACAGCTATGTTCATCCTGCTTCAAAATCAATGGATTCATATGTGAACTGCTAAATGAAAGGGCAACTGAAATGATGAAAGAAATAAAAGTATCTGACATAAGGGAATTTTATGATTATTTAGCTTGCTTATTTTCCCAAAGCAGAATATGAAAGAGAAAAGAAAATAATTTTCATGCAGCCTCATTATTTATTGTTTTGTACTTTGTCTGCATAGAGAAATAAACTTTTCTTTTATTACTAGAGGAAGGAATGCCAATAATTTATCTCAAGGAATCAATTTGCTTTTCTTTATATGTTTATGAAATGGGCACTTTTTTTGAGTTTGAATAAGATAAATCAAACTAAGTTTGAATAGTTCAGGTATTATTTCTGGATATATTATGTTTTTCATTTTTAATATCTATATTATTTCTTTCTGTAATATTATTGTGGTAGATACTCCATTTGGTGTTATTTATATCTGAACTGTCAGGGCACTTGAAGTGAATTGTGTGGTTACTTTATAACTCTCATGACTGCTGCCAGAAAAATGGAGAACATACTCCAGTACTCTGTCATAATGCTGCAGTTACCAGAAAGACAACTCTGAGTCTTCCCACTTACATGGGTGAAGTATCTGTCTTTTTCCATGTCAATATTCTTTTTTATTTTACTCATTAATTGAACCATTCATAATTTACATTTTTTTGGACTCTGGAAGTTGTTTGCTATTGGAAAATTAAGATGGAAGGATTAATAGATTTAATTTGTGTTAATGGATTCAGTACTTTAGTGTTTTGCCACAGCTTATCCTGATTTAGGATTTGTTTTCTATAACTGTATGCAAGTATTCCTATTTTCCATTCAATTTTTCATATTACTGTACTCCTTTCCATTGTAGGAAGAAGGCAGTATTGGTTTCTGACCAGAATGGCAAAGGTGTAAAGAGTGAGCGTAAGCGTGTGCCAAAATCCTCACTTCCAAAAGAAGGACCAACAGATGACAGGGAGCGTAAAGAGCGGCACGAAGGTAGAAGGCTGGAGAAAGGCAAGTCACAGGATTACCCAGACTTGCCAGAGAAACCTGAGGAAGGCAAAGTGCCTGATGATGAAAAACAAAGGAAGGAAGATGAATATCATACCCGTTACAGGAGTGACCCCAATCTGGCAAGATACCCTGTAAAACCGCACCCTGAGGAACAGCAGATGCGCATGCACGCCAAAGTTTCTAAAGCGCGACACGAGAGAAGACACAGTGATGTAGCTTTGCCACACACAGAAATGGAGGAAGCGGAGGTACCTGAGAATAAATTAGGAAAACGCTCACAATTACAGGGAACTCAGGACAGAAAATCTCTTGTGGAAACTCAGAGGTCGTACTCTATAGACAGAACAGGTGATGTAAGAATTTCTGTTTCTAAACAATTAACTAATCATAGCCCACCAACTCCCAGGCATAGTCCAGTTCCTATAGAACACGTAGAATACAAGAACCACGATTCCTTTATAAAACAGAGCCGCCTTGATCCTAGCTCTGCTATTCTCATGCGAAAAGCAAAGCGGGAGAAAATGGAGACCATGCTAAGGAATGATTCCCTTAGCTCTGACCAGTCGGAATCAGTGCGGCCACCCCCTCCAAAGCCTCATAGAGCAAAAAGAGGCGGAAAGAAAAGGCAGATGTCAGTTAGTAGCTCAGAGGAAGAAGGGGCATCAACACCAGAATATACTAGCTGTGAAGATGTGGAGATAGAAAGTGAAAGTGTCAGTGAAAAAGGTAAGGACTTTTCTGTATATTATGCACATGGCCATGGTTTGGGGAAAAAAAGATCTGTATTTTTCTCTCTCTTTTGCCTCTTTTTAATCATACACTTATTTCCCCTTGCCTTTATTTTTTTTTGCAACTGAGAAGTGTCTTATACCTGATTAAATTTGCTTTACAATGTTTACTTTTGCATTCTTAGATGAGGTGGTTACAGGTAGCATTAGCTGATCAGTTTCCTTTTCATCCTCTTCCCTCTTTCACCTGGAAGTGACAGCATTCAAGGGTTCTAGTTTACTCTCTTGATAATATCTGTAGTCCTTTGGTCATTGCTTCATTCTTTTGTCTGTATGTAGAACAGTTTTCTGTGGATGGATTGAAATGAAAAGTGAGTTCTGTAACAAGCAGAGGAGATCATTGTAAAGCATCATAAGATATGCAAAATTTTACTACTTTTAATAAAATATCAAAAATCTGCCAGAGTTCATTGTTAATATGGCCAAGATATGGGGCAAAGGGAGTGTTACATAGAAAAGAAATGAAAATTGACAAAGTTGTTGTCCAGATTAATTTTCTCTCAAGCTAAGAAGTATGTTTAAAGTTTGTTATTTCAGTTTGTCTTCTTCTGTTGGTGGTAAAACTCAGCAGCAAGTTGTATTACACTGTGTGCTTTTAAACAAAGCCTTTCTTCTGGCTGAAGAAGTTAATCAAATTTAGGAACAGTGAACAGATAAAATAAGCATTGTCAGGAAAGACTGTGGTAGAACTTAGCAACAATCTTATAATCCTACTTTAAGTGACACAACAGTGAGCTGAAAGCTTTTTGTGTCTTTGGAAGTGGCTTTTAGCTCTTTAGTTTTTTAGCTATCTGTGCTTGTGCCTTGAAAGTTTCCTGCTGGTATTCATACTGAAAATGCCAAAGGCTTGTCTGCATTGCCTTTTAGTTCCTGGCACTGTTTCCTGACACATCTGTGATTCATATATGCTAACCTGTCTGTCTGTCTTTATCTGATGTTGTGGTCTCCTAGCATCCACTAAAGCTCCAGGTAAACATAGGAAAGAGGCAACATTTCTCTCCTATCCCGTCAGAATAGCTGCTTGTTTTAACTTTCTAAGCATAACTTTTTCCATTCAAAGTGTGGAAACTTGTTTTTCTGATCATTTTTAAGGAGAAATTATGATTGTGCTCTGAAATTTTATTCCATATTCCACCAAAATATAAAAAGCCTCTCACTTATTTGACTGAATTTTGTCAAATGCTGGAACGTATCGCACAGAGATTTGTACAGTCTCTAACTTTGGAGATGCTCAAAACCCAAATGGAGAAGGCCCTGAGCAATCTGCTATGCTGACACAACTTTTGAAGAAGGGTGTTTGAGCTAGGGACTTACAGACGTCTCTTCCAGTCTCAACTATTCTGTCTTTCCAAGATAGCACATCTCTTTCCCTTATTTTGTGGCAATGTTTTAGGCTGACATTTGGATTTGTGTAATTTTCCCTGACTCCATCTGTTGGTAGTAGAAGCCTGTAATATAGTATTTCTTTTTCATCTTTGTCTTTTGCTTTCATTATGTTTATCAGTTTGAGGTTGCTTATGAAATAGAAAGAATTTCCCATAATCAGTGTAGGTTAATCCTATAAATTGAAAGGTCATTGTGGTGAAAGTCAAGTCCAGGCTGAAAGTTACTGATACTGATATCAATATGTTGATATAGTTTGTGTTATAATAGTCTTTCATAAATAAAATCTTTCTACAGCTGCTTTCAGGCTCATGACACTGATCTCAGCTTTTGACCAATGTCCCATTGTATTGTTAAAACATTAAGGGTTGGATTTCTTTTTCCCTGTAGTGTTACGAATTCCAGAGAAGTTCAAATGTTGTTAAAGGCTTATGCTCTCAATCACTGAATCAAGTTCTTGGTTACCGCTGAGAAATGTGTTTAGGCTCCTCCTTTACACAGTGGAGACCTTGGTTTGTGTCATATCAGAGTGCTACCTCACTGTATTTGAATAAAAATGATTAATAGGACTAATGATTAATTAGGGACTTGTCTCACCACAGACCTCCACATATGTGATTGACATTGTTGAGCCTTCCTTGAGATTTTGTGTGTGTGTATTGTGTGTGTGTGTATATATATATATATCTGTGTGTTTGTGTGTATGGAGGGGTATTCAATGCATTAATTATAGAGGTATATTTATTAATTTAATAGCTGTAACATTTAGCCTTTTTTGGCCTGATTTTTGATATGACTTTTCCATGAAAAGGGTTTTAAGTGGAAAACCTTTGAAGATGGGGGTGTATAGCCCATAAAAAAGAGGTAGAAAATGTGAATACAAATGAGAAAGCAGAAGCATTTTTGATATCCAATTATTTTTGCAGTTGCATTTTCATCAGTACTTGAAATAATCTGCAGTATTTCATAAAAATAGATGGAAAGACAGGAAATTTTATGACCCAAGGAAATATTTTAGAAATCCCCCTATACTCTAAAAGAAAGTATGTTACAGTAAAAGGATGTAGTTTTAAAGAAAAATTTAAGTCATTTTAAAATGCTGCTATTATAAACCTAGTCATAATCCCATTCTTTGCAATTTAGCAGCACTGTTATAAACAGAATTTCACCAGAATTTCTTCTGTTCTTTGCTTGTGACTTGGGAGAGATACTGCACAGGGTCAAAGTTATAGGACTTGATTTTATAAGCCCAGGAGGGTCTGGAATCCATCCTCTCTTATCTAAATGTCAGCTCAGTGAGAAACCTGGTGCCAAAGTAAGATAGATGGAGCTAGAAACTTTGAATGGCCCTATCAAAAAAGTCAAGTTCTTAAAATCAATGTTTGCATTTGGTGAGTTCCAATATGAAACTATCTGCAACTAAGTAATAAAGATGTACTATTTTCATTTCCGTGTTGAACAAATAAAATAGAAGTTCATATGAGAAACATCTTAAAGAGATGTTTAAAAGAAAATGGTGCCCCACAGAAAGATACAGTATAGGTAGAGCAGATAAGAATGTATTGAAAATCAATAGCCAAAAATGTCATATAAAGTAGATACTGTGCAAATGTTATTTTTTAACATTTGCGTTTCCTAGAAACAGATTAGTACTGCATTACCTTGTCTTCTGAGCCCAAAAAGCCTACAAAAAAAGCAACCTAATTTAGCTACTGTATCCCCTGCTATTTACTGTAACCATGTAATATGTATTTCTTCAAAATCAGTAAAAAAAAAAAAGGAAAAACACTGGGAGATACTTTCGTTCCGAAAAAGAAATGTCTTTTGCAATCCACCAGGAATTTACTTTTTTGGTGGTGGATCCAAAGATTTATGTCAAATAGCTTCCATGTTGGAGTAAATCTACAGAAAGCGCTCTTTAGCCATGTCCAAAAAATTTTTATGAGTGTCACCTCAAATTTCTTATTAGAGTATCTGCATCCCTTACAGGATGCTACTGATTGCTGATAATAATTTTCATTCTGTTATTAATAGAGTAGTCTGTAGGACTCCTTTTTCTGAAATCTCCAATAGTTGTACAATAGGTGGACTGGGTTTCCAGTGAAGTCCTGGCAAAGCAAAAGGAGTCCTTATAGAAGGCATAAATTGCATTCATACTTGCTTCAAAGACAAGCTAGAGTAACATAAAGCAGACTATTAGAAATTAAATCCAGACCTCATTTTAAAATAAACAGTTTCTGCCTACTGCCATCCAGTGAAGAGTGCAAATTGTTTTTGGTGTCAGTTTGAGAAAAGGTATTTTCTTTAAACTTGAAAAATAAGAATTTGTATAGAACCAGTAGATTTGTGTCCAGATGAGGTTGTACAAAACTTCTTTTATCACATGATGGATACAAGAGATATTCCAGAATTTTGTCATGCAATCTCTGAAACTGGAAGATAAAATAATGTTGGAAATTCGAGCAATGTTGAGGAGGTACTGCTCCAGTACTTTTATGTAGCTAAATGTGCTAATTATTTTGCATTTTACATACTTCTTGTTCATATTTACCTAAATGTGTATTTCGTTCACAATGTTTAGGCTTGAAATTATGACTAATACTCACAAATTGTCAGTAAAATGCTACAAACCTAAGTAAAACTCACTCTGTGTACTTGCTAATGGGTTTGTTTGGGAGTGAGGAGTGCATGATAGAGTTGGCGCATAGTTTGAAAAATAAACTCCTCAAATGACTTTCTGGTTTCCTTCAGTAAAGATGTGATTGTTTCATTCATAATATCTTTCTTACAGTACTGTAAGAAAGATACTGTAAGGCAACCCAATTTAATTTAATTTCATTTCATTCTTAAGACATTAACTTCTGTTTAGAAATGCTACGGGCAGGGATCTTGCTGTTTTCTTAGTTTTTGCCCAGGTGTGAGGCAGGGGTGTGTGAGCAGGAGGAGGGGACATGGAGGTCAGGAGTAGGAAGGGACACCATGGTTTGCCCACAAATGTGTTGGTGATGGCTCAGCTCCAGGAGGAAAGGATCTGGCCCCTTCCTCTGTCCTTTTTTGGTGTTTGGAGTGTCCCTTTGGGTGCTTGTGCTTAGGGGTGCTCCCAGGGGAAGGAGAGAATAAATTACATCCTTGCCCAAATGATTTATTCTAAGTTCTGTAGGCATTGCTTACAAGGAAAGTGTCTTGGGTGCTAAGAGACAAACCACACACGTGCAGTAGGGCCTATAAGGGGACCAAAAGAAAACATCAGGAAAAGGCTATAAAGAAGAGAAGGCTGGTTTTGCATGTTTTTAGTTAAACTTTTTGACTGAGGTATTCTCACTCTGGAGTGTAGGCAAGTCAAGTAACATCTGTAACATCTGCTAGCATATTTTAACATCTGTTTGCGTGGAGAGTTGGGAATGGAGTTGTAAAACTGGAGCAGGATTTGTTTTTAAAGTGCGTCTGAGATTTAACTTAGTGTAAAATAAAATACCCTTGCTAGGAAGATTGCTAGCTTTTAGAAATTAGTGCAAATTTATCTTCTAGTTCTTGTGCAGTAATTTAGATCTATATCTGATTCAGATTTTAATGAAAATACAATTTAAAATTACTCTAGTTTCAGAATTTTATTCATTGCTAACATTATTCAATGCTATCAGTATTCAGTGCTTTTGAGCAGCTGAAATTATTTACAATGCTTGTGGAGCTGTAAATAAGTGCTTTTAAAATTAGATTTGGGGAGTAAGAAATCTCTTTTGTGTATATGAAACTATTTAAAGTACATGCATATACAAATGAGATAAGCTGAACATGAGCAGGGAAAAAAGTCAATTTGTTGCCAAGATATCCTGCATTTCAGAGAGATATTTAACCATATAAATGAGGATGTCATGGAAGATATGTGGCTGAATTTTCCTATAAAATTGTAATACAGCTCTTTTTCTAGTTTACCTTAAGAAGCATGCTGGGGGGAGTTCACAGGAAACAGCCAAGTATCACCAAGGTCTATAAAACATGATAAATCAGGAAAGGTGGGATGGATTGTGGTTGAATAGTTTAGGAAAGGGGAGGGGGGTGGGGAGGGGGGAAAGAAAACAAAAAGAAGTAGCTGGAGGGAGAGAGGTTGAGTGAGTGCTCCTCTCTTCCCCTGGAGGGCTGACTTGCTGCTGGGAAGGTTGAAGCTTGCTGCCAGAAACCACATTAGCCCTGAGGATAGATAAGCAAAGTTAAGGAAAACTGTAATCATAATTTCTTACTCAGTTGAAATGGAGGATTCCTGAAAATAAAAATCAGTTTCTTCAGCGCCTGCACTGAGATTGCTCTATGTTAGAAATGCTGCTGCTGTCCCTGTGGCAGGATCTGAGCTGAGCTGGGAACATCTGGGGCTAAATTCACAGTACCCCTTGCTGCACCTTATTCTTTTTTTTTGTCAGCCTGTAAGCCCTTTCCAGTGCAAATTTGCATAATAATCTGGTGGACAGATTGGAGTCATGTTTGAAAAGACTTAATGTTTGACGTCAGGTGCCTTTACTTTCAGGAGCTATGGGAATGTTTGAACTTGTAGAGAAACCCAGGAGTTCTCTAGGTTTATCTGTGAAAGATCAATTCTCGAAAACATTCAGCAATCATTTTTTTTCCACACAGAAACTATGGGAGGTAGCAGGCATGGGAATGTGAGCATGAGCTCTGGGTCATGGAATACTTTTTAAGGGTCTAAGAGGGAGATGAAAAAGATTTTGGAAAGCTTGCCCTAATTTTAGCTGCTGAGCAGTACTTTTCAAAGTACTGCTATGCAGTTAACTGTACTTAAAACTCAACTAACTTGATACATGGAATGGTGTTATAGCCAGAGGATGACTCTTCCCTACACTTCTGCTATTCAGTATTTTTTATACGCATACACTTTTTGTATACCATAAAAGTTACGTGTACTGATATTCAGCATTCACTGTTACTCTTTTGATCTGAGACCTTAGAGAAAGAGATGAGCTGTGAAGGATGAACCAAACTGGGTTTGGTAAAGCTGCATAACTGGATGGTCTGTGCAGTATATTGAAGGATGAGTTTAGGTCTTGGACCTGAAATCCAAACCTTTGCTTTTTTCCACCTGTATGGGAAATCTGCCCCACTTTAGGTGAAGAGTGAAAGCCTGTGAAAGGAAAAGTAAAGTAATTATTGTCTTCTAGAATAATACATGCACTGTTATTGATTTTGATTTTAGTTAATTTTCGAGTTAACTAGGAGTAAACAAGCATCTGATTGTATTATTTTCTGAAGATGTTTATTCTATGTCCTTTTCTTAGTGTATTCATTTTGATCATCCTACTGAGTCCAAATACAGGGTTATACTGTGTGGTACTGAGTATTATTGGTTAGTACTTTGTGCTAATATTTCTCTGACACCTTTAGATATATTTTTTAGTGTACAATAATGCACTTAATTACTATAATACACAGGAACCATTCCAGTTTCTTTCTTTAAGCATTACTTTGAGTAGATACACTGGTCTATATGAGTTTTCCAAAATCAGTATACTGATAAATAGGAAATACTTGATTATGTCAGAAAGAAGGTTAATAATAACGAGATGTCTGTGTTTCCTTTGAATAAATATGCATGGTTTCATCCTATTCCTGTCCATTTTGAATGGAATTCAAAATGGAAATATTTTGAAATTGTCTGAAAATTGTTTTCCCATATTTGCTAATGTGTTTTTGCATTTTTCTGATGGTTTCTTTATTCCTTCTTTTTCCTGTATAACATGTGTGCTTCAAAATTAGGGACCCCCCACCTACCCTTTGTAATCTCTAAAACTGATTCCTATCACCATTTCACCTATGATGCCAAGCACATGTGTTATGGTTTCAAATATGCACATCTCATATGCGCTCATTGGTGATATTTCCTGGCACGTAAATTAAAGAGCCATTCTTTGACCTTTTTGGCCAATTAATGAATTGTGGTGCATTCTTGAATTCCTCAAGAGAAGGGTGGATGGAAGCTGTCTATTAGGGTTTGTTCTTGGCCTGTGTCCTGCCTCGTAGTAAGCAGAGAGTGCTAGCTGAATTAGGGCACAACTGTTCCAGGGATTACTCTAAAGACACAGTAAGAATGACAACCCATTGGACTGGCTAACACAGTGGTATAAGTTGTAGTCACTTGTTCCTTATTTATTTTTCTGCTGTTTTTGCCTTGCATTTAATTTGCAAGTTTGGTGGAATTCAGATTTTCTTTTTATGTTTGGACATTCCCTAATTTTGTGATGTTTCAGTACATGATTCAGACCCCAACTTGCCTTGATGACAATAAATTGGTATGTTTATTTAGTGCAAGGACATATTATTACAAAGTACATTTTTGTTCCATTTATCAGCATCCAGCAGAATTTCAGGTTACTTTTTGGTATCCTCTGACATGCTTGCATCCTCTCATAGATAGCTTCAGGTTGCCGCCATGAGCCTAGATCCCTGTTTTCCCTACATACAAATTTGCTGTTAATCAGCTAAATTACGTTTTTATTTGTATGTTTGGTTTTCTTATCAGGTAGCAAAGTGATTCATGTAGGTATACTATGTATACTTCTGCTGCTTATGAAAACATTCTTTCATTTTTTTCCAAGCCTTACAGCCTTTTTCAGCCTTTGGGTTGTTGTCTTTTCAGTTTGTCTTTGGGTCTTTTGGTTTTGTGGGCTTTTTTTAATGGCATTGTGAGGTTTTGTTTTGACTTAGTTAGTTTTTTTTATTGATGGAGCCACTGCTAAAACACACAACACGATAAAAGTTATGTCCATCGGACCTTTCTACTCTTTTCATTTTTTACACACACACACCCATCCACTTTCCCACCCCCCCAAAAACATTTTTAAGACCTTAATATAAAGCTTCTTATAACTTATCGTATTTGTTTCCTAGTCCAAGAAAAAGACTCTTCTAAGGTCTTATTTCAAAGGGAGACAGGGGTTTTGTTTTGGCTTGCCATTCAGCTTGAAGATACATAGGGACAGGGCAGAGTTTGACAGTTCTATTTTCAGTTTAATAGGTGTTTTTGTCTTTTCTGCATAAGTTTGCTGTGAGAATAGAAAGTGTGCAAGCAGGACATGTGCAAAGTGTAATATGCAATGGTGATTATTGGTTGGCTAAGGCATGTAGTAGACAGCTGGGACCTCCATGCTGCTGGTCCAATATGCTGTTAAGTCAGTTCCCTGCTCCCTCTGCAGATACCCAACTGCTCTAGATGTTGAGAGCTGAACTGGTTACTTCTTTAGGTGTTCCTGCACTTTAAATCTCTGTATTTGTACATGTCTAACGTCTTAAAAATACCTCTCTCTCGTGCACGAGTTCCTCGGTGCATACCCTTGACTGACTGCAAAAACTGTGTATGAAGAGCTTTCTAATTGTTAAACAATTTTAACCTTTGAGGTATTTTTTAAGAGAGTGTAAGCCTTAGAAATACAGCGAGGCTGTGCAGTAAATGCATGCTCATATTGTTTTAGATCCTCAGTATCATATATTTTATTATACATTCTTTTAAGCCATGAGGGAACTTCTTATAAAACATTTTATTTAGAATAATTTATTTTTAAAATTTTCTTCCTCTCTGTAAGCATGACCTTTTCTATTTTAAAAAAGAAAATATCAGCATTCTTTACTTTGTGAGCTGTGGCTTTGCTGTACCTTATAAGCAAATTGGACCACGTCTAACTTGGTCCATTAAGCAAGTTGAGAAATATGTATTGTATGGTTCATTTGGGCTATAACTAGCATGGGATTACTTTGTGATTTTCAATGCATATCTGCAGAGAATTTAGGGATATGTTTAAATTCCATTACATAGAGGTTTTGGTTGCATATCGGGTCCTAGCTTAATATATATGACATTAGTTGGGGGAGCTATGGAATAATTAAAGGAATAAGTGAAATGGTTATATTCACAGAATGGCTTGGGTTGGAAGGGACCTTAAAGATCATCTGCCACGGGCAGGGATCCACCCACTAGACCAGGTTGCTCGATGCCCCTTCCAGCCTGCCCCTGAACACCTCAAGGGATGGAGCATCCACATCTTCTGTGGACAGCTAGTTCCAGTGCCTCACTACCATCTGAGTCACTAATTTCTTCCTAACATCTGGTCTAAATCCCTGCTCTTTTAGTTGAAGCTATTCCTCTTTGTCCTACCATTATCTGCCTGTGTAAAAAGTCACTCTCCCTCTATTTTATGTTCCTTGGCTACCTCTCACACATGTGTAATTCAAGACAAAATGTTTTCAGATGTGTAGCAACATGTACACATTAATTTCTAAAATTTAAAGTTCCAGTTTTTGTAACCTAGTCCTCAACTTGGTAATTCTTTCCTCCACAATATGAGCTTCAATTCTAGATATTCTCAAAATAATTGTTGGAAAAAATGTTCTATTTAAAGCGACTTGGTCATGTTATTATACTAGTTTTCTAAAGAACCCAAGTTCTCAGTATTTTTTAGAATTTTCATGGAATAGATTTGTGTAGACTACAGGGCACACTCTTCTTTTTCCCTCTAAAATTCAGTGAGTGTTCTAGATCTGCTTAGGAGTTGTCAGTCACTTTCTCAATCAGACATGAGCTTTGAAATTTGCTTCTTGTAGTAACAAGTCAGTATATATGTTTTAATGGTTGGCTTGTTACTAATTTTGTTCTTTTAGTGAAAACATAGGTATCTTTTCACTGGAAATGTAAACTCAAATATAAATGTAACTTGCTATAAATTCAAAAGAACAATTTGTAAAACTCTGTTGGTTTTAATAAAGTTTTTAACTAAATAGCATAGATCAGGTAATAAACAGAAATAATCTACACATATAAAATAAAATTACATCGAAGTTTAATATAGTTAGGTTCATAAAAGTAGGCAAATATTTCTACATTTTTATGCTATGCTGTTAAAATACTTAGGTTCTAAGAACTTATTTTGCCCTGCTGCTCAGAGAAAACAAAAACTCCAGATGCGGCCCATTTTAAGGGCCGCATGTTCTTAAACCATTAAAATTGTGCTTAATGAGCCACTAGATGGAGCAGTCAAATATCCCTTTTTTCTGTCAGCCTCCTAGAAACTGTGCTAGACAGTTTCTCTGTCAGCAGAGAGAATCTGGAAATGCAGTCACACTTTACTACTTAAACCAGTAATTTAAAAACCTTTTCCAGATCTTATTTCTATGTGCATTTATTTCTGTAGGCAGATTTATGTTGTCCTGTAGCTTTAGTGTTGCAGATGATGTATGGGATGTATTCTGCATATGAAAATCACACTGACAAGAGTAGCTCTGTGGAAGGAGTTATTAATTTCTTTAATTGAGCCCTATCCTCAGGAAAAAAAAACCAAAACATAACAAGGAAAAGGTACTCATGTTTGAGGATCACAAGCCAGATTTTCAAAATTTTGGGAGGCTTAGAGTTACACATTTACATGTGATTCTCTGTATTTGTGCTTAAGAAATCCTGGTGAAGTTGCATATTGTCTTCCTACTTACCTAAAATATCCTTCCAACCTAATTTTTTTATGTGACTTAATACACATTAATGACCTAAGAACCACCTGTTTAATGAAACCACATTATCTGCTTCAGGAATGCTGCAGTAAAATGGATTCAGGAGCAAAAAGAAAATACACAATAATGTATATTAATGTTTTCATATTCTTTGTTTTACTGTAGTTTCATAGCATTACTAACACAATATTTTTTTGGGAGGTGTACAAATTTGTGAATATATATGTCTATATGAAATAGAATGTATGTGTGCTATTAGAAGGCACTCCAGTGAGTCTGTTCCAGTTAAATGCTTCAGGGATCGTGATATGTAGTCACAGGGCTTTATCCCAGAGGTAGGGAATAGAGCTATGTGTGAATACAAAATCCTGCAGATTTTTGTTTAATTTTTTGCCTTTGTCATGTCTTTGAATGTCAGAATATTCTGCATTAAAGATTATCAGCAGGTCACAAGAGAGGAAGTGTCATTCTCAAGCAGCTGGACGCAGTCGTTGGAGTGCCTCAGCCCTGCTCCCGCATCTCAGGTGGGAATTGCAGATCCTGGCACCGGTGTCCTGTCCGTTTTGGGCAGGAGTGCCACACAGCTTTGCAGAGCAGGAAGCTCACACTGTGCAAAGCAGTGCTCCCCAGGTGATTCTCTTTAACCTGTGTTCAGTTTATCTGGTTCTCAGCTGAACTGTGAGATGAGCAAAAGCTTCTGCTCTGGCAGTCAATACTGATCAGTGCCATGAGCTGAGGGCTAGTGATAGCCATGTTTTTTTCAACTCTGCAAAGTCCTGGGTCATTTAGAAGTATAATGCCAGCTCTTGCCTGTCGTGCTCCAGAGCGCTACCACAGCAGATTAGTGTAAGTTTATATCGAAATACATGGTATGCCAAGGAATTTTGTCATTTCTACAGGCTCAGATTTTACTTAAAATACAGTATAAAAGTGACTTACACTTACAGTTAAAATAGAACCTTTACAAAGGAATGCACAAATACAATTTTAAATAGATGTAGAGTCTCAAAATTTTCTAGTGTTTGCTGTTTCTGGCAATTTTTGTGTCAAACGCTGAACCTTATCAATGGACCCAGGCAGGTTGTGTTATGTCCTATGGGACAGGCATTATGGATTTGCCAGTGGTGGAGTTGTCATTCTCTCTAAGCAGAGGCTGTCTGCGGGAGGGCAAAACAGCCCCCTGTGAATGGAAAGGGAGCTGAATGCTTAGGAATCAATCCAGTTGTGCTCCTGCTGACTTTTCCACAGAAAGGTTGCTCCGAAATCAGTTATAAAAAAAGTTGGTTAATCTTTTCCTGTTACCAAGTTTAAATATCACTGCTCAGAAAGTCTTAGGGAATGACTATTCCTACAAGCCACTGAAACATTTAGGAAGACATTAATTTTTGCCAGTGAGCAGTTTGTTTTTCTTAAACAAATGTACCCTTTGTATTTTGACTTCTCTTCAAATATATCCTTAAAAATTCTAGTCTATCATCGTTTCCCTTAACAAAAACCCTACAACAACAAATATTGATATTAATTTTAGGCATGTTACCATCATAACACCAGTTATCTGTGCTATTGTGGACCTAATCTTACTTTGCCCTAGAAAAATTTTACAAGGATTAGGAGAAAATTTCCTGACAATGCTTAAACAACATGGTCACCATTAAACCCTGCATTGAGATGTGTCGTTTTAGCAATTTTTTTTGTTTGTGTGGATGGTATATAACATTTTAAAGTAACAGAAAATACTACTTAATAGAGGTTCTTTTTGGAGTGGTCAGTATGTACGGTACTGCTGCTTAATTTCTAGGTTGAAACTTGACATTTTTTAGAATTAAAGGATCTGGGAGGAATCTGAATTGTAGAAGGATTCAGAAATCCTACAGAATCCTATGTCTATATCCACTTAGTAGGGAAAAGAAAATAATGTGAGTTAAATTTTCAAATTTATACTGAAACAGAAAAACAGAATAAAATAGTGACACATAGATGTCTATCACCCATGGCTCTATAACCTTTCAATCACACACTATACAGGAATTAATTCAGAACATGTGTTGTCTTTTGGTTTTTACTTTGTAATGGGGGTAGAGAGTTTTTGAAGGGTAAAAAAAAAGAGTTGCTTTAAGGAATTCTGGTAAGGTTATGTGGCTGAATTAAATAAGCTGTAATGACATTGTCACCTTATGTTGATTCTCCTATTGTTGCTGTAGTCCAGGTTTGAAGGTGATGCGTTTAGCTTGACTTCTCTTTTGGCAGGAAAACTCAGGTGCAGGCAGATGCCTGCAGTCTCTTTGTACAGGCTGAATTGACTGCAGCAATTTGGCTCTGTGAGTTCAAGCCTGTCCCTGAGCATGGCTCTCAAAAGCAGTGCTGGCATAACACCCCTTCCTACCAACTAACTCTACGTCAGGCAGGGAAGGGACTTGGAATATTGGTCTTCCACATCCATAGTGCTGTGGGGTGTGAGGGTTGGGGGGAATCTATCTCTGTGGAGACAGCAACACAACTAGAAACACTAGTTAAAGCTGGGAACAAAAAGAATGTTTTGATGCCATTGATCAGTAAATTGAAAAGTCAGTGCCTGCATATTGGCTATTTAACTGAAAACTTCTGGCTTTGGTTAGCAATTGAATAGCTGAGCAAATTGCTTGAATTGGGGTTTAAGTTAACCTCTGGCTCTAAAAAATGCTATCCAGCAGATCTTTTATAGATATTATAAGTTAATACGTTACTTACTGCCCTTGTAAAGAAGAAAAATACTCCACAAAACCTCCATACAGACAGAGGTCAATTCATCATCCTGTGATGTCAGAGGAAGTCCAGAAATCGGTAAATCTGACAGTGGCTACACTGTTAGATTTGCACTGATGTTCTGTCTTGATGTCAGTCAATCCTCCTCAGTCAAGGCCAATTATCAAAATGATGCCTGAGGAGTTGCTGTCTTTTTTTAGTAGATAAGGTAACTAAGATAGATGCATTGCAAAACTGAAGGTTGGATCTCAAAGATCTCAGCCACTGCACTCATGGAATTGAAGGTCCAGCATAGGTGTTCCAGTGTGAGCCCTCCATTTGTTGCTTTCCAATTTCACTGTCATGATCATCTTCCTCAAAGGAGTCAGGAAAAAATCAAGTCAATCACAGGTGGAGGAAGGGGAAATGAAGTATCAGTGGCAGCACAGTACAAAACAATTGGCAGTGGAGCTTGGAATGCTGGATAAAAATGCAATAACTAGTGGGGTGTTTCTTTACTGGCTCTTTCAGACCTGTGTGCTTGAAGGGATTCCTGTCACTTGGTTGTGCAGAAATGCTCTTCTCTCTTCCAGTCTACTGCAAAATGGTGGGAGATGTTCTGTAAACTCCCCTAGATGACATTTAGAAACAATGTGGTCGAGCCGTTATTCTGGGGTGCCAGTGGGAAGCACACCACAGCCTGCTCCAGTGTGTGTGCACTTACATTGTGCTATTCAGTAGGGTGCCAAGTCACTTCACTTTCACTTTCAGTTGATTAGCTTGGATCAAGGTTTGAATTGAAAGCTGTGGAGCACCAACAGCATGATTTAGTTGATTTAGCCCATGCTGAATAAAAGCCCAAAATTATTAGCTTCAGCATCTTACTCTGTTGACGTGACAACCTATTTTCTGCTTTGGTGCTTTTAAAATTTTTTTACTAGCTGGTTAGGAATATAAACAGAATATGCTCATGCCTGGAGGGAACAGAACTTTGATGAGCTCTAACAAATTTGATGTTTGTTTAAGGGCAGACTTTGCTTTAAGGAGCTATGTGTCTTTTTCACCAGAGGTTCTTAACCTCTGATTTTTTTCAGTAGCTATGAGAAATTTCACAATTGGTGCTATGCCAGTCTGTAACCCCTTCTTCAGAATCGTGTGAATATATGTATTTATATATTTATGTATAGAAGTCTTTCTCTTGTAAATTGTTAAATAGTGACTAAAGTTGTAACTATTTTGCCAAAGAATCTGAAAAAGAGCCTGAAAATCATCCAGTCTCTTCACTGGGCAATACTTCACTGAAGAGAAGATTAACTTACGCTGCAAGTGTTTTTAATTAGCCCAGTCTCAGCTAAACGCTGCACTTAAGCCTATGAGAAGCAAGAATGTTTTTTCTAATGAGTTTAATTCTGGATGCACAACCAAAGTCTGCATCAAGTTTTCTGTGGCCTTAGTAGAGCATTTTGTGGTCTGGGGTGGTGCTAGCAGAGCAAAGGAAAGCCTTGGTTCTTCCACATACGTCTTTGTTCTGGTATTGTTCTTATGTGTCTAATGTTTTACCACCAGACAAACTCCACACCCTTGTCCATGACTTGAGTCAAGTGTTTATGTCAGTTTTCCACCCACTTCATAGCTCACCAGTCAATCCATAGCTCTGATTTGGCTGGAAGGATATTGTGAGACACTGGGTTGGAAGCCATGCTATGGTTGCACTAAACAACATCTGCTGCTCTCCGCTTGCCTGCAGATCCAAAAACCATATTGGTCAGGCACAATTTGCTGGTTGTACCCAGCCACCTTCTTGGCCTTCATCTGCATTCCAGAAGGATTTTCTCCATAACCCTCTCAGTCTGTAGCTTCCCAGGTCCTTTTACTTGCCCTGCTGGTGTGGTGTTTGCTCGTCTGGTCACTGTTAATCTCCCGCAATAGCCAGGACTTTTTGTGGCAGATCAGGCAGGGCTGTAGTACAAAATCTCACAGACAATACCTAACATTGTATCTATGACTTCTGCAATTGTATTTGAATATCTTCCCCATTGTAACTTGGCTTTGAGGTCTGGAGACTGCAATATGGATCTTTTTTGTTGTTTCTCTCATTTGCTAATTTAAATTCTAACTTTAAGCCATAAGGGTTTCTTTACTGGAATTGCTTTTTTTGTGCTACTGTATTAAGCTTAGGACCATTCTCTGGCTTTCCTCTTTCCAAAAAAGTGTTGTAAAACTTCTGGCTTAGAGGAAAGTTGCATTTTCACCAAGCATAAAGATGAACAGTATCTTTAATGCTTGGAATTTGTTCTCTTAAAACCTGAGTAATGGTAGACTTGCATTGAACAATCCAATTGAACAATTGGATTGAACAATCTCATGCTTTTCTAATGGTCTTAGAAAGTTTTATAAATGCAGGAGTATAATATACAGATTAAGATCTAGAACAACTATTAGCAGGAATATTATGAAGGGCTAAAATATGATGGTCAAGATCTAACTATCAGATGCATAATGTAATGTGCCTCAGAAGACAGTGGCAATAAAATCATTTACAAGGGAAAAAACCTCCAGAGATTATGAAGGCAATGCTATCCAGAGCAAAGTTTAAAAGTGTGTTATAACTTAATAATGTCTTTTTACTAGGAAAATGGAATGGTGTCCATATTTACAGTTAGTTTCCTACTGGTTTGATACTATTAATGGATGTAAAAGTAAATAAACCAACTATTAACACTTGATTCTCAAGTTGTCAGATGAACCTTTGTGGCAGCCAGAAAGGCTCAGTGTGACTGGGGCTCGGAAGAATGAAATCCACCCTTAGGGATGTGCAGTGGATGCTGGAGTTGGTGGTACTGTTCTTTTCTGCAAAATGCTCTTTCTGACCTCAGAACATTCTTCTGTTGTTCCTTCCTTCCCTTACTCTTCAGCAAATACTTGCAGACACATCTGCCTTCTCTTAGGCTGGGTTGCTTAGGCAGGGCTTGGGTGGAACTCATGGCTATGGATAGCAGTGGGTAAAATGGTCAGTGAGGACTGCCTCCTGGAGGAGTAGGAAACAGTTTCAACAACACCATGAGGCACAGACACCCTGTCTAAATGCGTTTGGGAAAACAGTTCATTATTGTTTTCACAGACACGTGTATGCCATGGGAATGCCGGGAACACTTGAAAAAAGTCAGAAAACAAGCCTGGTATAGTGCAGGCTCATTTACAGATTCTGAGGTTATAGCAAGTGAGAATTTTTCAGCTGTTGCTTTGTATTATCACAAAATCCCATGCCTTGTTGTGCTGTGAGGTGAGGTGAGGTGAGCATTCAGGATCCCGGTGCGCTGTGTTCTGAAAATGACGCAAAGCCCTCAATGCCCGTCCTGGCAGAAGAGGAGGTCATCCTTCAAGAAGTAATGCAGAAGGGTCAGTGGATGTGCTGTGGAAGCATCAGAAATTTGTCATACTCTGTCTTTCGTTGCTTTTGCAAGGAACGTTTCCAGCTTTAGGAGAAAGCTGCGTATACGTTCTCTGGTTAGTTAGCAGATGATTGCTGTCTCTTGAAATATATAAAGACTGGACACTGTCTTCCTCCAAAAAATCATCTCCTAACAAAGACATGTCCATGAAAAAAATCAGAGTTAGACAGTCAAATTTTCTTCCTGCTGATACAATCCTATTGGGGACACTTAAAGTCAGCAGTGGCCAGGGATGCTGTCTGTGGGTTTTGCTTTTGACTGACATGCAGGAGTGTGAAAGACAGCGTTCAGTACCTTGGGTTTGATCCAGAATTACAGGGAAGCAGCTTGATTATAAGTGTTTGTTCATTATTACTAATAGGTCCATGTATTGTTAAGTGTGAAAGAGCTGTAAGCTCTCATTAGCTTAATTATTCATATTTTATCTCTTCTAACCTTCTCTTTGTTTGCTTTGCTTTCTCACATTTTAGTTTCTAAACAGCAGGTTTTTTCTATTTTGGATGTCCTGCATTGTATTTTGGAAGTCCTGCAGTATGTAGATATGCTGCAGAGAAATATTTGTTTGTACAGAGGGAGACTATCTCTGCCACAGAAATAGTTTTATTGTTGTATCAATTGGAATATGATTACATTAGATGAAATACTTTAGCAAATTCTATTAGCTGTAATTCTCTTATCATCTAGCTTTTATAAATACAGGTTCTGCTTTTCTCTTTTATCTCAAATATGTAATTTAGAATAAAAAATTATATTTCCAGATTTGGGGGGGTTTTTTTGGAATATATTTTTCTTATGTAAAATTACTTTTCCATGCACACATCTATTATATATGAAAAGAATTAAATTATCCTATTAATTTGTAAAAGTGGTAAGTTTTTCTCAAGGGCTGTTTGTGTTTTCAATGTGCTAGAAGTAAATCTGCAGCTTGGGATGCTTTACATAAATTAAAAGAGCCAGATTTCCTTTAAAAAATTGTTTCATCTATGCAGTTGATTAAACTTGTTCAGTGCACCACTGCTGAATATAAATAATAACTGCAGCAGTCGTATTGATTACTTAGGTGCCTGAGCTTGTGTCTACTGTTGGCTTTAAAGCACTAAGAAACTTCTTTCCTGTTCTATCCAGAGAGGAAGCAGCTTTTTTCCCTTGTTTCCTGAGGATCGTTGATTCTGGTTTCCTAAAATCATTAACTCCTTCTAAAGACTGAAACTCCTTGTCATTGCAGCGACCGTGTATGAACTAATGCAGTAATCGATGCTTGCACTACACTGCAGAGATTTGTTTGGATGACAAGAGCTCTCGTTAGCCCTGTTTGGTGTCACCAGTGTTGAATGTTTGACACTGCAGAATAATTTGGCTTAGAATCAGGACGCAAGGATCTTATGACTTCTTTTATATCATCTCCTTCACACTGAAGTGGATTTTTGCTTGCATTACGGTTTTGCTACAGTTGCAGGCTGGATTCAGCAACCTACTAGATGCCAGTTGTGCTTTAAACATTCTCTTGCTAAAGCTGCTATGTTTGCTGGGTTTCTTCAGTTTCTACTCCATACGTTGCATTCAGGGACAGGTAAATAAGGACCTGTATGGTGCTGAGGTTTTAGTTATATTTTTATATTTTGTATTTTTGAACAAAAATGATATCTTTTTATGAGGAGATTTATTTAACTGTGCAGTTCTAGTGGAGATGTTGTATTCTTGGAATGTAAAGTATTAATTGTAGCAAATATTCAGCTTAAGCAGGGAATAAAGAACCATTTTGCTTTTAAGTCTGTGTTTCAGTTATGTTTATATTTTGAAGGCTCATGTGTCAAATATAATTTGACTTTAGTGTTGCTATGTGGAATGAGCTTTTAAATAAAAATCTGTATTTTGAAAGAGCACATCAAAATATAAATGTATTTCTGAGAAGTAATAATAATATTCCTATTGCATTATGACTTCTGCATTTTGGAGAAGTCAAGGATAAAAAATTTAGAAATTTACTTCAGAAAACAAATAAACATTCCTGTGTATTATTTCTTTTTGGCAGAAGACAATTGACATGCCTTCACTCTCCTGAATTATGCTATTGTTAGGAGCTTTAACAAGTTCAGAATGGAATGTGATTCTGTTACTTTTATTTTGCATATTTTTTAGGGGGGGAAATCATCAAACCCATGAACATAGAATAAAAATATGTTTGTTCAGCATAAGATACAGTTATGGTTATAGTAATATATGGGTTATGATAAATGTACAGTTCTGGTTATTTTGTACAGTATTTCTGCATGATCATATTGATGCATTGCACTTTCTGATCAGGGAAGGACATCAGCATTTCCCTTTCATATTTGAAATAAGGTCCTCAGCTCAATCACTGAAGGATCACAGGGAAGAGTGAGAGGAAGGATTCACCATTGCAGGTTCCTTGGGGATTATGCAGTGTGTTGAGAATAACAGATACATTTAAAATCCTATATCTAAATAGTTGATAACACTGTCTATAAAAATTGATTCTGAAAAGTAGCTTTTTTACTAGAAGAATTAATCCTAAAGATGTATGATAGAATAGGTTATGAAAGAGGTTTTATCCTCTTGAAAATAATGTGTTAGACACTCTATTTTAAGAAATACATGTTTGAAATTTATTTAATTTCAACAGAGTTTAGAGGAGAATTAGAGTTTACTGAGGGCAGAATATGGAGGGATGCATTGGAGAAAATGTGATTTAATAGTGGTCAAAGCAGAGATGGAACAGAAACAGCAGCAGGAATATTCGGAAGATACAATGCTAAGGTTGGGAAGAGATAATGATCAGCCTTAGCTCTGCATGGAATTTAAAGGATAAGACTGAAGAAAACCTTTGGCTGAGATCAAAGCCTTGCACTCTCTCATGCTTAATAAATTGTTTATAGCTACATAAAGAAGTTAAATCCTCATTTCTTCTTCAGGCTGTTCACAGTGGTAGATGGCTGTAAACTGCATTTCAGAAATCTCTTGCACATCTTACAAAAGTAGATGAAGAAGGTGAAATAGGATCGGGATTGAGAAATACAGAGCAGTGGCATTCTGCGTTGCAGTGATTCAAGGCTATGCTGTGGGCAATGGACAAACAGCAGCATGTCTGTTTGTCCATTGGAATAGCATGGAATTGGGAGATCTAAAAGGTGCTTTAAAATCACACTGAGCCCCATATCCCCTGGTCCAGTTTTGGTTTCTCTTAAGAGAATTTGAGACTTTTGTATAATAGACTATAGAGATCTAATGAACTATTAAACCAGGCTATCTAGAGCTCTCTGTCCCTTAAATTTAAATCATGTCTCCCCCATAATGACACTTCAGTATCGTAACTATTCGTCTGAAAATTGAGCTGTGTGCTGCAAGGACAGAACCTGTGAGAATGAGCTGTCATCAAGGTCAGCTCTTACGTCAAGGGTATTGGTAAAGTGCAAAGGTGTCCAAAAGACAAACCATGATGGACAATAAAACAAAAAAAAAATAAACCAAGCTAACAACAAAACCTCAAGTTCCTCACCAGTTTGACCTTTGGAGGTATTTGGTAGCAAAAGTAGGAAAGGCACTCGAACCTTGGTCTCTGGCCAACCCTTTTAACTCCCAAAGTGCAAGGATAGTGGTTTTCCAACAGCAGCCAGGCTTGTATGCTGTCCTCTCCTGTTACCATTGTGACTGATGATATCCACCTCATCATCTTCTTCACAGCTGGCTCTCAACTGGTGGATTTATCCCTGTTTCTACACTTGTTTATCCTCATCTGAGTGTGGAGCCATTTCCTTGTGTACTCTGAGCCTGATCCTCTTCCTCCAGTTTGTTCCTTCTGGTTTGTCATGATAGCTTGAAAGTCTGGTTCTGGCCTCCTATAAATAGCCAGTCCTTTGTCCTTGGGGACAAGTTACTCACAAATCTAATATTTTTCTGTTTTGTTATATAGAACAGTACTGTGAGTGTTGACTATTGCTATATGCCAGACCAGCCATACAGACCCTGCTTAATGAATTTGTTACAATTTTAGCCAAATATGATTAGAATATATTTAGAATATTATTTTCTAAATAGGTTTTCACCTTATGCTAGACACTTTTTCTGGTGTTGGTCTTAACATGGCATGCTAATAAACAAATCTCCTGCTCAACTGAATGTATTTAATGTCTTCTGGTAGAGCTGAATAGTAGCAGTTTCTTTCTGTAGTATTCTAGACTGGAACTACTTGGTCCTAGGTACTAAGTATTAGGGACTAAATAGTTGCAGAATTATCTCAGTTGTTTTTGCATACTTCACTGTTTGCATTAAATTTTGTGTTTCTAATTTTGACTTGTGTGCTTCCTGGTACTTGATCACTGTAAGTTACACACTCAAATGGAGCTTTCTATTGATTCTTCCAGAAAATGAAACATTTATGACTTAGTTGGTCAGTCTTTGACTGCATTTCTCCTTCTATGAACATTCTGCTTCTAATGTTGGTATTATTTCTTAAATGCTTCCAAGGTTGCTGGACTTGTTTTGCTGCTTCCATGTTTTCTCTAAGGTCGAAGTGTTTTGGTTTGGTTATTTGGCGGTAGGATGTTTTTGTTTTGGTTTTGGGGGATTTTTTGTTTTCTTGTTTGCTTTTTGTAGGAAGGTTATTGCCATTTTTTTCTGCTTGGTTTCCTTCCTTTTTTAAAGATCACAAAGTTTATTCATGTTCATAGTCTTAACTGTGTCCTCTCTACTGGTGGGAGGACTCCAAAGATCCAAAGCTCCAAAGATCCTTTGCTCATTTTACTAGTGTCAGTGATCTCTCAGAGTGCACTCCAAAGATTCTCCCTACAGTATTCCCCTCTGAACTGGAGAAACAAAACCTCTCATTATCTTGTAATGTAGCATAATTGAGGATTCTCATGAAAATTTAAAACACAAAACAAGCAGAAAAAGCAGCAACAACAAAGTACAAAAAACCCTCAACCAACAAAAAAACTAAACCAAAAAAAAAAACCTCACCAGGCTTAATCTTCCTAATTTGGTTTTCTGGGGTGTGACCCCATCATGATACTGCTGGAGTGCTTTTTAATTAGAGAATTCCATCTGCTGTATTTCCTTCTACAGGCCTGAAGCTCAGAACAACCAGGAGCCTTTTTTCCCAATCCTCAGACTTTCCTTCTCATTAGAATATTAATTATCTCCCCCAGTTTTCATGATGATGAAATCATAACTTTGATTATGAAATATAATCTTGTTATTTCTCAAGTATCTTGTACAGGTTTGTGTGATGGGCTCTGTGTGGGTATGTTGGACAGCAGAAAGGCTCACTGTCTTTCCCCCTTTCCCCTGTTTTGTGGATAATGAGAAGCTTTGCATTCATTTGCTGTTGTTTCTATCAGCATGTCTATAAACACTGTGTGTTTTCTTCTGTATCTGAGCAGAAATGCCTTTCTTCTTTCCATGCAGTAGTACAAAATGTGTGTTCAAATAAGCTTCCCTGGGCTTTGCCTGTTTTGGTCACCTTATTTGCAGTGTGTGCTGCCAGGGCACTGATGCCTCACTGGGACTTCCAATGTGTGGGCTGCTGTTTTACAGCTTTACATTTTTTCCTGCTTTCTTTATCTTTGTTAGAATTTCTAGCTCTTGCCAGAATAGAAACACTCTAGGGTTTGAGGAGAGTTTATTTTCAGCTATGATTTTCAATTATAATTTGTTAATAAATCGTTTTTTAACAAATACTAAAATAAAAAACCCAAGATTTTTAAAACTCTCAGAGGAAAAATACCAATGGAGACCAAAATGGAAATATACCTTTTTTTTTGCAATTAACACCTACTCAATTGGTTTAATGTGCACAGGAGATAGGGAAAAAACCCAAACTATTCCACAAGTAAAAAAATTTGTGTTATGCTGAAGAACAGCATGGTGTATTTGAAGTGCTTGGAATTCTTTCAGAACAGCAGAAAAAATATTAAGAACTGGTCAGGCTTCTAATGTACTAGATAGCTATGTATATGTAGCCAAAATTACTAGACCACATGACTTTTTAAGATAACTTGCTATGCATTTTTTCAAATTTCATTATGTGCTGAACAAAAATATTATCAAGAAACCATATCAAAACGAAAAGTGTTAATTATATGAAACAGGAACTTAGAAAAACTGTTGACACAAGTTACTGTCAATATTGAATTGGAATTAAATAGCAGTAATAAATTTATTCAGAGAAGCTCTAAATTTCAAAAATAAGATCTCCTGCCATTCATCTACAAAATTAGATTCCACTCAAGAGAGTGATCCCAGGCAGCAAAATCAGAGACAACACTGAGACAGCAAAATTTTCCTTAAATACTTAAATGCCACAGTATCAAAATCAAAATGTTTGCCTGTTGATTTTAAGTTCCTGGTGCTAACAATTTTTCTGGTATCCTCAAGAAAATATTTTTAATGATGCTTCCATCCTCTGACCACCTTCATAGCCTTCTCTGGACTCACTCCAAGAGGGCCATGTCCTTCATATTTTGGAAGCCCAGACCTAGATGCAGCACTACTGGTATGGTCTCACCACAGTGAGGGGCAGAATCACCTCCCTTGACATGCTGGCCACACTGCTTTCAATGCAGCCCAGGATGTATTTGGCTTTCTGGGCCACAAGCTGCCAGCTCATGTTGAGCTTTTCATCCACCAACACATCCCAAGTCCTTCTCCTCTGGGCTGCTCTCAATCCATTCCCCACCCAGTCCGTAGTTGTGGTCTGTTGATCAAATCCATGTCGCCCCAGTTTAGAGACAAGGATGCCATATGGGAGAATGTCAAATTCCTTGCTCAAGTCCTGGTAGCTGATGTCACTCTTCATTTACTCTATAACCTCACTGTGGAAGGCCACCAAATTTGTCAGGTATTATTTGCCTTTAGTGAAGCCATGTTGGCTGTGACCAATCACCTCCTTATTTCCCATGTGTCTTAGCACAGTTTTCAGGAGGATCTGCTCTATGATCTTGCTGGGCACAAAGGTCAGACTGACTGGCCCGTAGTCCCCAACATCTCCCTTTTTCCCGTTTTAAAAAAGTAGTGTTATGTTTCCACTTTTGCAGGCAGTGGGAGTCTCACCAAACTGCCACAACTTCATAAATACAATGGATAGTCCTTAGCCACTTCATCTACAAGTTTCCTCAGAGTCACAGATGCATCTTGTCAGGTCCCATGGATTTTGTGCACCTCGGTGGTCCTTAGATGATCTCAAACCTGTTCTGCTACTGTGGGCACTTTCTCATTCCCCCAATTCCTGCCTTTGCCTGCAGCAGCCTGGGCAGTGTGGCTGAAGCACTTGTCAGTGAACAGTGAGGGAAAAAAGTAATTGAGTACCTCAGCCTTCTCCATATCCCAGGTAATCAGGCCTCCCTGTTTCCTTCTAAAGAGGGTCCACGTTTTCTTTAGTCTTTTATTACTGACACACCTATAGGCACTTTCCTTGCTGCCCTTGATGTCCACAACCAGATTTAGTTCCATAAGAGCTTTAGCTTTCCTGACCTGATCCCTGTCTGGCTGGACAATTTCCCTGGTGAGTTGCTGTTACAGATGTGATATATCCTATTGTTAATCAGGAAAGTACTTCTACACCCAGGAAAAAGAATTCTATTATTTTATCAGAAAAATAATTCAGTGTATGAACAACACATGCTTTAATCATTCTAGTTCAAGCTAATAACTAACCACATAAAGAGAGTACATGCATACCCTGGCTTGGAAAACAGCCCTCACATTCATGTGGCAAGCAGAGAATTCAAAAGCTACCTATTGCCTATTTACACAGAAAGCTTCACAGAAATGCTCATTATCTCTTAGTCTCAAACCAATACACTTCAGATGTCTACAGTTGAGAACTTAAATCCTTGCAGGACAAGATCTGTGTTTTACCACCTGTTCAAGGACAGGCTGGCTCGGACAGTCTGTGGGAAGGATGCACCACAAGGCAGTGAAATTTAGGATTTCTGTTGTACTGAAAATAAATAATTGAACTGGATTTCAGTTCCCTGCTGTCAAACATCCTAAAGCACTGAATATTGTCATATTGTTAGACTCCAAAGTTAAAATGAAGACTAGTACTCCATACAAATGGCAATTTACATTTATAACACTCCTATTTCACGTACAGATGTGGCAAATAGTTCTCAAAGCTAGAACTAGCCTCTTAGATTGCTCCCTCAATTCAGTATTTATTTAGGTATTTTCATTTAATTATGAAACATAAAATTACTTTTCTATATCTTAACTAGATTTCTGAGTAAAAAAAAAACGATTGGAAAATGATCTACAGAGCTTTATCAAGCACTAGGCTTTAGATTTAGATAACCGACAACCTTGGATTATTCAATACAAACTGAAAATAAATGGCTAATCCTTACTTTCGTGTTTAGAAGATAAGGACATTTCATACTCTCTCAAACAAAATGTACACTGCAGCATTTTATTTTGAAACAAACCCCTTAGTTAAAAAAAACTATTTTAAAGTGGTCGTTACATTGTGAGCAAAGCAGTGCTGATTGATATCTGCAAACAAGAAATACAGAAATAATTAGGCAAGGAAGTAGTGAACTTATTAAACTTATTATACATTATGAAGACAGGCTGAGAGAGTTGGGGTTGTTCAACCTGAAGAAGAGAAGGCTCTGGCGAGACCTTCTAGTAGCTCTTCACTACCTAAAGGAGGGCTACAAAAAACCTGCAGACGGACTTTGTGCAAGAGATTGTAGTGATAGGACAAAGGAAAATGGCTTCAAACTGGAAAAGAGTATATTTAGATAATAACTTCTTGACTGTGAATGTGGTGAAGCACTGGAACGATTGCCCAGAGAGGTTGCGGATGGCCCATCCCTGGCAGCGTTCAAAGCCAGGTTGGATGGGACTTGCAGCAACCTGGTCTAGTGGAAGATGTCCCTGCCCATGGCAGGGTGATTGGAACTAAATGATCTTTAAGGTCCCTGCCAACCCTAGCCATTCTAGGTTAGGGTTAATTAGAAGTCCGACTATTCAGTTTGCAGAGTAATTTTAGATGTAGCTCTGAAAAATATTTGTGTAAGTTTCTTAGTTACCTGACAGAACTGCTGTATTAATTAGCAGCTACATGCTGCTAATGGTCAATTAAGTGCCTAACACGGCCTGACTGACTCCTACCATTAGATTCTGCTTCTGAAGTAACTGCTGCAAATCCAGTGCATATGGATTTGAGCAAACCACTGAAGCACACTCTTTGCTGAATATCAATACTTTCTGAATATGGTCTGCATGGATTTGGGAAATCATCTAGGGGTATTTTATCTCCAGTATTCAAGGCTCTTTGGAAATCAGCATGACTGGTCCTACGCAATAACAAACTCTCATATTTTGTGCTTGTTTTGACTTTGCAAGAGACAAGGTTGGTGTTTCCAGCACTTCTCAGCTTTTCAGGATCTCACTTGAAATCACACTACACCAGCATTAGTTATTGATATGGATAGTGCTGCTGAAGATGAGGTATTTTAGAGAAAATGTCGTTTCGATGGTATGAGTTTAGCTTTCCCTTTATTTTGAAAGAACACGTGTTGTGGATATAAAAGCAATGACAATTTATTATGAGTTTTACTGCCCATCTTGAATCTTGATTGAAGGCAGCAAAAGAGTCCTCACAAAAAAAGCTCAACACATTTGTGTCTTGTAATTTTTTATTGTATCCATGTGCATCCAAGAGTAAAGTAATTGAGTGTCAGCATGTTAATTGGAAAAAATATTTCATTGCTGTCGGGATACAACTTTTGAATTATTCCCTTGGGAAAAAAAGCTTTACAAATATATACTCTGTTTCACTCCATTGGTCTTAAGGAAATCATACATTAAAATGGCAAATGCATTTGTAATAGTATGTTTGAGAAATACATCAGTAATATACAAAAAATAATCATACAGTATATGTGTATTTTCATAGGGGCTTATTATTTTTAAGTTGCTCATGTTTATAAAGAATGGTTTAAAAAGCATTTAAAAGCAGTTTAAGCCTGTAAAGCAATTATTTGCTCCTTATGAAAATCATTTTTCCCTCTCTATCATGTCTTAAATTTTTCTTATTCTACTAGTTCTTTTTAATGACTTTTACCAATGAAGAGTGTTCCCTGTGTAGAGGGATTTTTGTTTTCAGTTTTGGTGGGCGTTTTTTTTGAGAAAATCTGAAGCTATGTTCTTAGTAACTTTTTGCATGTTACTTACCTATTAGTGGATCTCTATAGTGCTAGTGCAGTGAAGTTATTTTGTGCAATTAAACAAACAGTGAGTTCTGGGGTATGGTGGTGTAAGAGTGGCATGAATAGGCATTTTGCAAAGCCGCAGCACTGTCATAGGATTATCAAGGAGAAATTATTTTAAAAGATAGAGCATTGAATTATGGATGGCCCTAGTGTCAATGTTACTGGCATAAAATATTTTTAAGCTCTTTTGGGGAGTTCATTTGTGTCTTAACTTTTATGTTCTATTTAATAAGTGTTTATGAATAGATTAATTGACATTTTCCATTGTATAACCTTTTTCATAGTTGTAAATTCTCCCAAATGGTTGTGTGCCAGTGGTCTCTTACCATACTGACTTTTAAAGGGAATTTTAAAATCAAATATTTTTTAAAAGAATGTGCACTTTTCTCTCCCCAATTCATGCATTTTTGCAGCTTTTAAAGTATTCACCAAACTGTAGACTTACCACTTTCAGTGACTTTCAGTCATGGTGTTTGATTTGATAGCTACCTTTATAGCTTCTGAGCATATCATTCATGTTCCAGCTCAGCAGAGCTGCATTTGCAGTGCAGTTCCTGCTCTCAGCTTCTGAGAGCAGAGGGTGGGAGAACTTGTGTCATGGTCAGCTGCTGTGGACGTGGCCAATGGCTTGGAATTTAGCAAAGCATGGGGCAGAGAGAAGGGAGGAAAGGGACAGACACCTCGAGGTTTAGATGTGGGAAGGAGGGTGCGGGAATGTAGCTTGATATCAAAGGGTTTGAATGTAAGGAGGGATTAAAATACAGAACCTTAAGAAAGGACACGAAAAACCAGAAGCAGAAGCAGACAGAAGATGGACAACAGAAAATAAATGGGCAAGAAGAAAGGCAGCAAAGGGTAGGTAGATGGTGAGAATAGGAAAATCAGCAGATTAGCCAAGACAGAAGATGTATGAGAGGATCTTGTTGCAGCAAGAGGAGGAGATGGTGGAGAAGGATGCTAGGTGCATGAATTACATGGTCACAGATGTGCAGTAACCAGGAGGAGGGCCAGCAAGGAAGCTAGGAGCAAGAAGCTGAAACTGAGAAGGAACACAGGAAAAGAACCCAGGGAACAATGGGAATGAGCAGAAATGTTTTTGAGCACATCTGCATGCTGGAGCTGACATTTATTCCCTCCTGAACATTTCTCTATTGCTGAGCAAATAGCTGTGAAACAAGAAGACAAAGCGTGTTGTGTTTTGCCTGTGGCAGGCCAGCCCACACAGGAGAGAGTTGATTTTTGGTGTTACTGTTGAGTCCATTACTGAAATTTGGAGAGCTCTGTGCCAGATATTGGAGCTTACTGCCAGCACTGCAGGTGTTGGTGTAGTTTGTGGGTTTGTTGTTGTTCTTGTTGTAATTTTGAAGTTTATAGAGCACAAGGAAGGATGTTAAAAATAAAACTGAAAGATCTTTAATGTGATTTAATGTGTTTTCCAAACTTGCAGAACTGCAGTAGCTAATGAAACCACAAACTACCTCATGTGGTTATGCATATGATAGTAACATGCTGTTTAAAAATAAACTTGTGCATATAATCATGTAGATGGTAAGCTGTTAAAGATTTTAATGGTTATAGAGAATGGTACAATTTGTATTTCATAATCAGCATCCAATAATTGTAGAGAAAGAATAAAAAATAATCTCTTAATATAAAGATATCTTTTTCTCCCTTGCATGCTTTGTTTGGGCTTCTATTAGATCACTACTCTTACTAGAACACAGGCATCTAACAATAGTATTCTAGAGATCTGTTTTATAAAGTAAGATATTGAAGATATATTGCCTAAAGTGCCCTCCTTTAGTCCTGATAGGCTGATGACTTCCAGACCACTGTAATTCATGGGCTTGATGTACACAGCATATAAATTTGTTCCAAGTGAACGAGAAGATTGCAGCCTTGTACCTGCTGTTGGTACTACTTGCTCTATTTGTGTGGCCGTTCCCTCTGGTACTGTTACCAACTCCTGTGCCTCTCCATCTGTACAGTACCTGTTGTCGCAGCATCGATCTCTGCAGGTTCTAGAGCCTGGTTGACTGTTCTGTCCTTAACTATAGCTCAGTGCCTATTTTGTGGAGTATTCTCTCTCGTGTCATCATTAGCTGTAGTCCTGTGTGTTTATTACAGAGATGGTGGGGAGGAGGAGGGCTGTGAATGTGATGCTTTGGGGTCCATTCTTGTACTGGGCAAAGATAAAAATGGACAGTGTGCACAACCAATTCTAAGGTGCAAGTAATGAAAAAGCAGAGGTCCAAATAAGTGCATTATTTTAGTGATTTCATTTTTATATTAATACACTATATTGTTTTAAAATTGGTATATTGATTTGAATCATAATAAAGGTTTTGTATTTGCTTCTTCAAATTATTGCACTTTAAAATTCATGCATGCAGAAGTAATCATTCATACATCTTTCTCTGTTTGAGAGATTACACATTTCTTTCTATTCATATTCTTCCAGGTGACTTGGATTATTACTGGCTGGATCCTGCCACGTGGCACAGCAGGGAGGCATCCCCTATTAGTTCGGTAAGAAATAGAAAAATAGGGGTTCATAAGTATGAATTAAAATGTTTGCTAATTATTTCAGTTCAGCATAGATATTTGGCATAAAAAATATTCTATACAAATCATATAAAAATTTGTTTTAGAGAACCATGGAAATGGAAATCAGAAAAAAAGCTTCATCAAAATGCATATTTGTAAAATTTCCTGAATTTTAACTTGAGTTTAATTCCTTTATAGACATGACACTAGATTTCACTATGAACTACAAGAAAGCAGTTGTGAGTGTGATGCTGGTCTGGGAAAGATTAGTGATTTTTTTAATTTTTTTTTTTTTTTTTAAGACTTGGAGCTGGAAAGTATCATTTCAATTTTATTATATAATGAACCCTCATATGGTAGACCTGAATAATGTGTATTATTCTAAAGAACAGAATTTCTGAATGTGGTTTTTGGAGTCATGTAATTCAAAAGTAAATCTTTAATTTTATTACCTAAGGTATGTTTAAAATGTTTAATTGTATTGAAGATTGAAATGTATTATAATTCTATATGTAGACTTGGCGCTGAGATTTTCTTACAAGAGTCATAAATGTTTAATGTAGCCAGGGTCCAACAGATATAATCATAGAAAGCTCAGGTGCAATAAGTAACACATCTGGAGGATTTTTGTGACTATTGTGACATGATGCTACAGAAATTTTATAGGTTTATACATGTGCATCTAAACACTGGAAGATGGTCACACTTCTTTAATTCTACTATTTGTTTTTTAACAGCATCCCGTAACGTGGCAGCCTTCCAAAGAGGGAGATCGCTTAATTGGGCGTGTTATTCTTAACAAGAGAACAACCATGCCTAAAGAATCAGGTGCATTGCTGGGGCTAAAAGTAAGTATTACATGATTTGTGGGCTAAAATGAAAGGAAGTTCCACTGGAACAGAGGTCTAACACATTAAATCAGAGGACTCTCCAATCATATAGTCTTTTGAAAAAAATGTATTCTTCTCTTTTAGTAAGTTTTGAATGATAAATGATGACTATAAATACATTTACTCCTTCTATACAGTCTTCAGTGGTCCATGACAAAGGGGCTGAACCGTTTTGATTAAAAAGGGTATGTTTATTCAGCTTCCTGTCTGCAAGACATGTACTTCACATGGCAATACACTAATGGAGTCCTGCCTTTTCTACCTCTAGTGTTTGCAATTTAGTCAAGTAATTCATCCACATACATAAAAGTCATCTGGACGCAAACGCTTGCAAGGTCAGTGTTTAAAAGCCACACAGCCATTTGAAAACAGACATTTTGTAGAAAGAAACCAAACATTTACACAACAAATTGCATAAAACCCTCTTAAATCATAGTAGAGGTTATATGAAATGTAACTCCAGTTAATCCAGCACCCCAAAATTGAGACATTGACAACACTGTCAAATGGATTTAAATCCCTAACTTACATTTGTAGCAAACTTTTAGGTTTGTGTCTCTAAATTGCCAGAACACTTGAAAGAGAGAGAATGCTGTTTTTGAAGCTAATGGGGAGTAGAGTGTACCAGTTTAGGCATTTCTCTCTCTGTGAATATTTTTAAATCTATGGAGCAACAAAAAACACTGAGAGAATGTAATTTGGGTGTCCCCCCTTTCAACTGACAGCAACAGAAATAATGTAAAATCTGCAGTATTCTTACCTTGAAGTGAGAAAGTGTGGTATGGTAACACAAAGATAAAAACAGTTTCATTCTACTAAATGTTTAGTATTCTATAGTACAAAGCTGATTTTTGCTGCCAGCAAGCACTTCTGTTTGAATATGGGAGAAAAAGGGATTTCCTAGTAGGAAATGTAGATTGTAGAGTTTTTCTTTGATTTTTCAAGTTTCAGTTGTGCATAATATGAAGACCCTCACTGATAAATTTTACACATCATGTGACAGTATTGTTGGCAGGTAGGCTTCTGGATCTTTTTTTGGTATTAAAGCTCTTGCTAGTTTTTGTGATTGCAGCATGGGGAACTAATACCTAAGGAGCTAATTATACCTAAAAATACCTAATACCTAATTCTGCTGTTTCATTTGATTATAAAACTCTGGCAGGACATTCATGACAAAAAAAAAAAAAATGCACAACCCCCCACCTGACTGGAGAGAGTAAGATAGCTAAAGAGAATAGCAAGTCAACAAAACTACATTTTCTTTGTATTTTATTTAAAATATGGACTCTTGAGGGCACTTGGGTTTTTTTCTGATATGCCTGATTTCTGTATCATGTAGTCATCTTCAAAACCAGATCACTTCAGTTCTGTTTAACAAAAGCCAGAAGTTGCTGGTTTGTTCTGTCATGTTGTTGGATGAGAGTGTCTATGTTTTAGCAGTATCAGCGTTCTTGTGAACTCATTGTCCATATTTAATAGTAGTGTATTTGCTAAGCTTTCAATTACTTAGTATATATTTGTGCTTGATGTGATGTCTGTGGCTTGGAGACTCACAAATTTCTGATTAACCAGGTTGTTGGAGGAAAAATGACAGAATTAGGACGACTCGGTGCCTTCATTACCAAAGTGAAGAAAGGTAGCTTGGCTGATGTGGTGGGGCATCTCAGAGCAGGTAAATCAATCAGCTGCATATAAAATATACTGTCTTTTAAAAATGGCCTATTGAATTCAACCTTTAATTTATACCAACATTGGTCATGTGATATGGTAATGTTTTTTCAATACTGAACAATATTGTAATGTTATTATGAAATGCCATGGTTTCCTACATTTCTGATTTATTATGTGCTCCAATTGCTTGGAAGTATGAGTAAAATAAAAGACTGAATGATAAATAAAAGACTGAGGAATGCTGATATCAGGGCTAAGTGTCACTGGTAAATTTTTGTTCACTACCTCAGGAGCTAAGTTATTACTACAGAAGAAATGCAAGCATTTTTTAAAAAACTGATTGTGGCAAACAAAACTCACATTACTGAAGGATGACACACTGCATATACAGTGGATGTTCTTAGTGGTCCTTTCAGTGTTAACTGTTACAAATAAAAATAGAAAACAATCCAATAAAATGGCCCTAAAATGTTTCATTTCAGTTAGTTGTATATACTGCACTTACAAATAAAAGGCTGTGCTACTGGCACTTTTCAAGCTTCTAAATGAAGGAAGAATTATGCACAGAATTTGGTTTTCAAAGTCACTTCTTAATGGTAATGGTTTATATTTTTACCGTAGCCCTAAGCAACTACTTTCCAAGTGTTGTCCTAGCAAGCCAGAGTACCTGTGTAGTGTCTTAAGAACCCAGAAGCTCCAATCCTTTAGGATAATTGTGTGAGGCAGATAGTAATAAAGAGGTAGAAGGGATGATGAGTCTCTAAAAATATCTTACCTCTTTGGTATTTTTAATTTCTCCTTTTTTACCAAATCAATATAAATCAATATGGTTGATAGCACCAACTATTATAGTTCTTTATAGACTTTAAATTATAGTTTATAATTAGAGAAAATACGTTTGTCTCCACTAATCTTGAACTATTTGGGCTGACATCCTAAGTTTCTAATTCTGGTCTAGGTTTTTTTGGGGTTTTTTAAAGAAGGCTATTTTTAATTTTTAAATGTAGTTTTTGAGCTAAAATTATTTCCCAGAAAAAATACATTGTTTTGCACATGTTTTCAATGAGTGGAAATTCTGTTCATCCTATTGCATGGGAGTAGAACACAAAAAAGGCATGGATGAGTCCTTGCTGTTAGCAAAACACACTTTTGTCCTTATAAAAAAACTCCAAAATTTGTGTAGTTGGTAAACCTTTGAGTAACTGGACAAACTTCACGAATTTTAGTAACAGCAAATATGAAGGCTTGCATGAGGAACTGTACATCCCTGTGCAAGAGTAAGCACTGGGAGCCACCCAGCTAGAAAGCAGCTTGACAGGAAGGTGTCTAAAGGTTTCAGCACAGCTCTTTTATGATTTTAAATTACTTTTGTGTTACCTGGTAATATAAATTTCATTCTTTGTAAAAGAATATGAAAGTGAGATAAACTTCTCTTTAAATTCAAGGGGATGAAGTTCTAGAATGGAATGGTAAACCCTTGCCTGGAGCTACAAATGAAGAAGTTTACAACATTATTTTAGAATCAAAATCAGAACCTCAAGTTGAAATTATTGTTTCAAGGCCTATTGGGTAAGGCTAAAGACTTGCTTCTTATACATAGTTATTACTCCTGCTAATGGGAATTTTATAGGGATTATTTCTGAGTTAATTATTTTTTATTGCTTAATAATGAGGTACGATTCACTTTCTATTATTGACATTCTGTATAGTCCATTTTCTTCACTACCATTTACAATCTTGTGCCTTTGCAGTGACGTATATGTATAAGCATAAATGTTGTTTTCTGTGTGGTCAAAGTACTATAAAAGTTTTTGCCAAGCGGCAAATGAAAATTGGTGAATTAGGTACACCAGTGCATGAGAAAATTCTGGTTTTCAGACTTTCAGCCTACTAGATCAGAATAACTTTTAAAGGTCTTCCTGAGTGGAGGGAAGCATTGCAGGATTCTAACAAGTCAATGCTAGTAGGACTTTAAACAGGCCTTCTTTAAAGAGCTAAAAAAGGAAACACAAAACTCTTAATTGAAAAGACTGTGCTTACCCTGAAATTGTTGTTATCAAAGTCAAAAGGGGAAACAAAAAGTTTCGTCAATACGTTATTCTTTAATGTGTTATGTTTATAATCTCTACTTTTATTTGTTATGAACCCAAGTTTGGGGTTCTGTTATAACAATTCTTATATTCTTGATTTCCCAAATAAACATTAGAAAGAAAATAAAATCTGTTTGAATTGATAAGTTAAGGGGGATTGGCCCTGCATTAGTCATAGTAGTTTAAGTGTTATCAGGAATGTTTTCAGCTAAGTCTTACAGCATTGAATATGAATTTTATAAATTCACATTTACCTTGAAAAACAGTCTCATGACTAACAATAAAAAGTGATTCTTTTGAATTTTCTATTTTCATCTTAATTCTAATTTTTGGTTGTCTCAAATATACTTTTTCCGTTTTGGAAAAAGTAGCTATTAATCTTTTTTCTGACTAAAATATTCTCCTTTTGCATTTTGACTATTGATTTTGTCTGTACTATGCATGTGTCGCTATATTTTGCAAATAAGCTTTGCCTTTTTAATGGCAATCTCTATTGAAAGTACTTAAATAAAATTGACATTAAAAGATAATTCCACCTTTCAGTTTGACCTTCTAATGGAAAACGACAGTTTGATGCAGTAACAGTGGCTGTTAAATGCTAAAATTACCATCCAGATGTAGACTGTGAGCCAATAGAATCTTTATTTTGCATTTTTTGAGTCAGATAAATTAGGAGACATGCTTGAAATAAAATTGCAAATTCAGTTGTACATTTTTGTAATTAGAAATAATATGCCTTAAGAAGATTTTTGAAAGTCTAGTTTTTATGTTTCAATCAGCAAAAACGAAATATGTTGATACCAGACATGACTTGAACTCCATGTCTCAGTGGAAGAAAACCTGGAAATGGATTTGTACAACTGCACAACTGGTGTAAAAGGAAAGTGTTAGATTAGCATTTTAAATAATGGACTTCAGATGTATTTATTACTGTCAATATAATTGCAAATGTCAGTTGCCCTTAAACTTCTAAGATAACTTCAGTGTTAAACCAAATATTCTTTTAGTTTACAAATTTGATATATCTGTTCATTTAGAAAAATGAAGTACAAGGTGACTGCATTCCAGTGACATACTTCTGAAGAAAAACTGAGAAAATACCACCATTTTGTGGAAGTGTGTTCAAAACTAAAGAATGTTCCTAACTCTGAGCAGTGGATTATACAGTAGAATAGTATGCTCAAAAATAGTACCAATAAAATGTAAAGTTTTACTTTGGACGACCCATGCATATTTTTTCAATACACAGGCAAAAATAGAGCACATCAGATTGTGCTTTTATTTTGAGATAAATGGAGTCTTGGCATGGCAGTTTTTACATAATAGAACAGCATTATTCAGTAGAGTTACATCTCAACAGATTTCTTTCTTTCTTTTTTTTTTTTTTCCTTGAGGGTCAGGTTGTTTTTTGGGGATTTTATGGGAACAAATAAATATCCCTAGAGTATAGAACTTTGACATTTAAAGACAGTTCCCTTTTATTCTGCAGTAAGGGGTCAAAGTCCAGTTGTTTTATATCAGATTGGGATTTATTTATCTGTCTGTCATTTGAAAATAACAAAAAATTTCAGACATTGTACAACAAAGGAAATCCTGATAGTAGTTATCAAAAGAAAGAACATACTGCACATGATTTTATTTTTCTTCTTAATAATGGTGATCTGTGTAAATTGTGTTGCATAATGGAAAATGGTTTGCTTGCATTAACACAGTACATTGATTTTCTCCCTAGCTTTGCTTTGTCTTGTTTTCCAAATTGTGTGACTGTTTCAAATTCATGACAAGGAATTTTATTTCATCCTGTTCAACTAATCTAGTATCTCAAAGTTTGATGGCTACTTTAGGTGTTGACTAAGCAAAATTGAAGTTGCTTGATAAAGCATTAAGTGATAATCCATTAACGCTAAAATTCCTATGAGGGAACAGGTTCCCGAAAGGCCTGAAAATGGTATTTTATCTACATAATTTAAGTGTTTCGTCTCTCAGTATTAATAATGCAAATAATGTACCAGCAGCTCTAATGGTCTTGATTGAAAGATTCCTAACATATTAGGTCTAAAAAGCCCAAATATGACACAGTTTGCCTTAAGTGAATAATGGAAGGACTGTAAGTCCACAAATTAGGCTGCCTGCAAATTATACTGCCAGTTACAAAATTGCAGTCCAAACAATTTGCTCAGTCTTGTAAATTTGGATTTCTATGTCTACCAGCAAATGTAATTTTGAGTAATGGATGATTGTAGGATGTTTATTAGCGAAAAATGTGAAGCACGTAACACTATTAGCAGATAAAGGCATAACAACAATAAGCAGTATAACCGCAATAGTACAGTGGAAACTCCATAGAAACTAATTGACACTAATTCTAATGGCTGCAACACAAGGTAGATAAGAAACCTATAAAAGTAGAATTAATGGGTTGGCTATCTAAATACGAGGGAAAGAATTACCTATGAATATGCATACGATGTGAGAGATGGTTAACATAGGGCAGCATAGAAAATCCTCAGGCAGTATGCTTTTTGAAGAAGCGTGGCATGGTAACTAACTCATCATCTCTTGTGTGCTCTATGGGCTAGTGCAGGTAAAACAAATGTTTTTTCATTTCTCTTTGTTTTCTTTGTCATATGCTAGCTGTCTTTGCTTATATTTCCACTGATAATGCTGCCAAACCTGTTGTTTCTCTGATGTGATTCAGTTCCTCTGTGCAGGGACTGTTACTGTGCTCTAGGTCCTGGCAAGGAGGTTGAACCTCCATTATAAACCAGACAGTGCTGAACTTCAGAGAGCTGCTCAAGTAATGTAATGCAAACTGCAGATTGATCTACAGGTTCTGATGGGAAGAAATGGTTTTGGAAATAGCAGGATGAGCACTGGGGAAAGGTACTCAGAAACTCTTTAGAAACTCTCTGGGGTGTAGAAGATGATACATAAAACATGTGGGTTGCCACATTTGAGTTTGGTTTCTCTTCAGTGATCAACCTCTTGGCTATATCTCTCTGTGAAATTATAGCTGCTCCTGTGCAAAACAGTGATTCTCATAATCCATATATCTGCACACAGTAGTTTCAACCTAAAGTATAGTTTGGTTTAGTTTATGTATTCATTGCAGTGTAGAAAGATCAGACATATGATAATCATATGTAGTATCACGTAAGACCACAAAATACCTTTGTCTTCCAAGGTAGAGATGGAAATACAAAGTTTGATGTTGGCAGCTCCTTACTGGATGTGTGTCTGACTCCACTTTTCTCGTGAAACTTTTCGCTGTGTTTTTCTTTGGCTAGTCTAGTTTTGAATATTTTATGTCGTGGGCTAGTATTTCTTCAGAAGAGCTTTTTTGTAAATCATATTTTCTGCAGTCTGAGATTAAAAGCAGGCTAGATAAGACTAGTTTTCTTACATAAAAACTTTTAGATTATAGTTTCCTTTTATAATGTTAATTTTCTAATGAAAATGCCCACATTTTAAAAAATACCACTCATACATTTGATAGTCTATTACTCCAGGTACTTTTCTTGTGTGTGTTATTGAATTAGTAGGAAATTCACATATAGACAGAAGGGTAGATATACTTCAGTATATTTTAAACTTGATAGCAGAGAGCACAACTGTTGCAGATCTTATTAGAATACTCTGACATGAGTTTGGTGATCAGTGCTATAGTGCTTTCTTTCTTTCTTTCTTTCTTTCTTTCTTTCCCTTTTTCTTTCCTTATTTTATTTTTGTGTCTTGCAATTCAGTGTGAAGCTGTATTTAAACAAGATAAATTAGTATATATACAATATATAATATATATTCTCTATATATACAATGTTATCACTATATATATTGTGTATATCTACACAATATATATAATATATACAATAATTTGTATATATATGCATGCACATGCATAATATATAAATCTAAAAATATATCTACATAATATGTCTTTTATATATGTAAATTATACATATTTTTAAAAACTCTGTCCATTGTACTATAAAGCTTTACAGATTTCAAATAACATTTCTATTGAAAACCATGTATTTTGTCTGGAATTGAAGTTTATGTTCTGTCTTCCAGCATTTCTGTCAGTTTTTCATAGAAATTACAAGATGTTTAGAAAAATGCATTTTTAAAATTGTATTTTCAGTTCTTTTCTCTATGGTCAGTAAAGTATTAGGGAAGATAAGATTATTTTTGTAATCTGCCTTTACTTGTTGAGGATGTCTGTATCACCAGCTCTAAGTGAGGAAAGCACTCTCAACCAGGTTTTTTTTGTCATGTGGCATCTTCATTCCATTCATTCAACTTTGTCGTCTTGTAAACTGTGTGGATATGTGTCTCATGTTGTTTTATTATTAGACTTTTCTGCATTGGTTGTAAGAACTTGGCAGTGCCTTAGCATAAGTATCAATCAGTTATTAAGTGCTTATATGTGCAATTAATATTTGAAGTTTATTTTTAGCCTGCTTTGTTGACAATACAAGGAAATAAAAATCCGGAGTTAATTTTAGTGTCTTTCTTTAGCCATGCCAGGATTATAGAACTTGACACTGTGGGTGGCACTTTACATCTTGAAATAGTCTTTGCACATATGAATATCCTAAAAGTAATATTAATACAAATAGTGCTATACTGCAGATGAGAGTGTTCATATTCTAGCACAAGAAAACATTGGAAGCTTAACGTTGTATTGAACAGAAAAATCTGTTTGATTATGGTAAGTAAATACTTCAGACTGATGAGAAATACCCCAGAAAGTCCGATCTGGAAAGAGAGAAAAGGTTCCGAGGAAGCAGTCTGCACAGCAGCCCTGCTGTGCAACAGGTCGTTAATCTGTTCAAGTGTTTGTAAAGCTGTGCTGTGCCATGTCAAGAATGACTAATTCAGTTATAATTCCATGAACTTGAGGAAACCACATTATTCTTGACTTACAAAGTCAAGGCAAGGAGAAGCACATTCTTGTTTAGTGATGTGAGGTGTAAGCTGATGGGAGACATTAACACAGAGCTGAAGTAGTCTAATTTAAAACACAGGCACAATAAGTTTAAATTGCAGGACATGAAAAGTGAATTTAAGGCTAAGTGATTGGGCACTGTTGCATTCCTTTTCTGATACAAGTGTCTGTTTCTTTTTCATAAGTGACTTTTATATCCCTAGGAGTCTTGGTTTTATTGACTTCCAAGTCAGAAAGATTTCTGTTTCACTGAGCAGACGACCTTTAAAATGCTCAGCTGTAGACTTAAAATCTTGTAAATGTTCTGCAGAAAAGTTACGGCAGTTCCAATTTTGGATTAGTCTGTGTGGATGAAAATACATTCAAGTAATTCACTGAAAAGTTTTGTTTCCATTTCTCTGCTCTTCTGCTTTGCTAAGATTTGTGCAATACTGGGTGTTTCTTGCTCTTATAATGTATTTTTAATGATGGCTCAGAATAGAAGAGCCAGGAAGTAGCATCAACCAGATTTTGATGGAAGAGTAAATTTGTTCATGGGAAAGTGCTGACAGATGTGTGTGGACTTAACCAGTTTATTTTGCTTATGTCTATAAATGTGTTGGATATGTATGTGTTCAAATATGTTCATACTCAACCATATTGTGGTTTGATTTTCTTTTATCCTTTGGAGAAATGCATTATTCTTTTGTCTGTTTATCATAGCTAATGTTATTTATTTTTCTTTTTTTGTTGTTGTAAGACATTTTCATCAGTTTCATTCTCTGAACTCCTTGAGACGTTTATATAAAAATTACTAGTGAGTTAATCTTTGTCTTATTTTTTGGATTTTTGTTTCTCCAAAAAATAGTTGAACAACCATAGCTGTACTTCCTTTTGCCACCCCTTTCTCTTCCTAAAAGCTCTCTTTTATTGTTCTCCTTGTAAAAGTATTATGTAATCCATCCACAATATTTACCTTGTAGTGCTCATATTGTTATATCTGCTAGTTCCTTAAACTGGAGGTAGTTTGCATTAGTAATATTTTCATGAGTGATAATGGGTAGTATGTCTTGAAATATTTCCTCTTTCTTTTCTTTTAACCTGTTAGAATAGAAACAGATCCATATTTCAAAAAAGCTGTCCCAGAAATGTATTTGTCACAGCCAAGGTAATTTCTGTTGTTTCTAATTACTGCGTATTCATGTTTTAGTGATATTCCACGGATTCCAGAGACTTCCCACCCCCCATTAGAATCTAGTGAGTACACACCTTGTTCCTTTCTCTAAGTGTGATCTTGTACCCAGCACAATTATTTTGGCTATGAAATTTCTGGTAGATGGTCTGTGGAAATCAAATGGGCTTTGAGCTATTTGTGTGACAAAATTTGATGGGTTTTGGTCTTTTATGTTAAATTTGAAGCAATATGGATGTTATTGAACATACAGAGATTTTAAATGTTAGCAGAATTCTATTTTTTTTTAATTCTATATCTTATGTTGTTAGTACCAAAATAATAATTTACTTCCCCTAACATAAGAGAGAAAACAGGTATAAGGGACTGCCAAAGGTAAAAATGGTGTCAGGATTTCACCTCCTGCACCAGCCAGAGTAAGTCCAGAGTTCTTGTTTCTCATTTTCTTGAAGTTCACCTTGGTTAGGTGATCTTTTTGTGAAACATACTTCAAAAGACTGGTGTTCTTTTTAACTATGCCATTTGAACATTTTCATCCAGTGCATTGAAGGCCATGACTCCCAGTCCTTTCCCATCTGAGCCTTTCCTGAGATGCAAGTAGAAACCTTCCCTGGGACAGGGTTCTGTGTGTTCATTTGTCACAAACTCATATCATTAGTGAGGGCTCTGTTTCACTGGTGGAGAACTGATGATGTCCAGCAGTTGCTGAAATACCCTCCATGCCAGATGCATGTCCTGCATGTCTTCCCACTAAAATTCCAGAGGCTACCAGGTCTGTAATCCATACAACAGGTGTGGTTTATTCATCAAAGACTTAGGATCATAGAATCAGAACAGTTCGTGTGGGAAGGGAGATGTCTTATTCAGTCAAGAGAACAGTATTTTATTTAAAACACCCACTATGGTTTGTCAATGATGTATGAAGAACATTTCGTTTATATGTTATTTCAAATAGACCAAAAATTGACAGGTTTAATCTGGGATGTAGGGGTAAACAGGCAGTGTTTTCACTCTGCTTTCTACATCAGTTTAAAATCTTTCTGTGTATTATTCCAGTTATAGTGCATATAAATACGAGCTTTATACAATTCAAAGAAAAGCAATTCATAAGTCATCCAAATTTTGGATGGTAAGTTCATGTGTTTCTCATGTGGTTTTAGGTTCAAGTTCTTTTGAATCTCAGAAGATGGAAAGGCCTTCTATTTCTGTTATATCTCCGACTAGCCCCGGAGCCCTACGGGATGCACCACAGGTCCTACCAGGACAGCTTTCTGTAAGCATATTTTGTTTGTCTTGAGTTGTTAATGGAAATCTATGAAGTGCTGGTCCCTTAGCCCTGCGCCTTCCCAAGGTCTGTTGGGAGGTCAAGAGAAGTGTCCATTGTTGGTAAAGACTAACATCTTAAAAAGTTTTTAACACCCTCTGTATGCACTTACAAGCCATCGATGTAATCAGAGAAGACATAAGAAATTGTCATCTTAATACACCAAAGAGTGCAGGAATTTACATTACGAGTGCATGAAAGTGCCTTGAAACTTGTAATTTTGTAGCTTCTGCATTGAAAATAGTGACTTTGCTGTACATGTCCAGTAATCTGCAGATAGCAGGCATAGTTTCACTTTATTTTCTTTATGGGAACATTTAAAGAGTTGTGTATTTGTTAAGCATTACACTATTCAGTAATGTGTTTTAATATAGATACATCTTGGAATTGTCTTGTAGTACTAATTGAAGTCCTGCTTATTAAATATACTGGAAGTATTTAGACTTTGTTTTCTCCATTCTTGTATTTTTTATATTGACCATATTAATTTAAAAGTATACATCAGGCTTAAAATTTTCCTATTATGATTCTCTTAAGAAATTATGTAGCTGTATATTATTCTTTTCATAAAAATTTTGAAAGGGTTAGAAATCTGAATAGATAGATTTCAACTATGCCTTGAGATTAGATGTAGTCAGAGCTTCCTATTTAATGTAGCTTTTAAGGTGCAGAGCTCAGACATGCTGGTTTAATTGCACTTACGGGTACAAGATTATGCAGTGAGTACAGTAAACAATGCAAGTACAGTCAGGCACCATAATTTTATTCAGCTGTGATAAATATAACAGTCTTTGGTATACACCATCATCTTTTCCATCTAACCTGATTAAATATTAAGGGATTTGACGTGCAATATATCTCATTGTCTCTGGGGGAAAAAAAAAAAAGGTTACTTTTACATTGTAGTTATTTTTAATGTAAAATCCTGTTTCTTCTCCATTTTCAGTAATGTTTTCTGGTAACTTGATTCCTGTAGGTTAAACTCTGGTATGACAAAGTGGGACACCAGTTAATAGTAAATGTTCTACAAGCAACAGATTTGCCACCAAGAGTAGATGGACGCCCCAGAAATCCCTATGTAAAAATGTATTTTCTTCCAGACAGAAGGTAACAGCACTTCAGTATAGAAAACTATGTGTTAACTTACCATGTATTGAATCAACTTTTAATGAGTGCTTATGAAGAACTATTTTTTACAGTTTTTTATGGCTGGATTAATTATAACAAAAAAATTACACTTGAATCAGGCAAGTCAGTACTAATTTAGCTTTATGGTCTTCTGTAAGAATGTGATTCACTGTGCAGAAAATGCTTTTCTCATTTAGGCATTATCAGATAAGAGAGAATGAGAACAGTTAAGTGCTAATGAGTACATGGTATTTTCTGATTTATTTCTATGAATAATTTACGACAAATATTTATGTTCCAGTGATAAGAGTAAAAGAAGGACCAAAACAGTAAAGAAAAGTCTAGAGCCGAAATGGAATCAAACTTTTCTCTACTCACATGTACATCGTAGAGATTTTAGAGAACGAATGCTAGAAATTACTGTATGGGATCAGCCAAGAGTACAAGAAGAAGAGAGTGAATTTCTCGGAGAGGTAATGCATACAATCACATTTTTTCTGAGTTCATTGTTTGGTTTTGTTTACATATGCATATATATTTTGTATATGTGTTTCTCTGTGTGCCTGGAAAGTAAAACTGAAACCTGGTGATTTTTCTGCTAGATTCTTATAGAGCTGGAGACAGCACTTTTAGATGATGAACCACATTGGTATAAGCTACAGACACATGATGAATCTTCACTACCTCTGCCTCAGCCATCACCATTCATGCCAAGAAGACATGTTCATGGTGGAGAAAGCACTAGCAAAAAATTACAAAGTAGGTCCAAATTCCATTAAGGTGTCTTAAATTTTAAATTAGAGATGTTGGATATGGTGTAATGGTATTTAAATTCCAAGTAAAAAGATAATATTTCACAGTCTTTAAAAATAATGAAAATGTGTGGCAGAAAGGAGATTTAAATTATGGCATTATGACATGTCAGCCTTACACCTCTGATGTATAACTTTTGAGTATGTGAAACCTGCTGGAATGGATTCGGCTTTCAATAGCAAAACAAAATTGTTCAAAGATTTGTGTGTAGATTTCCTTTTAAATAGAAAGATGAAGTTTATAATTACTGGATACTTTAAAATAGTTAAAAGCATTTTATTTTTAAAAAAGAAGTCCTTAGAGACTTGTAAGGCTTAAAAACACTTTTCATCATAAAGTTAGTCTCAGTCTCCAATATGGTCATTAAAGTGTACTTTTGCAGGAAGGACAAATTATATTCATGTGTTTGGGAGGTACAGTTGTTTTCATGAGTTTGATGTCAGGTTTGTATGAGGCATGCTAAGAGAAGGAAATATTTCTGCATGGTAGCTTTTCTGTTCATTGAAATTAAGATTTACTTAGAAATACGAAAGATGAAGGGGATTATTTTAAAATATATTTCCAAGCTATTTTTCTGATTTTTCTAAAACATGGAAGTCATTCACTCCAGGCAGTGTGTAGGAAATGTTCAGGAATGAACTATAAATATGTGATACTGCTGTAATTGCTGCATAGATGTCCAAATGAAAGGTTAGTTTTCATGAGATATTTCAGCTTTTCTAAAAGCTGGCAGTGCTGTTCCCTCTTCCTCTCTCTCGCCATATGCTGCCTCATCTCCTTTCCTGTTCAACAAGCTGATTCAGCATATTCACTGAAATTGCACAAGTTTTTTTTTCTTTCTATGAGTTTCACTCTTTGCAGGCTTAGTGAGATAAACTATTCTAGTACAGGATTACTGAGGACTTGAGGGAAAGAGAAAGGGAAAGGAGGCTGCAGCAGCTGTAAGATGTTAAATTGGCTCAGCTGTCTTGTGAAGCATCAGTTAGTCACTGCAGTTGTGAGCTCTCCTTCTCTGTTATTTTGACTTAAAATCATCTTTTTGCATTCAGTATTATGTTAAATGAACATATTCTTACATTTTATAACATGACCAGATGTTCAGGTATTTGTTTACCTTACTGTTGTGCAGGATCTCGGCCAATCAGTGATAGTGACATCTCAGATTTTGATGTTGATGATGGTATTGGAGTTGTTCCTCCAGGTGCGTGGATGAACAGCATGGTCCTGCTTTCTTTTTCTTCTTTTTTTTGCTTGTTTGTTTTTGTTTCTTTATAATATTTTGGAATATTGAGGATACTGGTTTTGGAGAGTGCATTGTGGAAAAACCAGTTTTCCTGATTGTTCCATGGTACCTGTCCCAAACATGCTAAATTAAACGATTCTACTATTATTTCATTTATATTTCTTTTGCATATCATTCTTCGTATGTGAACCACCAGTTGGTTCAAATAGTTTAATTTTTTACTTTCTAATGCTCCAGGCATTATTTATAATGCAAATTAAATTTTAAAAAACCTCACATTTTAAAATTGTAGTTAAGATTTCAGTGTTAATTGAAAGCATTTTTTTATTATTTTGCTTTTTGCTTGAAACTTAGCTATAATGCAATCTCCCATGGACTTTATTTATAATGCATGGATATAGATGAAGATGCATGTAGCATGGCTGTACCTTTTATAGTTTTCATAAGCCTTCATGAACTATCATTACCCTAAATGTTCATAAATATATACTTGTAGAGACTGTCATGGTTTCACTTTTAGTTCAGCATTCCTTACATACTGAAAATCTTGAGGTTTATCTTGGATACTACCTTCTTCTAGTTTCAGTTGACTGTTGCCACAAGTCAGAAAAATACATTTCCCAGTTGTCACAAGCTAACTAAATAGTCGCTATGTCATTGCCAGCACTAAATCAATTTCTCCGTGGACCTTCCTGATGAAAACCACTGAATTACATCATGGTGGTATTCAGAAAGCTCTCTATCCTCATGGTCTGTGTTTAAAATAATGTCAAAATTTATTTATTCATTATAAAACTGCACAAATAAACCACATATTTTATTAATGCAGTATCATCTTGATGTTTACTGAGACAAATTCTCCTTCCTTGGATGCTGATTGGGTTCTTTTCTTTATATAGTTTGCACCTCAGTTGCTAAGACAGAAATTCATTCATGTATGTCTAGTTATGATATTTGGTATTTTTACATCAGCAGAAAAAGTGAGCATTTAAAATTAAGTATAAATCATATGCTCTAAATATTTTTCCTGTTTTTTTTTTTTTTTTTCCTGGGGGTGGGGGTTGTAGTTGAAAATGTAGATACCGGTATATCTTTGTAGACTTACTTATATTGAAAGTTTCAGTATATTCTGTGAAGAACTGGCGCTTTTTTTCAGCTGCCAATGCTTCCATGCATCCACTTGAAATAAATAAATTTCCACCTGAGAGGAAGCATTCAAAATGATTCAGCTGAATGCATTGGACTTTGTTCACCAGTCAGCATTTGAGTAACTGCCTCTTACTGAAATTTCTTTGAACTTCATGCTCAGGTGTGCCTTTGACGAATGCATAGATTCAAACTTTCTCAGAGATCACGGTAGAAAATAGCAGAATTTAGAGTTGGATTTGCTATGATTTGAGAGTCTACAAACTAGAAATTGAAGAGCATTTTGAGGAAACTCCTTCTGAAGTCCACCTAATAAGAAACATTCTTCTAGTTCACCTAACCAAGCACAACTTTGTCCATTTCCAGTTTAATGGATGCATTTGTTTGGCAATTCTAAGTGGAGTTAATCTGGTTGTGATTCCTCTGTGAAGTGGATCTGCAAATAAGTGTGTAGGGTTTGATTGTATATTCAACCTGAATTCTTAAAAGGGAGTTAGACTTTAGGCACACAGGGACAAAGAAAATTTGATCTGTGCCACAAATCTCTGAAAGCTTTGCATATGGAAGTGTGTTTTGCAGTAAGACCTGGAAAAGGTTCCCAGTCCCAATGTCTGGTGAATTGCTCAAGAATCTTAGGCAGAGATTCACAAATGTGACTGGAGATCAAGTTCATATATATGCATTTCTACCTTCCTTTCCAACCTTCCTAACCTCCCACACTGCTAAATTGTTAAGACTTTGGACTGCTCCCTTCATTTGCACTGAATAGTGCAGTGTCTTCTCCATAAAACAGGCTCCTCTGTTAAAACTAAGTTCCATGCAAGTTCCTGTTGTTCTTCAGGGCCTTTACCCCTGCCCTCCTCCTGCCCTTCAATACCATGATCCTCACCAGAGTGCACCCCATGTCTTGCCTGGTTCAGATTTCCCACACATTCTCCTGCAGTTTTCATGTGGGAAGGAAGAGAAAATATCCATATCTCCCCATAATGTAGTATAGTGATGCACCATTTTGGAATAGCCTTTATTTGCTTCAACCAGATTAGTCTAGATTTAAGATATTCCTTCTCAAGAGAGGTAAGAATATCAAAACTGAGTTTACAACATTTGACAAAAAAGAAAGTATTTCACATTAAAGACCCTTTTCTTTTTTTTACCACTTATTTGCCAATGTTACCCACCATGGTGCTTATTATATATGATAAATAAGCTCTGTCTTTATTGAAGTTATATTCATTTAAAACAAGAATTATTAAGGTTGGAAAAGACTTCTAAGACCATTGAAACCAACTGTTAACCAAGCACTGCTGTGTTCACCATTAAACCATGTCCTCAAGTGACACATCCACATGTTATTGGAACACTTCCAGGGGTGATGATTCCACCACTTGCCTGTGCAGCCTATGCCAGTCTTTGACAACCCTTTCAGGGAAGAAATTTTTCCTAATATCTAATCTAACCCTCTCCTAGCACAACCTGAGGCCACTTCCTCTTCTCCTGTCACTTGTTATCTGTGAGAAAAGGCTGACCCCCACCTTGAACCACCCTCCTTTCAGGCAGTGGTAGAGAGTGGTAAGGTCCCGCTTGAGCCTCCTTTTTCCAGGCTGAATACCCCCAGGTGCCTCCATCGCTCCTCACAGGACTCGTGCTCCAGACCCTTCCCCAGCTCTGTTGCCCTTCTCTGGACTCACTCCAGCACCTCAGTGTCCTTCGTGCAGTGAGAGGCCCAAAAGTGAGCACAGGATTTTAGGTGCGGCCTCACCAGTGCTGAATACAGAGGGACAATCACTGCCCTGGTCCTGCTGGCCACGCTATTGCTGATGCAGGCCCGGATGCCATTGGCCTTCTTGGCCACCTGGGCACAGCTGGCTCGTGTTCAGCTGCTGTTGCCCAGCACCCCCAGGTCCTTTTCCATCAGGCAGCTCTCCAGGCACTGTGCCCCAGCCTGTAGCACTGCCTGGGGTTGTTGTGACCCAAGGGCAGGACCCGGCCCTTGGCCTTGCTGAGCCTCATACCAGAGGCCTTAGTGCACAGATCCAGCCTGTCCACATTTCTCTGCAGAGCCTTCCTACATGCCAACCCAACCTGCTGTCATCTGCGAACTTACTGACGGTACATTCGGTCCCCACGTCCCGATTATTGTTAAATACATTAAACAGGACTGGCCCCAATGCTGCGTGCGCCCTGAGGAGCCCCATTCAGCACCACTCTCTGGGCCCAGCCACTCAGACAGTTTGTACCCAGCCAAGAGTGCACCTGTCCAAACCATGGGCTCCCAGCTTCTCCAGGAGAATCCCGGAGAAACAGTGTAAAAGATTTTAATAATTTATAGATAAAAAACATCCACAGCCTTTCCCTCATCCACTAAGGGGGAGATCTGATCATAGAAGGAGATCAGTTACTCAGGCAGAATCCTCCTGAAAGTCATTAATTTTCTCTTTTTCCTGAAATATTGAGGGAAAAATTGAAGTTCTTTTGCCCCCTTAATATCTCAAAATTTTCACAAAGGTTATTGCTCATTTTCTAATAAATAAACACATAACTACAAAATGTAAAAGCACAAAATTTCACTTCATCTCCATGAAAGCTAAAATATTTAGGAAAATATTTTTACTAGTTTCACGAACATTGGAAATCCTTAAAACTATAGTTTCATTTTTTATACCAATTGCTTAGGCAAACGCAGTATTAGAATTTAGTAATAACAAAACTATTTTCCTAGAAGTTTCAGTAGCTGCAAGGAATCACTGCTTGTCAATGGAAGTGAAGATTGCCACATCAAAAATAGTGGTACTCTAATAAATTCCAAAATATTTTAAGAAAAATGTTTTTCCCTTTTCATATAACTAATGTATCTTATTTTTCATGTGATTGTACCTTCCTCAGTTATTATTAGTACTTTTCAGTGATATACATATAATTTTTTTAATCAGGTCATAGATATGTTCATAAAAGTTTATATCAACAGCTGAAAGTCATTTTAATTTGAAGCTCAGGTTTAACAAAAATTCTTTTGGTGGGGTTTTTGTGGCATGCTGACATCCATGTACATGAAGAAAATATTATTTTAAATCTCTCAACCTCTCCTTACATGAGAGATGCTCAATTCTCTTAAGTATGTTTGTGGTCCTGAGCTGGTCTTAAACCAGTCAGTCTGTGTCTGTATTGTATGGGGCAGCCCAGTACTCCATAAAGGTCAGGTCCGTAAACCTGAACATGTTTTGAGACCTATCTGTTTAACCAAAACTTCAGTAACTTTCTTAATTAAAAACAAAATGAATAAAATCTGATATACAATTGGCAATATCCCCAGCAGTATTTTTAACAAGCTGTATTGCTTATCCTGTGGGTAACTCTTCAGAACAGTTTATTTTTCTGTCACATGTAACCTGTATGAATGGTTGCACTGTATTTGCCTTCCTCCTGTAGCAGCAGGGTGACATCAATACAATGCCTTGTTGTTGTCTGTTGTGTCTTTAAGAAAAATTAACATAATTCTGGTATCAAAGGTTTGCCGGAACCATTTTCATCATCCATTCTGCATTCATTTCCTGTCACACCTGACAGTTTCCCATGAGCAACTGAGAAACTTCTGCATAAACTACCATCAGCTTGGTTGCTGCTATCATGCTGGTCCATGCAAAATCTTTCTCTGCTCACCCTGAAGAGCACAGAGCCTTTGTATTTGAAGTTATGAGGAAATGTTACTGTTGCTGTCACTGTCATGGTCACTGTGAAAGTATGAATGTGATTTGACCAGTTTGACAATTCTTGAATTAATGCTTAGGATAAGTATGAATTACTGTTGCTATGTCTGTTCTGTAAGCCTTGTGTACACACACTGCATGAGTTCCAGATATTGTTCTCTAGATAGCTTGGCTATGAAAAATATATAAAATAATTTTTCTTTATTAGATTTTTGATTTTACAGAATAATCCTATGTGCAGTTTTTTAGGCAGACTAGAAATGCTCTAGAAATATATTTATAACTTATATTTAATTTTTTTATACTCAAGTTGTACATATTTCAGTACAATTGCCTAAAGGTTGGAAAGAAGTTTAAGATTTCTTTGGTTTTAATGTCTAGTAAATGTAAACTGCTCTTGCTTCTGATAGCGATGACAGGATTTTTTATAACACAAGCTTGTTTGGAAAATTTACTTTTTGAAAGTACAGCTTAGATTTAGTTATCCTGGGAAAGGGAACACATCTAGCTTTTGTCATATTTTTTCTTCCTCTAACAAAAAAACCTAGACATTTTCTGCAGCAATCTTGGTACATGAATCTCCACTGAAGTCCTGAGGGAGTCCCATTTTTGCTTCAAAATCTGCACCCAGTCCTTGTTCTGGGATCAAGGAGATCCTCATGTTTCTTTATAATTTTATTACAGATCTCTGAAACACTTTTTTGGCAGGTAAGGTGCTCCAGCATCACAATGTATCAAAACCTGTGGAACATTGGAGCCCTACTTTGTTAAAAGGTTTTTAAATCTCAGTAGATGCTTTCATGCATGTTGTCAGCTTTTAGAGGCCATTAGAATACATTGGTAAACTCTTACACATTTGGAGAAAAGTGTGAATGCTTCTTTGATGTTTGTGGTCAGGGCTCAGACTTGCAGCTAAGGAGGTTATTAAATGTCATTGAATACATGATCAAGCCTAATACTGACTCTGTATGCAGGCAACACTTTTAAAAGAGGGCCTGTTTGTAGTTTGGTAGAAGACCAGAGAAGAACTAGAACAATTACACAAATTATATAAAATATTTTAAAAACACCGAAATTAAAGCCTTGAAATGAGATCCAATAAAAGTGCAATTTATTTAATTTATTTAATTTTTCCAACTGACAATTGAGTGACAAAATCATAGTCTTTTCCTGCACAAAAAGAAGATTTTTGATATAGGCTGTTTTTTTAGCTGAACAAAATCACACATTACAGTAACTTTAATGCTAGACAAATTCAGACAGGGAGCAAAATTATTATTTTGGTACCTAAGGAAAAATTTATGAAGTGATTAAGGGATGACTTTCTCTATCATTAAGGGATTTTCTATCAAGGGATTATTGTAATCTAATTTAAATGTCTAGAAATGAGCAAGTGAAGTCTGAGCAGATCTCCTTAGGCTCTTTTGGAAAGATAACACCACCTTCTGAAAGCTATTATCTTACTGAGCTTCCTTGTCTGTTTTAGGATAGGATTCAAAATATATAACAGGGCAAAGAGTGTGCTATATAGAAAAAGGCACAACAATATTGAAATATTGAAAATGTACTAACATTATGCTGATTTTATTTTTTAATTCTATATAAGAATGAAGTACAAGAAATTTTGCCACTTATTCATAGAATTTGGAAAAAATACTCTCAAAGTATGCAACAGTGAATATTTGGTACAATATACTCTAAATCTTAGTAATTTCTTTAAGTAGGTGGCTTTGGCCAAGTTCAGTAGGACAACATCTTTGTGTTTAACTGAAACAAGAGGCAGAAAGATGCTTTATGTAAGAGCAGTCCCATGTGAGTCTGTGGTGTCATACACAAACATGGTTTCTCCACTTTTTAGATGAGGTGAACCTATACTCTTTAGATTCCTTTAAAATATTTTTTTATATACACAAAATACCCAGAATACTTTTCCCCAAGTAAGAAAACTGTTCCACATCTTCCAGTACAAAAAAATCATATTTTTTCAGTCTCTGTACATGTAGACATTTAAAGGTAATGCTAGTAATTTATCCTGCATGATACATTGGGGTGTACAACAGCTGAATGATGACCTGAAATTCGTGTAAGCATTTAGATATGTGCTTCTGGAAGGCTAGCCATCTGAATTCTTTCTAAACCTAGCCCTTCATTCTCTGATTTCCTTTTGTTACCCTTTTACCAGTAGGTTATAGGTCTAGTACTAGAGAAGGTAAATCCACAACACTAACTGTGCCAGAACAGCAAAGAACAACAACACATCATCGTTCACGTTCTGTGTCTCCTCACCGTGGCGACGATCAGGGCAGGCCCCGTTCACGTTTACCACATGTGCCATTACAGAGGTAGGCATCACAAGTGAAACTCAACATGCTTTCAAATTTGTAGAATCTGTCATTATTAATTTCTCTCTTGTTCAGGAAATTTTTACTATTTTAAAGCTTGATTTTTGTATCTAAATTATTTTGTGCAGTATTTGAACTTGATGTATGCTTTTATTAATCATTCAAGAGCACTCATGGGATGCACCATAACTTTGTAAGACTTACCTCTTTTTACTCATATTTTCTCTGTGATTCATCATCTGTGTACCATAACTAATACATAGGTTTGGAAATTTTTTTCAGTCGGTGGCTGGATCTTGTATGAAGCTACTTAAGTATATTTGTAGGATTATAGTGGCATGTATAAATTGCATAATTTGTAATGGCATTCTTTTAGAAATAATGTATTAATAATCTATGATTAAAAACTTCCTTCAACCAACTTGTACTGCAATCCATTGTTAATCATGAGAAAACAAGATTATCATACAGATTTCTGCTTTTCAGGAGTTTAGATGAAATTCATCAAATGAGAAGATCACGTTCTCCAACTAGACACCATGATGCCTCCAGAACTCCAGTTGATTACAGATCCAGAGAGACGGATAGTCAGTATTTGTCTGATCAAGAAAGGTACACTGTCAGCCTGAACTTGGAAAAAAGTTTAAAAATGTCTTTGTCAGTTTGCCTAATATTCAAGTTTTCATTAGAGATGTGACTGATAGAAATGGGGAAGGGAGAGATTTCACTCCAACTGATAGATGGTAAAACAGGTAAACTGTGCACTGGGTTGACAGTAATAGCAGATATCTAGCCAAATGATTCTTGTGTGTTTGTCCTAGATATTCTGCTGCTTTTTCATAGATAAAGCCCAGAGATTTTTGCTAGAAAGCCATACATCCTAATGTATCCCCTAACTATTCTTGTAATGTACCAGAATTTACCAGTTGTGCTAGCCAGCACAATACCAGGTGTGAATTCCTCCTGGCTGGGAGTTGGATGTATGCTGGTTTGCATTCCTATGCTTATGGATTTTGGACATCTATAGGTGCAGTCTCACGGCATCTTATGTAACATTCTGGTGAACTTGTGCAGTACCCAGGCATAGCAAGGATAGTTGTAGTACTAGTTGTAGTTTGCAAAAATTTCCAGTCCTAGATGCATGACACATACACACCTCTCCCTGGAATAGATGGAGTGGCTATATTCAGAGAACACTTGGTCTATTCTAGTGTAGGCAGTTTTCAGGTACTTAGGAGTAATATTCTGATAAAATGGAAAAAATTAGAATTTCTGCTTAGTTTATAGGTGAAAAAAGGATTAGAAAGGTATTTCAACTCAGTATTTTTGAAAATTAATGATGAGAGTCACATAGATTATCAATCTTTATGGGTTGTTGTTTACTTAAAAAAATCATATAGCTAGACTATAATAGCAAACTATTGCCATTCAGATAAGATCAATTGTCATAGTAATGTCTTTTTTTTTTTTTTCTTGGCAATAAGTAACTACTTTTAGAACTAAGTATGACAAAATCTTTCCATATAATCCAGTAAATTCAATACAGAATATGCATATCATAGTGATATGTAAACATGTGAACATTAAATCATAATAATATTTGGAAATCTTTGGCCAGTTTTGAAGCAACGTAAAGACTGAATAGCAGATGGCTCTTGCAGTTAAGCTTATTCAGTTTTGTATATGATCTTGCCTCTTTTACTTTTGTAGTATGGTAACACAGGTATGGGAATTAATGAGTTACCTGGTACATTTAAAAATCAAATTTGTAGGCAAGAAGTGTGTACAGAATTGACTAAGTTGGATTTTTGTACTGAATTTCCTCTCAGAGGTGAATTAAAATATAGTAGTCAGATTTATGATTAGGTTAATTTGAGTAATGTCCACTTGGTGCAAATGTTTTTAGTTATTATTTATTTTGGGCAGTGATATATTCAAAAGATTCCTGAAGATACTAATTGAATAGATTTCTTATTCATCAGATTTGAAAAGAAAAAGGCTTTTAAACGTAGCTTTTGTCAGTATAAACATAGACAGTTCTGCCTAGAATTTCTGTTTTAGTAAAACCTCAAACCAAGACATAACTGGTGATGTATGCATGGGTCATGGAGAGCAGCAGGGCTTAATCTGAGCTTTTCTTGGGAATGAGCAATGGGCTGCTGGATTTGTTCAGAGAACTGAGACATTCTTCAGTTCTTTTCAGTGTTCAGAAATTTTTTTCAGAAGTTTAAAGATCAGACATGAAGGGTGTACGTGGCTTACTTGCAGAATTTAAAAATGGGTCGATATACTTACTGTCCTTCAATAATAATCTTGTCTGCAGTGGTCTCCTTTTTCCCATTTTCCTTTTCATCTTTTCCCCCAGATTTCGTCAGTTGTGAAGGCTGTTTAACTGTATCAGGTTTTGCTGGCTTTCAGTACGAAAGAATAGTGTTATATGAAAGATCCAAACTAGGTTTTATTGAGAAAGATTCTCTGTCGCATCCAAGAATTTTAAAAAGCCCAACTTCATTAAATATTATGTATTAATATGAGGGTAGTGTAGATACTATGTGTGGTGCATTCATCTAAAAAAGTACATTGACATGGATATCTATTATAAACTTGGCTTGAAAGTTGAGGAATTACACAATAATTACATGGCAGAAATTACAGCTGCTGACTAGTTTCAATAGTTTTCTCAATGATCTGTAATTGCTCAAAAATTAATACAGAAAAATAATATAGGTCTTTGTAAAAATAGCTACTACCACTCTCCTACAGAAGCATCTGTTGCGATAAATTTCCAGTGGAATTTACTTGTCCACTTGAACAGTTTTATATATATTTATATGCAAATATACACACATATATGAATATATATAAACTGTTAGGAAAAGCTTTTTATTAAGAAATCATAGTCAAATTTTCAGAAGCATGGCACTTTTCTTTTTTTTTTTGTGTTTCTTTTATTCCTAAGTAAAATCTGTCAATTATGAGTATAGAAAACACTTGTTTAAGAATAATAGCCTCTATTTTAAATGTCTCCCAAACCAGACTTAATTAATCAAAGAATTTTATATTCTTACATTATTGGTTATCTACTTGAAAGATTCTTTTCTTTTTTTTTAGCTTGAAGATTTCATGGTGGATTTGTTATTTTATATTACTTTTCAGGATAACTTTTTTATTAATGTTTGCTTTGGGCCAATTACAATAGATACTCTGGCTTAGCAAAGGTAAATATTAACAAACTACCCTGTGATTTTTTGTGGACTTTGCATCTACTTTGCAAATCTAAAGAAAAAAGCATTTTTTTCCTAAAATCCATAGTTTTTCGTAGTTTGGAAACCTGCATATAAATTCTGTCAGTCCTCGGAGTTTGTGAATAGAAATCTGGCATAGAAAGAAAATTTAAAAATTCAATTCAGCTTTAGTACATATTGTTGCATCAAAATCAAGCTTGTGGCTCCAGATGTAATTAAATCTTACATGACTCACAAGCCATTATTTCACGCTGCCCAGTTTAGAATTTTAAATAAATAATGCCTTTATTGTATCAATGAAATGGATCATTCTATAATGGCATGAAGTGTAAAACACATTGAACAACTGCTGCTTTATCTGTTCTGTAATATTTTCTCTCTTTTTTTTGCCATAATACTTCATGGGATTCCCTTCTGCTTTTAAAATTAGCATGTTTCCATGAAGCTTACCTTTAATTTCATATTTACAATTATAGGAGTTTTGGAGCTGGATCTTTCTGATTGTGTTGAAGTGCATAAAACTAGAGGATTAATTCAAGGGATACTTCATATCATAGTCATATTTACCATAGGCATAAATATACATTAATTTTACCATCTTGCTGCCTGTAGTATGTATTTGGTTACAGTACAAGAAAAATAGAATAGATGGCTGATTTTCCTCAATTTGAAAGAATTAGAAACAAAAAGTCTGATGGCTGATTAGCTTTTCTTTTGTTTCTTTAGGATTGCGTTAAAAAATACCATCAAGAACTATGAGTCAGAATTTATGTTTGGCCAAACATAATATTTCAAGTGAACATATATTTTTGATTTTCCCTAAAGGGTGACTCTTCCCATAAACCAATCTGCATCAGATCATTATCAAACCTTCCCTGCTTTTACATGTATGATTTTTCAGCTTAGGAAGCCACAAAACCCAACCCAAAACAAACAACAAGGATCTTTCTTATTTTTCCCTAAAGGAATTCTCCATTAATTAACTCATGAGACAGGAGGTTATTAGAAAACTGTAGCCATTTTATGTATTTGTTTTGTCATGAAGAGCTCTGAAAGAGTAATTCTGAATTTAAAAAAAAAAAAGAAATATCGTTGAAGGAGGTGCCACACTAAAGAGAATTTGTTGAAAACGTAGTTATTACATGCATTTTTTGGTTCATATTTTTTGAGATGTGCAGTTGGAGTTTGAATGTTATCAGACTATCTATCTGGGTAGATGCTTCTTGTTTCCTTTTATGTTTTCATTTGCTTATCATTGGCATAACCCATGTCATCTAATACTTCATAACTATATCTGTTTCACTCACCACCCATCCTGTCTGTGCAGTGAGCTTCTTATGCTGCCCAGAGCAAAGCGAGGAAGAAGTGCAGAGTGCCTACATACCATCAGGTAAATACAGGAATGTGGTAATCATGAACACATCTGGTTAGTTGTCTATACTTTATGTGCCCAGCGTTTTTTCCATGGTGGTATTTAGTCCCAGTAAATAAAGAACTTCCAAGTATATTGTGATCCAGATGTCAGTTGTTCTTTTTTGTTTGTTTTAATTCAGGTTGAGATGTGTATTTATGTTTGTGAACCTCAGTAGTAAAGATTAAAGGAGTTAAAGAAATTTTAGTTTTGCAGTTGTGTTTTGTGGTAGATTTTTCTGTCTAGTCACAGAAGTCCTGACCTCCCAATGCATGACAGCACTGTTGTAATTGCAAACTTTGCATTTTTAGTTCATTTTATGATTTCTTTTACTTGCATTTTTTATGTTTGTATAACAGCCATGCACAATTAAACAACCTTTGCTTGTTGTGACACATGCTGATTTATTTATATTTATGAATATATATATATTCATAATCTCATGCTAATTTAGTCAGTTGCAGAGGAATGAATACTGATTTATGAGGTTTTACTGGAAATCCCGAATTTGAGGAGTCTTGCATTATTAGTTTTTGCGTCTAAAAATTGTTCTATAAATTGGATCCACATGTAAACTTTGTAGTTTGGCCCCATCTTCAGTCTTCATTTATCTCTTGTTCCAAAGCTTGGAGCTCCCTGTCTTACCATTTTTCAGTGCTGTGAAACTAAATGGGACTGAAATATCTTTATCTAAAAATTCAAGTCTGCTACCCCACCTTTTTTTTCACCATGTCTGTTAACTGTTAAAAATCCATGACAGATTGTGTAGAATATCTTTCACTTACAGTAAGTAAAAATGTAGGTTGAAGTTAAAGTAGTTATCCATTCAACTACTTCAACCAGTTATCCATTTGTCCCTTCAGGATCTGGGTGTTGATAAGAGTTTTGTGTCAGTGCTATATGTTTTAAATCATCAATTGCTAAACCGTGTTGTCTAGAGCCATTATTCATTTACGTAATGTAGGATTTTCTCTTAAAAAGTACTGTTTATTTTTTTAGATGCCTTAGCTTGCTTTAATTTTCATCATCAAATTTGAAACAGTATTGAAAACACTGTGATAGGGTTCTATTAAAACCACAGTAGTATAAAACTAAAATAATAAATATGAAGCCCTTCCAAAAAATCTACATCAGTGAAGCTGTTAAAATAAGTTTTTATTATCAGTAGAAATTCTCATACTTAAGCTAAAAAGGCTTTTTCCTCAAGATTTTAGGTTTTAGGGTTTAATAATTTATTTAACTTCTTGTTATTTTATATCTCTTTATTGTCAGATAATAGTAAATTTTCCTACCTCCTTCCTGTATCCATTCTGCTGCATCTTCTGTAGCTTCACCTTCTTCCTGCCTCCAGCCCTGTGCTTTCTCCTTTCCCTCTTAAAGATGATAATTTTTCAATGACTTTGCTTAAAGTCTCAATTAGTGAAGTAAATACTGTATTATAAACTTCAGGTGCACTTTGCCCAGCCAAACCATTAGCTTTCCAATAGTTTTACAAATCTACTAAACCAGTCTGGTCACAGCAAAAAGTTGTGCATGGACAGCAATAGAGTTAGGAAAGAGTTACACTGAATTGAGAGTGTACAGCCCTTTCTTGCATTTTTCTTTATTCCATTTATTGTTGTTGTATCTTTATGATCAAAAAACCCAACAAATTCACCCTTTAAAAGTAATAGTAACGGTATAGTATAAAACAGGGTGGTACTTATAACGATGTGTTGAAGGTGAATATAAAAGCAATAGATGACAAAGATGGGGTCTTTTAAATTTAGCTCTGGGGCTTATACACCCTAATTCCAAATAAAACCCCAAAACTGGCAATATCCATTCGTGACAGAATACTTTTGAAAACAGTTTCAACAAGAATTTGTTCTATGCCATCTTTTGTCCTTTCATATTTCTAGTGACCCAACATTTATTCATATTAGAAACTTATAAGACTTTATCCCTTTTTTCTGGATGGCTTTCTGAACAATGTTTTAATTAGTTGAAACAGCTTCAGTTTAAAATGGGAAAGAAATGTTAATGGTTTCATGTTAAATGAAAGAAATTAGCTGGTCCAAGCTACAAAGTTAAGATATATGGTGAGTTTAATGCACGAGTTTGGAGTGCTAGTCGTAGCTGTCCATCCTGTCCATCTATAAGCAGCTATTGGCTGATAGCAGAAATGCTGGAAAGGTCTGTACCTATGCTATAGACTATGGATTGTCATGTTCCATGTCTTAGATCACCCCTACTACGATTGGTAATATCTGCTCATGTGCCAGAATTGGCCTGATGACAACCATTCCTTTATTCCTCCTTTGCAACGTTACAGTGCATAGAGAAGTCATCAGTGGTGACCACTAAACCTGTACATGAAGGGTCAAAGCTCCTCTGTTAAATCCCTCAGGGTTTTACAAACACTAATATTTTCAGGAAGAGAGTTGATTGATCTGTCTTTGACACAGCCAGGTTTGTAATTTTGTTCCTGCTGTGTTTAGGTCCAAGGCTTAACAGGAATCAGAATGTCCTATCAGGACAGACTGTTCTTGATGCTGCAAAATCCTCAAGCCTGCTGGTTCTTCTCCTTGTAGTTCCATATTGTGTCCTGGTAGGGTATATGGAAACTTGTTAGAATGTTGTTATTAACCCTTAATCATTAAATGGCCGTAAGTCCCATTCAGCAGCCACTCTCTGCCTTTAAATTTCTCCCTTGTTCATTGTGTAGAGCTGGCTGATTAAATAAACATTTCCTTCTCTAAAATCTATTCTGATATTAGACAGTTGTCATTTAACACCTTAGTGCTGCTGTGCTGGCTGATGTAGTACCTCTCCTAAGTTTTTTAATTAGCTTATTATTGATAACATTTAATTAGTGTTAAATTTTGAAGCTGATATGCCATTTTCAAAAGACTTTCACATTCAAAAAAGCTAGCTGCTAATACATCTTAATTATATTTTTGATACTGTATATATCCCTGTTTTAGCAAGATTTTCATGCTTAGCTACTGAAGAGGTTAAAATCTCTGCAGGTCTAAGTAAGGCATCACTAAGAGAAATAAAGATCAAATGTAATATCAACTTAATCCTTTAAAACAGGTTGTATAATTTAATTAAAATATTCTATAAATGGAATATAGATTATTTTCATTTCAAGACATTATCTGAGCTGTATTAATATTGCCATAAGTTCATGCACTTTATTAAGAAAAGTGTTAGTGCAAAATTTGTCCCCCAGATAGCTGTCACAGTAGTTGAGAAAAATATATACTGAGAAATCTGCTCCCACAACTATACAATGTGAAAGAATACTATGCATTTATTTTACGTTCTGGTCAGTCTTGGCTTGCCTTTACCTGTCTTTTTATTTTTGGCATGTTTTTGTGTTGTTCTGTGTTCTTTTCTGACCCACCACATTCAAGAAGTTCTGTTAGGCATTATAAAACATTACCACCCAAGATGCCTTTACTAGAAAATGGTACTCATTGGAACCTATACAGGTAAGAAGTGTTTAGAGTCCCCTTTAAGTAGTTAGCTTCTTTTTAAAAAAATAAATAGACTTCCCTTGTTAAAGAAAAAAAATAACCTAAAATGTTTCATACATTTTTGTAACCGAGTGATAAGGGATAAAATCCCAAAATAACTTCACCTAATTGTTTCAGTTAACACCTATGTTACAAAACAATCCAAACCAAACTACTTTGTATTAGTTGGAGCTGTCTTCAGTGTTAAAATTCTATGTTGCATGTCTTTCTTTATTACATTGTTTTGTTTATGTATGAAATTTCTGTTACATGTTAAATTTATTTTCATTTTGTTTGAATAATTTTAATTTACAAAGCTCAACTCTTCCTGCATGTGCTAAGAACAAATCCGTGATTAGACAGGATATTTCACTCCTTCATGATTGCCTTAATTCACGAATATCGAAATTTGGCGATGATCTACTGGTTAGGTAAGACACTGAGGATTAATCCCCCCACTTGTTTGGTACCTAATATGGATTTGCAGAATAAATGAGTTTCACTGTAAAGGGATTTCACATGACATATAGTGTATCACATTCTTTTGTTTTGGCTTAAGATTTACTGCTGTTAATAAGAATATAATTTTACTGTTTGGTATTTCTCATTCCACTTTTCTTGCAAGTGGATGGTGTTCTGTCTCATTCAATTTTAAACATTTCAACAATATTTGCAAAAAATTTCTGGCAATTTTTTGTTTGCTTTTATTTTCTGCACAAATCTTGACACTATCATCCAGTCAACTCTTTTATGTTCTCCTTAATTAAATCATTGTGATTCTACATTTTTTGTAAAGAAAGCATTATTTTATGAGTTAATATCTAACATGGTATTCCTTTGTTTTCTTTTTCTTTCTCTTCTACCATTGGATGCAATGCACTGGCACTAGTGAACTGCAGCCCTCCCTTGACAGGGCTAGGAGTGCTAGTACCAACTGCTTGAGACCAGATACTAGTTTGCATTCACCAGAACGAGAAAGGTATAAAATAAAAACTTATGAATTTCTTGTCATCTGTGCTGGTGATCTTTATAAGTTTTGGTTTTCTTCATATGAGTATTCTACATTCTTGTACATTCTTGTCTGCTTCGGTATTTGTAGACATTTTTGCTCCTATATTCATGTATGTCATGTAAATTGTGTGTTGGAGTTTATAACTGCTTCTGGCTACTTTCTTTGTTTTAGTTCAAGCTGATGTTCATTGTTTACAAAAGTCCTCAGTATGCTGATAATAGCATTGCAGTGTTGAGTATTTTTAAACTACCACTTGGTTGTGAATCTTCATCATCATTTGCCAAAAAGCATTACATCTGTTTCTTACTTGTTCTGTGGACTGCTAATAAAGCAGTGGCATAAATTATAAAGTACAACAAAACTCTCACATTTCAAACCAGAACTGTATCCATACTGATATATTTTTTACAAAACAGCCAAGTGTCATTGCTTTCTTTAATCTGCTGCATCTGCTTTTGCAATTGCAAGGCAGATCACTGCATTAAGTTTTTTTCACTCTGTGATATTATATTAAGGTTCACATAAGTCTTAAGAAAATGTTTACTATTCAAATTAAATATTATTGTGTCACATACATTGTGCAGGCATATTATGGATGCTTTCTGTATTTTTACCATTACAATAGCTTGATTCAAAATTTTAGGTGAATCAAATACTACTGGTGTATTTGGTAGATGGAATGATTCCATAAGAGAACTTTTCATCTCTACCCGTGTTTCTGGCTAAGAATGATATCACTTTAGAGTGAGATTTTAGATTTGCCTAGGGCAATTATAGGCTCCCTTTGAGTGGGAATAGGATAGAATTACAATTTCATCTGTGCAATACATATTTAACTAGTGTGGAACTTAACAATGCTTCTTCAGTCAGTCCAGGGTGTGGTGATTGTAACAGTTGCATTATTTTCTTTATTGTGGGATAGGACATGTGAAGAAAGACCCTAACAATGCATTTTTCTCTTTGAGATAGGGTTTCTCCTGAATTTTTTATCTGTAATTTCCCTTTTCTTTCTCCCCAATTCCTGCAGCTCCTTGATTGGAACTTTGCTCTTCTTAAGTTATATTCTCATTGCAGAGGAGTGACTAATGTTCTGCTGAGGTTTCCCCGATGGATCTACAGTAGTTTATTCATTTTTCAGACCAAGCTCAAGACATTACAGATAATATAAATATGGTTATTAAGAAACAAAAAAAAAATTCAGCTGAAGTAAAGCCACTCAGAATGAAATACAGATATTTTTCTAGATAGATTTAAAAAATATTGTAGCATCATATTAAAGACTGAGTGTGTACATATATACAGCTGCCTTCATCTACAAGCAGTTATTTAATGTAATTACATATAGACGTGAGCAGTATGGTCTGCACGTATTTCAAGATGCCACCCATCAAATTGAGTATTCAATGAAACAGAAACTGGTAATTGTAAACTATCTAGTTAGAATCTTATACTCAAAGCTGTATCATTCCTGATTTTAGCTAGTTCTATTATATCTTTAGAATTCAAGTCCAGTAACCTCTGTCCACTGGGCACTGTGCAGAATCTGCAGCATTTTTCATGAGCTCTTCATAAAGTGTTTAGTCTGTATTAATGGCTTCTGTTGCTACTAAACATGGTTTTGCCAAATCATCAGTGAGCCTGATCCAGAAAAACTGCCCATCACTATGAAACTTTTTCTGAGCTTTTAGAAATCCTAAATAGGAGGATTGCCTTGGGATCCTTCAGAGAGCAGAAAAGCTCTTGTTTAGGAAATTAATATTCAGTTTTTTCTTCATAGTGTCATTGAAAATAATAAGATATATGTGACTTTGGCAGGGGATTTAGGACATACTTTTTCTTCCTTTCTTGTGGCATAGAAGATTTTTCCTATGCAGCCCAGATTTTGGAGGAAGATGTTACATTTAAAATATAAACCTGACAAAAGTAATGTTGTTGTTTTAGGGGAAGTGAATTTTAGAAGATTTAATTCCCCACTGTTGAATGTGGAATCTGCTTACACTTGAATGTGGGGTAGTCATCCGTAGTATGTGATGATAAAGGAGTCTTTAGTCTGAAGAACACAGAATTAAGTTCAGGGTCTATAGAAAGCATTTTGGCTGTGCTGGACAAGATGAGAACAAAAGACTAAAAATTCAGTAAGACGAATTCACCTTAAGCAGTAGGAAATCTCTTTTGAAAGTAATTATAATGAAACACTGTAATAGACTGTGGTAAAGCTTGTCTTCTTTACTGGAGACTTAGAAGAGATGAGACAGTTTTCAGGTCTAGATTGGTCCAGCAAAGAGAAACACTCTATGGTTTTGTGAAGTCCAATCTACAGCACTTTATTATCATTATATTTGAGAGACTTATGTTGAAGGCATTATTAGTTGTTTTCATGTTGCTTCTTCTTTTTTTCCCCTTTCTGGGTGACAGCATTGTATATTTTATTTTAAAGTCTAGACTTTAATGCCCCTGAAAAGAGCTTTGTATATTTTCTTTTAACAAAATTAGGAATATACTTCCTATGGAAAATTATGTCTACTTATTTCCCCTAACTTTTTGACTCAGAGGGTATAAATTAGATTATGTTTGAGATCAAGAGCTAAAATGAACCACTTTTTTACAAAATGGTATTGGTATAACAGATGGACAGTACAGCTCTATTTCTCTCTGTCACTGATTTGCTGGAAAAAGTTTTGATCCTTGAACTTTATACAACGTCATTCATGTCATTTGGAATGGTCAGAGTAGTTACTTGTTTTTAAGATGCTGCTTTGCCAGTAAAAGTAATTCTATTGAGTCACTTATACCAGCAGAAAAATACTTTCAGCTGTCTATATCAATTTGTGATATGAAAGTCCTGTTAGTTTCATTAAAGCAGAACCAAAACAACAAGGACAGAATTCCTTTTCTCCTCCTCCAAGTTCCATCATTTCACCAAGTAACATCCATATAATTTGACTGGCAAACTGACCTTGCCTTGGCACAGGTCTGCCAAAGTTTTTTTGTTAAATGGACTGGTTTTTAGAGTTTAATCCTTCATATATTTCTCTTTTGCACAGTATACTGTAGGACACTCAAAAATATCCAGTCCCTACGAATACCTCTATGCAGTTACACCATGCCTGCTTTTTTCTCTTTTTCTCTTTCCACCATCTGCCCTCTATTTTTTCCAAGCTGTTTTGTTCATTTGTTGTTTGGTTTTTTTTAAAATGTGTTGTTGAACTTCCTTTGATGATATGCAAGGCATCTTCAAGTTTATAATATGTCTTTTTGGGCCACTGAAAGTGTTTTTCCTGCTACTGCTTCATTATGCTTTGGGGTTTTTTATTATTATCATTTTCACTGTGTCTCAGAATTTCTGGTTTTTTCCTTGTAAATTGGGTGCTATTTCTTTAGAATGGAGAAATTTCTTTTCAACACCCAGTCTCCAGTCAGGAAAACACCTAGGCATGAGGTTTAGTGGGGTACTCTGAATAGATTTTGCAATGGTTTCTCATCATAATAGCGTCTTCCCCAGACTGATTTAAGATTCAGCCAGTGATAATCACTTAATAACATGAAGTGTGGTTATTATTTACCTTCTAAATTTCTGAAGTTGCAAGCAGTTCTTGTACATATTAGCAGTTAGCACAGGAACACATTGGTACTTCTTGTTTGCTTTTGGCCTGAGACATCACTTAATAGACATCTGAGCAAATAAAACCAAGAACAGCCCAGCGATTGGGTCATGTACGAGGGTCAGCATACCTGCAAAATACAGCCCCACAGCTGTGTTAGATTTCCTCTGAGGTGCTTCACTGCAGTAGGAATCAAAACAGGATGTTTACTATCAGCTGGTCACTACTATCTAAACAAGAGACAAAACTCAACAGTTGCCTGTTACCTACTCAGAAAGAGATAACAGGGCAGTTATCTGTTATCACCTGTGATGCAATTAAGGCTTGTCCTGATTGAATTTTGATTTTTATATGGTATGCCTTTAACAGTTATGTTGAATATCCCCATTTCCGTGTGAAATGACTGTTTGCATTAGGTCTACAACATACTGTCTTTCTGGTCCTTTCCAACCATTTTAAGAAATAGGTAGTTATGTGTTGGTGTTGTACTGTGGCCCACAGTCATTCAACATTCGGTGAAAGGAAGCATGTTCTTAAAATGCATACTGAATTACCAAGTTAATTCTATCAAATGCTCTTTAATATCTGTAGTGGATATCAGCATATTAAGGGCTTTGACTGAGTGCACTGATGCATTAACATTCTCTAACTCTTGCTTTGGAGAGAAAAAGAAACTAACTACTAACAATCTGTTTGCTCTTAAAACTTCTGAAAGACCTACCTAACTGTTCAAATAATGCTCATGTCCCTGAAACCTTTGTTTTTTGCATGTTCCATAAATCAAACCCTTTTCCTTATTACATTGACTGGAAGAATGCCTCAGAAAGGGAAATATTAGATACTTGTGCTGAGTTTATATAAACATTTTGCTATTTGTCAATAAATCAGTTCATTTTGGTATTGTAAATTGTTATACATACACTTGTATTGCAAACACATGACATCCCAATAAAATAAGCAACATCAGTCTATAATATAGTATGTATAATTCTAAATTGAATAATGTTTTTCAAGAAAAGTCATGAGTTGATTTTTCAGTTGAGTTTTCATTCTCAATTCAGGACCTTTTTGTTATATTTAATTGTGTAACATAATGTACTGGCATGTAATGCAGGGATAAAGAGAAATGAATGGAAGAGGAAGCTGGCTTCACACACTTTCAGTATATGTTTTCAAATGGTAAAAAATTACCCCAGTACTTGTACACAAATCTGTGTAGCTTAGTTTTAGTTAAATAATTTACATTCACTCTTTCACTGCGTTCCATAAAATGGTGATTTTATGTCCTAGAATTTTATTATAATTAATAGTTCTACATTTTTAATGAGATAACATTTTTCTATGCAAAGAGCTAGGAGAGATGGGATTAGCAAAATACTGAGATAATGACCATCATTTGGTCTTTGAAAGTCTTTTCAAATTTGGAATTGTAGTTTCCTACACAAATGACAGGCTTTTAGGTAGTCTAGCATTTGAGCATATTTGAAAACTTAGAAGATTTTTATTGGCCTAAATTCTGCATCTTTGGGCATACCTTCTCTTTCCTTCAGATGTGATGTTTCTGCATTATGCAGCCTTAAATAAAATAAACTTGGGTATTAGAAAGCTATTAGAAAAAATAATTAAATTACACACTTTCATTACTTTTTGGGGTATTTTTCCAGTCCCAAATCCCATATATTTAATTTTATCACAAACTAAATGTCGTATTTTTTTCCTGTTTTATTGAACGGGCAAACAGGGGTAGATGGTCCCCCTCCCTAGAGAGGAGACGACCTACTAGTCCCAGGATTCATATCCAGCATGCATCTCCGGAGGATGACAGGTACTAGTCAACTCCTCCCAGTTGAAAAATGGCTTACTGCATCTTGCACTCTCAGAGGAGTACACTGGAATTTAGAAGTGTGCATATATGTGGAGACTTACAACCTCCAGAAGCCCAAAATAAAACAGCAGTTTAGATATCAGCTCTGCATTTTGTTGAACTGTTATAAAGCACTGAAGAATGAACATCTTTTCAAGTTTTCTGTTTGTCTGAATAGTCATAAGACATGAAATATGATGTCTGATACAACAGAACATCATGTGTGTTAATTTTCTTTAGTCTGTTTTTACCTGTTTCTGTAAGTGGTGGTGCTTTCACTGTCGTGCTTTATAATGTGATAAATACTTGTTGTAGAACGTATTCTTGTATACATGTTTATTTTCATTGGTTTTGGTTTTCCTTTTTTTAACAAACTCTTCCTAATGGGAAAATATCCCAAAGGCTGATATGTTGGAGGTCTGCATAACACTTTCTAGTTGATATATGTAAAATTGGCACTGTTTGTAAATTTTGTCCAAATCAGGATGGCCTCCATGGAGCAGGTTTTCCTAATAAGGTAGGTTTGATTAAGAACATCAGGGCTTAAAATAATTTTTTTTCTGAATATCACCTATGATTAATAGAAGCACCTTTGTTTTTTACTTTTCATCAGTTTCCTAATTACATGAGTTTTGGTATTCCATTGCTTTGGCAGTAGTAATTTTTTTGTTTGTTTGTTTTTGGTTTGTTTTTTTTTTTTCCAGATAGATCTGGGTTTAATTTAAGCAGACATTGTAATTTCTATTTAAATGCAAATTCAAAACTTTTCTTTCAGTATTTTGTATTACAGTAAGTGACAGAATATGTAAATAATCTGTACACGATCTTATGAAGTTGCATTTAAAACTTTAAGATTACTATACCAGTGGTGCCAGTACTTACCTTCTGCTGAAGTCTACCCACAGTACTGATATTTGTACTGTGATTTATCTTGTTTTCTTGATACTGGATATATTTGACTCATACCAGGTGGGAAGAGTGTAACAGTGTTTGGCGAGCATTTCTTTTTTTATTTGAGTTAGACAGCATTATAGTTACAAAATTAAATTAGTGAAACATAATTTCAAAGCTGTCCTCCCTTACAGATACTCCATTTCCAGAAATTTTGCGAGCGCATCCCTTTGATGGGACAGCTATTAACAGCTTACAAACATGGTTTGTGTCTTTAGGCATTTTAATTTTGGTTCTCATTTTTTGGATTGATGGAAAGATTGCCTTTGACTTCAGAGTATAAGATCTGAAAAAAATCAGTGAAATGAGGTTTTCATCTAAATACTGCCATTCCCAATGCCAAATAGTAAGCCCTTTTATGTCAGCTAAAATTTTGTGGAGAAAGGCTGAAATCGTCTACTACCCACTAGCAAACATTTACAGTAAAGCATCTGTAGGATATGGAATCTGTTATGGGAAAATTTTTGAGATGGATAAACAGCAGTCTAATTTTCTGTGTGACATCTGTACCTTCTTGTGTTTGTAAGTCTTGAATGCAATCTGGTCACCAAAACCCAGTGAGGAACAGTCAGTCATTGATGAACACAGAAGAAATTTAGGCTAATCTCAATGCTGATGAGTTTGCATCCTACCAGTTCCAGGATTTTTCTCCTATGTTAGGAGAAGTTCTGAGAACATTGAGCTCTTTGCATTGCATATCTGTAGAGAGAGTATCAGTGAGGGAATCAAAGGTGCTTTACCTTTGTTTTCTACTCTGTAAGTTTACACTTGTTCTGATTAATTCACATTTATTGCAGTCGGCCAATACTACTCAGTTCTATAATTAAAGTTTTTTTGAGATATGCTTGTATCAATTTAACAACTGAAGTCATGGGTGTTGGGGAAAGACTGATGGATCAGCAGGGATAACTAACTGCTTATCACAACTTTTGAATCATATTTCACAGATTAATTGACTTCGACAGATTTAATCTTACTCTTCATTTTAGTGCATTACAGACTTACATTACAAATGGGTCCAATTTGCATATAGAGTGCAATCAAGATCTATTTCTGAGTACATTCCTTAAATTCATGACTTATGCATTATTTCTAATTCTGATAATTTGATTTTTTGCAACATTGTATTTATTTTTAATGGTTATTAACATAAATTTTAAAGAAAGTTGTGGCAAGATTGTTCTTCTGGAATTCATTCATTTGCCATATCAGGAAGAAGTGACTCCATATGTTGATGAGATGAAGACATGAGTTATGTATTATTTCAGTGTTAAAAATTTGCAAATGTCTGGTTAGTGTCGTGTATTTCTATAAGGTATTTTAAAGGATAGTTTTTGTTTTGAATTTGATAGCTTCATTGCTTGAAAGTTTTTTGGGTTTTGCTTTTGGAAATTAGAAAGTCTAAATGTCTAATGTCTACAGTGTAGATAGATGGGTATCTGGAGAACTGTGAAATTGTAAGTGATGATAAAAACAAAGTGAATGAAAGCTGAGCATTTAATAGTAGGTGGAAATTTTATTCAGACTGTTCTTTTGGAAAAGTCTACATATAATATCAGCACATAACTAACACTGTATAAAAGAAGCTTTCTAAATAATGAATTCTCCTATATTTTCAGTTAGGAGAAGTAGCTTTTGTCAGTTATGCATGCATCTGTAAGAATGCATGTCCCAGAGTCACCTGTAGCCAGTTGCAGAGCAAATGCCCTTCCGGTGCTTTCAGGTACCATGCAGATCCAGCCTTTCAGAAAACTTCAGTAAAGTCAGGAAGTATTGAACGTGACATTCTTGGTGGTTTTAAGGCTACATAAAATAGCACTGACTGGAAACGACTGAAGGCTCTTGTACAAGCCAGTAATAAATTATTTTAAAATATTGGACACCAAATTGTATAAAAATATTATGTTTTCACTTCAGAAGTAGTACTTTTTAATTTCTGTAGGAATATTGTTGTATTTCTGTGTGTAGATTTTGTTTACACACAACTGTTAAGTATATTGAGGCACATAGAACTTTGGAACATGAACTGTAAATAGTTTGCCTGTATATAAAATAATATATAGTGCTTGTTTATATATGATACATATTGTTCAATGATTTGGTGTCACAGGTGGAAGATTTATGATCTTAAAGAGAAATTTTAGCATTTCCTGACCCTAATGGAGGTATAGATGCAAATGTATTACATAACTTAGATTATTAGTGGACCACAAATTTTCTGAGTTTTCTCATTAAAATCCAAATTTGGTATTTGAAAAAAAATCTTTCATTGATCTCATCATATATGTAATTTAAAACTTATAATAAACCAACAGGCTAATAATATTTTTGCCAAACTGAAAGCTGTGAAAAAATTTTGCCGCTTCAGCAGAAATTAAAATACAATAGAAGTTCAAAAATATTCCCACATGCTTTTTATTTTAAAAAAAGCTGAGTCAGTTATTCTACTTTGCTATTGAATTATTGTTAATTACTGTTTTAACAGAGTGTGTGGCAATAGAATATGATATTTTTGTTAAAATACATGGAATTAGGAAATTTACTTGCATTTTCAGCAGAATTTCACAGTATAATGACAAAATATGCATCTTCTTAAGTGAAGAGGTTTTTTATATGTTTATATATTAATCTAATGATCAATAGTATGGATTAATTCTCAAGGATAATGGCATCTATTAAATAATAGTGCTGCCATTCTGCATTTAGAGTATAATGATTTTTTAAAATACTGTTGTGGCTTTCATGCTATACTTCATTGCATCTGAGACTGTTGATATTACGGCTAAAATTTTAACATTTCTTTATAGTGTTTGGAAGAGGAAAATGCGAAATACAGCCTTTTTCAGTACATAGTGACTTAATGCTTTTGGTTTATGTATTTGACTGCATGTCTCCACCTTCACTGCATGTGACCATCTTTCTGTTTCTGCTCATTCTGTCCAAATTCACATCCATGTTTCCATATATTGAGAAGAACAAGGACGCTGGAGTCTTGCATTCCAAAACAGGACAGTGTAGACCACCTAAGTGCTAAACCTGGAGCAGCACAGAGGTATCCTTATTTACTCAAATCCTAGATCAAAGTAAATGTAGTATTGGTTATAGTATATTGTTCATATGCTCTGCATACTTTCACTTTTTTTTTCTAGTTTTATGTACATGTATGCATATATCATTCATGGATAATATTTTTTTTTCTCCTATGTATGAAGTATGTTTAAGAGGTAAATTGGAGTATGCTGTGAGTGCACTCTTTGTACACTGCAAATGAGCACGAAAGGACCCATCCCTGTAAACGCAGCCCTGCTGATGCCCTCAGTGTGTTCAAGCTGAGCCAGGACTCGAGTGCTGCAGGAGGCCCTTGAGCTAAATGGAGATGTATACAGCATCATCCTAGCCAAAGGGAGGAAACAGAAAGGAAACTGACTTGAAATAATTTCTAGTATGTGCTGCTCTCAAGGGCAGCACTGAGAGCAGAGCAGTAAGAATACTCAGCTCATTGGTGCCATGTTACGTGTCACAGGAAAGCATGTCCTGCTCTTTATTTTCCATCCTACTTAGACCAGTCACTATGTGCTCTCTTTCTCCTTTGTATACAATGTCACAATCTAGGCAAGCTACATAAGGAGTAAGAGAAAAATAAGCCCCAAATAGAACCAACTGAACAGAAAATGAAGGGGGTAACATAATTTGAATGGGAATGCTGCTGCATGCAGTGGATCTATCCATAACTTTATAAATACTTTGCTAGCTGTAGGTTTTAAGTAAAGCTGCGGCATTTAATATGTGCATTTTCCTCTTTATCCACTATATGTTTGTCCTGGTAAAGGAAAAAAATTGAAAAGTTATGAGAATATATTAAAAATAAATCTGAAAAAAATAGCTTGAGGACAAAAGGGATTTCAGTTTTTAATCTGACATACTATTTCTTTGTGAGAAAATATATTTTTTAAAATCCAGAAAGCATCAGGTAATGACCTCTGCTCATGCAGAAAGCATCTTCTATTTTGCAGAAGTATTTTCTTTGTTGTGGAATCTACTGCATCATGATATAATGCTCATCAAATATTGCAGTGGGTAAAAATAGAGAAAATCCACTATGATTATGTTCTTCGGGTATAACTTGGTGTCTCAGCTGTTTAGGTCTCTTCCAGTTCAGGCACTGGATTATTCTTTATAACTGCAAAGGTTTGAAAGGAAAACATATTATTTTAAATATTATTTTTATCTCTCTGTTTTGTCCACAGTAATTCTTACATAGCCTAATATGTGACATTGATTGTATCTTTGCTAGACCTTGCGTATGTTAAAGTTTGTCAGCATTTCTGGTCTAGGAATGAATAATTGTCACTCCCTGGTTTTGACCACTCCTGAAACACTGTATTAACTTTTTCTTCTGAAAAACTAATATATATTAATGATTTTCTGAGATTTAAAGTAGTAAATCCTAATTTTTAAATTAAAATATTACTATGGATAGTAGAGAAAATTTTGGAACACAAGACTTGCAGAGATTTACATACTATATTTATAGTCCTGGGTAATAATGGTGAAACATGGCTTTACCTTTGTTCTTATATGTATAGACTTGTATTACTCTTCATTGTTCCTATTGATTATAGAAGTAAGTGTCTGAGGTAACTAGTGCCTCACTATTCAAATGTCAGATAAATTTTATAAAAGATTTCTGTAGGAAAGGAGTGAAGGAGAGAAGGAAATTTTTAACTTATTTATATTGACTAGGAAAAAATAGAATTGGTTTAATCTGTTTCTAAAAACTTTAAAAAATAATAGAATAAGATTTTTGAAAAACCAAGCTTTTATTAATACAGTGACAGCTTTTTAAAATATGATATGATGCAGTGTTTGTTTTGCTTTTGAAATTTAAATTTAAAAGTGATTTTTAAAGTTTACCTTCAAATAGTATTTTCTGGTTCTTTCTGCAAGGTTTTTTCCTGCTGTATACTCTGAACTTGTTTTTCATGCTGTTAAGAGATTACTTACAGGCCTATGAGGAGGAATTTTTTCTAACCAAATACAGGCTGTGAAGTGGAAACTAGTTGCAGGCTCAGTCAGGATTAATGTTTTCTTCCCTGTTTTGGTACCTCATAACTTTCACACCATGAGCCTCAATCAAACGTAATTAATGCAATGTCTCTTAAACCTCGACTTCACCAGCCAGTTTCTGATGATAGCTGTCACTTTCTCATCTGACAACCGTTTCTGTTATTATCTTTACAATACATGAATAAATAATCTTCATATTTCTGTATTCTTTTTCTTTTTGTTTATTTCTTTTCTGACATGTCATTTCACAGGCAGTCCAGAAAAGTGGAAAGATATAGCAGCCAAAAACAAACTAGAAAAGGCCCCGCAACTGAAACAGAAAGGTAGGAGTGTTGATTGATGTATAAACATCTCTTATTATCAGTCTGATTCCAGTTTTTGGAATATACCTGTAATACTACGTTTTTAGAACATCTGTGACAGTACCAAAAGCTATGTTGTCATAATTTACAGTATTATATATTTTGTATCTGTATTATTAGCGCTGTGTTGCATACATATGGAATTTTTCTGGCATTGTCCATCATGGCAGATAAGTTCAGTGGCAAAGACTAGAAGTCCTTTTCTGCGCTTCAACACTGATTATTTTTCAAAAAGTCTTTATTTTACATTAACTTTGAGGATGAAAAAACATAATGGATTATATAAATAGGTAGGCAGCTATAATAGATTATTAATTCAAAATGTCTCTGGTCAAATGAATTTCACTTTAAAGTAGAAAAATTTAAGTTACACATTTAAATCTATCATTGTATAAAATTAATATAAAGATTAGAACTTTTTTGTATAACTAGTTCTTCTGAATTTCTATTGTCATATCTTTTAACTTTGATGCTACAGTAGTGTGGGGTTACATGCTCAAATTCTTAAGAAAAAGTGAAAAAATAAAGATATATACTGAAGAATAAGTACATCTAGTTCTTTTAAACCCTGTATATCGACTGAAATAAGAGCAGTGAGGAGGGATGAGATCCTGCCTTTGTCAGAAATTGATTTATGTTATTTTGATTAGCAGAAGTGGAATGTACGTCTGTTTACGTTGTGAGAGCTTAAAAACTTCCATGAACAACACAGACAGCTTTATTTTCAATGAAAATGAATATTATGTAGCAAAACTTCAGAGCTTTTCTTTAGTTTTACTGCTTCCAGTCCCAGATTACTGTTCCTGATCCAAAAGCAATGGTTATATTTTCCTTGAATCAGATGTTTCTGACTCAACAACACCCAAGTTGCTTTGTCAGTTTAAATCAGAGAGACTACCTAAATGATGACTGAAATCCTTGACTCAGGGATGGTTTTGCCATGGAGATCACTAAAGCCTGTTTGTCCCCATTTTTTCTGACTTCTGAGGAGTAATTGATGACCAAGGGGTTTGGCTCTTGGTAATTCAGCAATGAACCCAGTGAACAAGAGCATGGGGAAACATGAATTTCACTGGTTCTTTTTACATCTCCATGGCACATGTTGTAGGCTTCTGTTTCCATAAAATGGTTCACTAGTATTAGATGTGAGACAAAAATGTCTAAGTAAGTCTGTATGCAGTACTTCAGTGTTCCATCATAGGCGTAGTGTTGCAGTAGCACCAGAAAGTTTTGGTAATAGAACAGGCAAAGAATTTTCTTGTCAAATGTAACTCAAGACTACTTCTTCCTCAAATATTCATTTTTGTCTCATAATTTTACCATTTGTGAATCCTGTCTACTGTTAGTTAAAGAGATTACTGGAATAACATATCAGCATGCTGTCATCTTCTCTATAAAGCATTTCAATGTGCTACGTAAGATTTAGTTTTCTATATATTGTGATAGTTCAGCAAAGGTACATAAAAAGGAAAAAGCCAGCTTTTTCAGGATAGTTTATAAAGCCTAGAAGTTCTCTTAATACAGTGAGATAAGCTTTCTAGATGGGATCAAGTAAATGGTTCTGAAGGAGTGAAGTCATTTACACAGAAACCAAACATTTTCTGGTTTTGTGTGAATCAGCAAAAAATGTTTCATCCTAATCCTAAAATGTTTTCTTTCAGCCCTAATCCTAAACATGCCAGATGTGACATTACCTGTCATATTTTGGGATACATATAGTCTTTAACTGTACTTTCTGAATTTTTTCATAGGACATTATGCCAGGGGTGAGCTGGATGGGTGACCCTCTCTTATTCTTAGTTTTTCTTTATAGTTTCTTAGGTGGCAGCATGTTACTGAGGCATCAGTCTGAAAGGAAAGGAGTTTGAGTTTTCTTGTATGCTGGCAGAACTAGAGCCTGTAGGATTCCCCTGTAGGCCATTGCCAGCTGAATTAGTAGATTTGCTGCTTGCAGTGTCACCTTTCACTGTGAGGAACCAGGAGATGAGATACACATGTACATGTTCATTGCTGTCTCACTGCACACCAGGTATCACTTTTTTCCCAGAGTCCTCTCCTCTCTGTACTTCTTATCTCACTTCTGTCTTATTTTCTCACTAGCTTTTGTCTTCCATACTTGTTCCTTTTTGTCTCATTCTCCTGATCAGCCATTTGCAGGCTTCTTCCTGCCAGCAGCAGATCTTTCTCCTAGGACAGCCAGTCCTTAACTCCATTCTAGTTATTCTTCAATTGCCTTTTGTCTCTCTTTTCATTTGCACCCCAAGAAGCATATTCATCTCATTGTAATGCCCCAGCTAATACAAATCTTTAGCCTGATTTGTCTTCATTTGAGTTAAGCAGATCCTTTATCTTTCTCTTGGGAGGGGATATGTCTGTAAAAAGAATATTACTGGAGAAGGAAATAAGTTTCTGAGTTGCAGGTAAGTCCTGTCCTGTTCTGTAATGGCAGGACAGACTTCTAGTGTTTCACTCCTTGATATTTATCTTCTAAAAGGAAAAAAATCAGCATTGAGAATATGATGACTTAGATTGAAGTATTTATCCATAGTAAAAACAAACAAGAACTTTCTGGCACAGTGAGGTCCATATTTACCTTATGGATTTTACAATGTTTAGACATCTGTTAGATGCTTAAAACCTGGTTGTGTGCAACAGGTGGCATGGATTACTTTTGCAGTCAGCATGGAGAAACAGGCATTTTTAGAACTCAGGTCATCTTCTTTATTGTAAGCACCTTTCAGAATCAGGAGATCCAGTCTCTGCAATGTTATCACAAGGGCAAGCCAGGAGTTAAGATAAAGAACTGTTAGGATGCGAGAGACTGTAAGCTCAGGCAACAGAATGTTGATTTTTTTGCATTGTGACTGGTCTTCCACAGAAGCTGTTACTGATGAAATAGCTTTGAATCAAAACCTTTTGGTTGTCCTTGGTAGGTTATTTCATATATAGGAGCTTTTTTTAGGATTACTTCTTAGTGTATGATAGCCGTATGAACCAGACGGTTCCTTGGATACTTTGGCTGTATCTTGTGGGCAAGTTGTGCTGGATATGTGAACGGAGATTTCATAAGCCTGCAGAAATTTTAAAAGAACCTCAACAAACAAAGACACCCCATGATGAAACGATGTCACAAGAATTGAAATTTCTGATATAACAGCAGATACAATAATACCATTCACAAAAGGCTGCCCTGTTGGAAAGCCAAAGAAGAATAAAAAGGCACAGTTTGAATACTTTGGCACTCTACAAACTTGGAATGTTTCAGGTTATCTTATGCTTGTAGTGTATGCAATTATTGGACTAGTAATAATCATGCTCTACTATACTAACATGATTAATCATTTTACTGCAGCTAGAGTTTTTGGCCAACTGTCTGCTATAAGCAGTGCAGTTTAACAGTTCCACAATTAGGGCCCTGTGTATCTGCAGTGGTGAGTGTTCTGCAGTTTGTCATTTTAAAAATGGATTTGCATTCAGAATTAACAACTTTCATCTGAAACCTCAGCTGTGGTCCTGCAGCCAGGATTTGCAATGTTCTTTGATGGAGGGGGGCATTGGGAAGGTGTGCCTGGAGCTAACAACTGAACAGTTTCTTTTTGGCCCTGATGTTTTAGGGGTCTGCTACCATGTCTTTCTAGAAGGGGACTTCCAACCCCACGAACGACTGAGCAGCCAGTCATTAGGGGAAAACACCACGCTCGCTCAAGGTCGAGTGAGCAGGCTAGTGTCAGACCCATATGCTCTGTACATCATCTAGCATCTGGAGGCTCGGCGCCACCGTCTCCACTTCTGACAAGGTTGCTATTATGTGTCCAGCATAGCTTTCATGTTCTGCCTTCAAGGTTTCAGTGTGGTGTACTTTTCTGGGCATACATGGCACATTCACTCATTCTGGCGCTGTAGATTATTCTCTCTTCATAGTATTTACACTTCTCCCATATCCTTTATGCCACCTATCTTCACCATCCAGATGATACTTCTTGCTGTTAAGCTTAAATAGTTATGCAAATTAAGAGTAAAGTACTGTCTCTGTCTCATCCTTCCATTGTTATGTTTTGTTCTGTATCCATGTGAAAATTATCGAAGTGTTTTTCTTAAATACTGTGCAGAAATCACATATTGTTCACACAGCTAACTCTGATCTTACAGGCTAAGAGAAAATCAGTCGCTCTACCTAGTGAAAGCCAACAGTAATTTGAACTTGCACAAATAGGCTACTTCAAATTACAAATTATCTACTTGCAACTGGATAAACAAACAGTGCTTATCCACTATAGTGAGTGCGACATTACTGGCAAGGGCATTTCACAGGAAGCTCCCCTCAGCAGTCTGCTTCTTCTCATCTTTGTTTTACTTTCTTAAACCTTTTCCCCGTAGCTATTATAGGTGTCCATACTTATATATGTTAGGATTCCATAGGTGTTTGATGTGTTACACTCAGAAACTATCTATGTAGAAGACATCAAGTAGCCACTGTTCTGAAACAGTGCTAGCTAGAATTCAGCCAAAGAGGTTTAGGATATTTACTTCGATATGAATATTCAAAGTCTTGTGCATGTTTTGCATGCACACACAAATGCTTGAACACAGACACCCTCTCTTCACCCACCCCAAGACTGAGGTTAAAGGTCTTTTTCCTTCTTTGAGTTCTGGGAAAATACACTATCCTATGGGAATAGATACTTGCTGTCCAGTTCTCTGTGGCCTGGTGCAGTTATTGCATCAGCACAAAGGGAATACTAAATTTAATAAAACATAGAGGTGGTATTTTATATTGCCATTTTACCAGTGCAGGTGAACCCATATAATTTGTGAATCATAATCGTAAATGCTTCTTATAAAACTGCTTTTCATTCATTGGTTTTACACTATTACTTTGTTTAAGTAATTTCTCCACAGTTGAAGGTAGTTAGAGAAATTAAATGTAGGCCTTATAAGTTGACTAGGTATCTAGAGCAGAGTATGTGCATATGGCAGAGACCAAATGCAAATTTTTTTCAAACCCACCTTCAGTACCTGCAGCTTAATCTGTGTTTAAAATCCAGAATATAAAATGTCTCTTCATTTGCCTTAATTTGGTTTTATCTCAATTTCATTTGCAGAACACATCCACAAGGAAGTCCCACGCAGTCTCCTCCTGCAGACACCTCCTTCAGCAGTCGTAGGGGAAGACAGCTACCGCAAGTTCCAGTAAGAAGTGGCAGTATAGAGCAAGGTATCAAATAATGAGCTTGTGATAGCTCAAACTCTTTGAATTCTTACTTTTCTTTAAGTCTTGCAAAACCATGTGTCCCATGCTATAATTCTACCAGTAAAGCAATAGAAGAGAATGAAAGCATCTTTGTAGTTTGGGAAATCCAACGAAGTTTGTCCGGTGGGTTATTATATGTGGTTAATTTCCTTAATTTTCCAGTGCCCTTTCATGTTTAAAATTTCTATTACAGTCATGGTAGTTTCCAACATGTCTAGTATGTTAGCAGCACACAAAAAAAGGGGCAAAGATTTTGACAGTCTTATTCATTTCCTTTTGCTGTGGTTTATATTTATTGTTGTGCATTATTGACATAGATTAATAATAAATGTCATAGATCTGTTTTTTCTTCTGGAGTTCTTAGTCCAGTGAGTAAAGAAGGAAAATAATTACCATGGGAACTGTGAGAGCACAGGTCACCAGTCCTTTCTTGCTTGAGAATAAACTGATCAGGCAAAGAGTGCTGCTCTTTTCTGAATAAGATGATGTAGACCTAATGGTTATGGAACATGTTTCTTATATACTAACATCAAATAAGGATGTGTATTGCTGTGTACTTTTCTAGCAACATACTGCACACAGAGAATGAGTTGTTATGGTAAAATGAAGTGGCACAGTGGAAAATATTTGTACATTCATGTTCTATTCTGTGTTAAAAAATCCTGTTTTCTCATTGAGTACAAGCAGCTGAGATGGCCACATACTACAAGGTTGTCTTCTTTGTGGAATTTAAAGAAATGTAATGGTGAAATATTGTAGTGCATTACAGAACTGCTAGCAGATCACATTCTTGAACAGATAAAGTTGCTGACCATGACCACCTTATCATGACAGATTACCTATGAGGTTTTCGTGTATGATAGCTTGCATTAACATGCAATCAGTTTGCATTAATTTTAAGGCTTTGAGCTGTGATGGCATACAAACCCCTCAATTAGCCCATATAAAATGTACTCTTGTTTTATAAATGTGTTTATTTTGAATGACTAATATACTGATATAAATGGCTTTTATTAAGTTTAAGCTTTCTATTCAGGTCCTCTCGTTCTGTAGTGAATCTAGTACTATATGGATTATAACCTAGTTGCAAACTACATTCTGAGTTTCTATTTCTGCATATTAGCAAGTTGGGGGCTTTTTAGGGAACTGTAATAAGTAAAGAATTTCAGCTTTCTTCCATGTTTACTTCAATTTCAGAACTTGGTACAATATATAATGATGAATCAGCTTTTAATTTAATTTAACTTTCCATTGCATATTAATATATCATCTTTCTGCTGGTCTTGGTAATTGGTGTGTGAGAGTAAAATACCAGTTTATGTTTCGTTGAATGATTTGGAAATGAAGGTAGAACTTACTGTGAAAATGAGTAGAGATGAAATGTGTACCGAAGAAGAAAGAAAAAATGGAAGTTGAGCCGAAGGCCAAAGATACTCTAGGTTTATAAAGCTGTTGATACCGTGAACACTTACTTGTAAAGTAATGTCGTTTCAGTGAACTCTTGTTAACACTTGGGGCTTAATATGCTTGCGTCTGATATATAAAATGTGCTAGTAGGATGTGACGTGGTTTGCTTTGTTGTTATAAATTGTGCCGCCTGTGTCACCATGGCTGCTTTACAGCACGTGGAATCAGAGGTCAAAGAGATTTACTTCTCTACACACTAATTTGGATTTGTTTGTGTGACTGACTTTGCTTCTGAAAGGGAGGCTTTCTGATTTTACCCATGTTTAATGCTCTATTCAAGCTCAGAATGTATTTGCAGAGAAGTATGAAGCTAATTAGGTTTTATAATATGTGTTTAAAAAATTTTGTTAGTATCTGCTGAAATACATATACTAGTATGTCTAACTTAATACTACTGTAAGATATGAAATTCAGTAAGGCCATAAGACTGCAGTACTTGCTCTGATGTACAGTACCAAATTTTAATATTTGTTTCACTTCTATAATCCCTGTCAAATGAATATCAGGGTCAAATGTAGTGACCAGAAGTGATCTGACCTTAATGTAGTATTGAATCCAAAACATACTGAGTTCTGTAAAAGATTTACATTAACTGTGCTTGGAGCTGGAGTGTGTCCTCAATGGCTTAAATTCACAGTCACCATAAATACAGATGATGTCAAAATCCAATGCAATATCCAAATGTCATCGGAAATATTTCAAAATGCATTTTCTTCATTTACAAATAGAACTACATTTTGATGGTCATCTTGACATGTTGTGTTTCACGGAAAACCTGTATGATATGGCATAAAGTATCATTTTTATAGTAAAATACTTATTTAGGTTACATACAAATCTTGTTGTTTCATGAGGGTCAAATACTCACCTAAATATATACATCTATGGATCTAATTATATACATATATGTATATAAATCTGCTACACAAGTCACAGGGATTGCTGCAAAAAGATTGCATGTTTGTATATCAAGAATGGGCTTCTCATTTGCTCTTTTGCATATTCAGGAGACATAGAAGAATCCAGTAAAGTAATGTTATTGCTCTTTAAAGTACTCATTATGGAACAAATGAGAGTTAATGAAGGAATGAGACACTGGTAGCAGTTTTCATGTGGAGAAACAGAGTGATATTTTGACTCCTAATCTTTAATCTTTAGCTGTCAATTTTAAGTGATCATATTCATGCTAATAAGGCTTGACTGACATTGTATTTCAGACATTCCATTTTGTTGTCAAGTTTAGAACTTAAAAAAAAGGTTGTTTTCTTGTCTCTACCAAATAGTGTTGTCTTAGTTACTACTCTGGTTGGCAGTCTGAGAATCATAATATTTCAACTTATGAGAAATTAAGGTATTTTTACAAGATCCTGAATTATAGACATACTTTCTTTAAGGAAAACTTCACAGAACTGTTGCAGAGAAGACCAAAGTAGTGATCCTTATTCCATTTCAGAAATACAGTTGGTGCTACTGATCAGAAATGGAGAAACAACCTTAAATGTAGAGGAAAAGGTCAAGTTTACGGACTAAAACCTTAAAACAGCATTATTATTCACATTAGCAAAAAAATGCAAAAAAAGAGAAGGCTTTTTGGTGATTATGTTCTGAAGGGGAGAGCAACTTTTTGTAGCTTTGGAGCGAAGGAGAGGCATAGTTATTTTCACTTGAGACAATTCTAACTAAATATTTTCAGCAACTTGAGGGCATGCAAACTTTGAAAAGTGGTTGCAGTTAAGATTGTAGGCTTCTGTCATTTTTAGGCAATGTGATTTTTTTTTTTAACTACAGTGATATTCAAGAAAGACATAGTTGTATTTATTTCCTTTGCAGCCCTGTCAGCAGTTTTTCTTAGAGTGCAAAACATATTGAGTTGTTGTTGTATTGTAAGGTCTTGAGATGTTTCAATATTGAAAGTTAGTCCTGTATAGGTGTGTCTTTGTGTGTTTTCAAGACATCACAATTTAATAGTGATTTCCCTAAATTATGCTGCTAAAGAAGTGGTTTTGATTTTGATTTTTTTGTATTAATGGATGATTTTATAAAAGGACCTAATGCTATGAAGATGTTTTGGCTCAGTGACTAAAGCAGTGAAATTCTAAGCCATGGTAAGGACAATGGTGTATTCTCAATATGTCATTCTGTGCTGTAAGAGGTTTGCATCACCGTTTTTTATTTGCATCGTGTTTAATTGGAACTGTGCAAATCATTAAGAGGGGTGGGGATTCTGCGTTGACTTTACTTTCCAGCTCTTTCTATAACAACTTTGTGATGTAGTTGCTTGGTTTTTAAATTATTCTCTTGTATAAAGGATACTTCTGTGATCTTTAATCAGTCTGTCCTCTGTCATCACAGCTATCAAACATCACAGGAATTCTTGCTTGAATAAGATTTGGGGGTGGGTTTCTACACTTTTGCATAATGGTTAATTATTGATCAAAAAAGTGACTACACCAGCAGATATTAGTAGGGATTATATTAGGTATTCTAGCTAGTAAATAAGAAAGACAAAAAGTAATATGTACTATTGAAATTTATGAACCAGCAATATAAATGTGCAGTGATTGTATAGAAACAATCTTTCACGGCTAATTCATGCAAAACAGGTCTTACTTCCCTCTATCTGCCTGTGTTTGGGTCTTCACAGCATGGTTCCTTTTTCGCAGCTTTGACAATGTAGTTTCCTATTTCAGAAGTCATATAATGAGAGTAAGGTTTGTGATAATCAGCAGTCTGTTCACACAGAAAGAACATCTGTGAACATATCTGAAGCAGGGTGTTGTGTGTGTTTCCAGTGGCATCTATTTACAGCAGTAGGCTTCATGTGGTGACATTGAGCAAAGCAATCATGCATCCAGCATTAGGTATTGCTGTATCTTATGTGAGAATTTTTAGGCTTTGTTAGGTATTTATTTCTTATGTTGGAAAAAGCTGCATAAATGTTGTACAGCACTTGTATGGAAGGTGAAGTGCATGTGTGTGTGCACTGCTGCTGTTACATGAGGGAAACAACATGAAGACTCTGCTGGGACTGAATGGGGATTACATATATAAAGTTCATGTGTGTGATACATGTACAATGGTAGTCACAAAGGAATGAAGTGTTTTGATGTCCAGTATCATTTTTCTTAACACATAAGAATCAGAATTTCCTACCGAAAATCAGTATGTTGTCAACTAGTACATTGAGTTGCAAGTATCTTTTTATATTTAACCAACTTAAGATCCTAAAAAAAAAGAGGTGCTAGTGAAAACAGTTCTGTGTATATGTACTTGATCATTGAAATGTCATTGCAGTGAGAGTGTGGTTGGGGTAACGGTAGAAGATCAAGCCCTTTCAGTCAAAATATTTTTCAAATCTATCAGTTTAAAAATTGAGCGGCAGAAGAAAAACTCATTTCAGTTTTAGATTTCAGTCTATCAGTGTTGTTTGTTTTGTCTCCATATTTCTGGTTTTATTTTAAAATTCTTAGGTGGCACTGCATATTTTGAGGCGGCTTGTGGAATCTTTATTCATGCTAGAGAGTATTATTCTTAGCACTCCTAACTTTTGCAAATGAGTTCAAGCTTCATAATCTTTTATGTTTTCCTTAAAAATGGATTTTTAATGGCCCAGTGGTTATTGAGTATTATAGATTTCAGTTAATAGAAAATAAATTTGTAACACTCATTATTGCAGAAGAGACTTCAGAATCTAAAATAGTGCTCTGTGGTTCAGAAGTACGAGTGATATTTATAGCAGTTTTAAGATGTTTATGTCATTAATAAACTGGGGTATGATGATACTTCTCTAGCAGAATGCTTAAAGACTCCACAATCTGGTTCTCTGTAACATCATTGTTCCTGTTAATTTTAAAGAAAAAGTCATAGGATTTATTATTTGTCATGGTTTATCACTTTAATTTTCTACATTACTTTTACATATGCTGGAGTACTGCCTACTGTACATGCCATTGTCACATGTAACACATTTCTTTATCTAACTTTAAATTTGCTGATTTCTTTTTCTGTTTCCATCATTCCGTGCATTTAATTCATTGAAGAGCAAGAGAATTTTAACTCTCCCACAAAAGGTAAATATTTATGAAATTTTTTACAAATGTTTGGCAACTGTTGATACTGGCTTTCCCCTCAATATACGCCATGTCAGTATATAGATTTTAGTTAACAATGTTAACATCCAAGAAGGTTGTTTTTCAAATATCTCTATGCTATCTGATGCCTCTCTTTAGAATCTGAAAATGGTTTCTCTTGTGACTTTTCATGCTTCTATTGAAGTGCAACATACTGGACTTAAAAAGGGTAATCGTGGTATTTTACATGTCTCAGAAGGTGCTTGATTGAGTTAAAGTTCACACAAAGACTTAAGATTTTTCCTACAGTGTTCTTGAGTCGTGCACACTTCTCGTGATGCAGCCACAGTTCTTAGCAGCTGTGAAGGATTTCCTAGGTGTGGGTTTAGGAATCGTTGAAAGTGATGAAAGTCAGAAACTATTTTTGTATGCAGAGATTGTGAAGAATGAGCTGTATTCTATTTGCATATCAGTCCCATGTCAGAAAGTTAACTCCTGTTGTAGGGCAGTGTTTTAGGAGCAGACATACAATGCTCGTATCCTGTCAATTTGACCTCTTATGAACTCTCTATGCCTGTGCAGATACCAGGGAATCAGTGAGCTCAAAGAACAGGTATCTAAGGCTGTCCCACAAAGTGAGAGTGTTTGTTATGTCTCTGTCAAGGTCACATTGCAGAAAAGTCCTTTCTTTTTTTTCCCCCTTGTAACTGAAAGTAGAAATTATATCAAAATTCAAAATGAAGCTTGCAGAGAAAAATTGAAAAAAAGACCTTTTTAATGCTAAAATCAAAATACTATGCTGCATAAATATTACTAGCACCGATTGACCTCTTCTAACCTTTATTTCTGAGTCCTGCTCATCTTGGGAAATTTGGGTCTGAATACAGGCTTAGGTGGGTCAAAGCCAAACTGTGAGTTGAACTTGAAGTATTTCCTGCAAGTACTTTACTTTATGAAAGGGTGAATGCTTAGGTGAAAATAAAGCAGCTGCTCCACTAGCTATGAACTCCAACACTCATGTCAAACATACACAAGTATGTTTTCATTATACTGTTAAAAAGAGATGAAAAAGAAATATGTAACTTAGGTGTTAGCAATTACATGTTATTTTTACAGTGTTTAGAATATACTATGAAATGTCTGAAGAAAGTGCTGAGTGGATCATTTTACAAATTATTTCTGTCTCAGTATTTATATTTCTCTCAAACAGGACAGTACAAATCAATCTTACCTGTTTGTTGATTATGCCTCTGTCAAGATTTGGGCTGCAGTGGATGTTTTTTTGTTTAAAACAATGGACTTTATGCAGACAAACTAGACTGTCTGTAACAGGTTTGTAAAAGAGCTTGTTTCCATGAGATTTGGATGGATCTGGCCCAAGATTTGGGTGTGTGTAGAAGGTGGTGGGATATTTACATGCTCAGATTCCTCTGACTCAAGGGAGCTGATTGCAGATGAAATCCAGAGGCAGAAAAGAGCTGGGCAGAAGAAGAGCAGCAGGAGTGAAGTGCAGGCAGATCTAGGGGACCATGAATACCTTCATTTGAGCTGCCTTGCACTAAAGCCCACTGTCACTTCTGAAAAGCGGTAAAAAGAATAGACAGTAGGTGAATTAGAGGTGAGGATGGGGGAGGTACAGGGAGTTCTGTGGAAGGAGACATGAATATGAGGGAAAGCATATACTACAGAAGTGAGCAACAGTGACCAGGTAACCTGCAACAGAGCAACCATCTGTTCCATGTAGTCAATGGAAAACATTGCTATAAAGTCTTCAGCACATTATGAAAATGCTGACTTGTTTTGCTGCCAAAATCAGTGGCTTGGTTTTTGTTTTTTCCAACTTTTAAGAGGTCTGTGTTTGTTTTCTTGTTGTCTCTCTTTACATAGAAGTTTCTATGTGGATTGCTCTGAAGCTCTTTGAGAAAGAACTGAATGTTGCATCAGCCAGTTCAGGTTTTTATATTGTCTTTTCTTCCATCTGGAGTGAGTTCTTAAGCTCAAGATGCCCACCAAGCCTCTGTGTGTACTGAGAAATCCAAGCTCATCTCCCAGCTTGGAAATCTGAGTATGTGCCTTGGTCATGTCTTAATTATGACTGGGAGGAGGTCAAGAGCAGTATCATCTCCCATGGAAAGGAAATCCATGCACACAAGCCTGAAGTAGCTACAGCAGGTTCTGGTCAGGTAGAGGGACCAGGGCTGCAGAGCAGGGTTCAGAGCCATCTCCCTCACTATCTGCGTGTTGCCATTAAGTATGTTTTAAAGTTATTTATTCAAAGAAGTGGTAGCAAGTTCTTCATCTTGGCAACAAATTGATTTTTCAGAGTTACTTACCTTATATTTCAAAACATTTATCTGCTCATGATTTTGTGTAATTTTTAAATTTCATCGTAGATTTTGCTGTGAATTTTTAAAGTCAGGAAACCTATTTCAAGGATATTTTGTGTGTGCATAACGCAAAACTCACCCTGAAGGATCAACAGAAACAAACTGGAGGCTCTCTGTATTATTTCTGAACTGGATCTTCCCAGTCCAACACTGGTGTGACATCTCTTTTCTGTGCCACACAGCCATCGCTGCACTAGAGGATCCTCTCGTGCAAGTCTCATTGCTGCTTTATTTCCCTGCCTTTCTTATGGACATGAGTTCTGCCTAGTTTCTTCTTCAGCTGCCACTTCTCCAACCAGATTTTTTTTATTATTCCATATATAATTCCTCAAACCAGATAGCTTTTTCCACCTGATTCCCATCCACAGGGCATCTAAGTTGCACAGATGGATGAATCTCCTGGCTTTTGCTGTGTAGAAAGGCAAAGTGTACGTGCTTCTGTACTGCACTATAGCTGTAGCTGTTCAGCTTTTCTTCTCAATATGAAGACTGAAACTGAAGAATAGGTCAGACCTCTATTGTCTTCTGGAATAACTGCAGTTCTCTATTCCCCTGCCTGAACCTGTTGGGTGTGCCCTAGAAGCAGTTATGAGATACATTTATGAGATAAATTTTGTCTTCAACTTAATTTTCACTGCTTCATTATGTAAGAAATCTTCATGTAATTTTAGACTTCTAGCCTTTTTCTCTTAAAGTTTGCATCATAAAGGATGGATGTGTGATCTATTCTGGGAAGAGTTACAACTATCTGAAATCTTTATGCCAATTTCTTCTTGTTATGTAGCTTACTCTGGCATTTAATAGTGCAGGTAAGACTTGGAGATTTTCCAAGTCATACTGTTTGCCTACACCTTCTCTTACTGTCTTGAGCATCTTGAACAGAAATACGAAGTGCCTCAAGGGAAAATCCTATATTTGTTGCAGACTTCATCATTAGAGAAGATGGTACAGCCAGTGTTAAGACATCCATAGGTTTTTTTACGGTCTAGAAAAGAACAGTATGGTTATCAGTTTTAATCACAGACACGTAATGTCATTAAGCCCATAGTTGGCTTTGAGCAAGAGTGTGCTTCAGAAAGGTATTTTCCACTCAATGACTGCAAGTGATGGAAATTTGTTCCTGTGCTTAACCACCTGACCTTTTAAAGAAATATCTTATTAATTATCTGACTTACCTACCTTTTCTTGAAATGTATGAAGGGATTCTTATTAGATGCTACTTATTAACAAGATGCACTGTTGTCCAAAGTTTTCAGAATGTAGGGTCTCTTTGATGAATGTTTCAATATGAAAGAGTTGGATTCTAAAGATTTAAAGTTAAAGAATAAAAAACTAGAGCTAGAAAGGCAGCTACAGCATTTTTGCTGTTCCTTGCTAGTTCATTATTGCTGCCTGTCGTGCAATCCTTGTTTAAATGATCCCACATAGCTTTCATACATTTATGCTGTCAGCCTAATAGATGGGTGTTTAAGGCATCATGTCATTTGAGAAATTTTGCCTATAGGATAGGGTTTAGACCCCCTTTCAAACCTTAAATAGAGAAGTTTAGACCTTGAAATTACTTCTGTTTCTTTTGCACTGGCCATTACTATTAGTGCTGCTTTTGTAGCTCTCACCAATTTTCATAGGATTGTTCAGTTGTTGATGCTAATGCAAGTTTAATTTCTTTTAAAGTCATATTTCTAGAATTGTTAGGTTCATATTCTGTGGATAACAGAAATACTCCACATGACACATTCTGTCTAGAAAATTTTTATTAAAGAAAAAAGAAAAACTTTACCTGTCCTACTACATCTGCTATATTAGTATAGTATATTGATTATTGTTCTGTCATTTTGTACATAATTGAAAAGGTAGCATATATTCTGAACATTTAGATTCTAGCCAGTTCTAAATTCTTCCTCACTTAAACAGCAGATAGGGGTTGAAACATGCCCACAGTAGTTTTCTGAGGATACAAATAAAGATGAGGGCTGCCAACTAGTTAGTGGTACCAGATGTAACTGTATAAATCTTAATATAGTGCTCATGTGTTAAAAGGAATATGATTAGCACATATAATCACAGTAAACAGCTAAAGTCTTAGAAATATTAAATGTATATCTCCTTTAAGAAAAAAAAACTGTTAGTCTGTCCTAATTTTCTTTGAGGGTAGATTGCAGGCTGAAAATGAGATCTGTAGCAATTTTCTTTAGTTTATTCCATGCCTCTTTCAAATAGTGTCTTACAGACTTGCATATTTTAGACTACCCCCAGTTTTATTGCTGAATATGATGCTGTATGGTATGGAATGGTCCCTTTGGTCAGCTGGGGTCACCTGTCCCACCTGTTTCCTCTAACAGCCTACCTGGGGGCAGGGGGAAACCAGGACAGGGCAGGGGGCTGCAGCATGAGACAGAGAAAGAAGGCCTTGGTGCTATACAAGCACTGCTCAGCAATTGGTAAAACACTTGTGTGTTACCAACACTTAGTCACAACTAAAGCAACAGACAGCTGTGAAGAAAACTGCCTCCATCCCAGCCAGACCCAGTACACCTGGGATTACAGGAGTCAGACTGGTTTATAAATAGATTAATGGAATTGAAATTTAGCATTTTGATTCCATTCATATGTCTGTCTTTTCTCTCCTGCATGGCTTGATTGTTTATGTACATCATTGTTGTTAACCTTCACGTGGTTTATTAGTAGTAAAACTTTGGCTATAAATTTGCACCCTTTATTTAAGCAGTCTGATCAATGAATTCTCCTCTCTCAATTACTTCTTACACTGATCGATCTCATGTCTGGATCATCAGGTCTTGAAGAGATGAGAGTTACAGCTCTTTGAAGTGTGACTTCTGACACCAGAGAATAACATTGACACAACTGATATTGATTGTAGTTGTACCAGTGTTTTGAGACACTTACGGTAAATCTTCATTTTTTAAATTCTAGGGCCACTCTAGAATTTAAAGGTCTTGGGATTACAGTGTTTTGATCTGTAAATTACTGTGTAGTTCTACCTCTCAAGACCTCCAGGAAAAGCACTCTGTAAATATTGATGTCCTAAAAGAAAGTAGATCCATATATTTCTGAGAGGCAGGCTAAGTTCTTGAAATACTTTTTATGTCAAGTTTTTGTTACCTGTGGTAACCACCCGTGTTCCAAGAAAGCAATGTGATCATATGGTGTTGTTACCTATGGTTGTTACAGTTTTGCTAATGTGCTTTGCTCCCATGTTAGACTTTTTTCTGCTTCTCCTGATTAACATGTAAAGGTTTTACCAGGCTACTAGTCAGACAGATAACATTTTCCATCACAGAACTGAGCTCTGTTCAATATATGCTCAGATATACATTGTAATCAAAGCTGGAAAGAGCACAGTTGGATTTTCTAGAGTAGTTTCATGCAACTGCATGCTTAGAAATAGTTTCACAGCTAATTGTTGCTAAATTACATTTTACTTCATACACAAAATCAAATTTCTCCATTAGAGAATTTAGATTTACCTCACAGTCCTCATTGACTGTTCTCATGTTCTTTGATATAAGCATATATATAAAGGAAAACGAGAACATAAACGTGTTAAGTTTAAGGGTTTAAACAACAAAAATCAAGAATTACAGAATTAAGTTTGAATATTTAATCCATCTTGACTGAAGTAATAACCTCTGAAATAACATTTCATTACATAATAGAATATTCCTTCTGAGGTATCATAAGTAATACAGAGTAACGTATCATGTATATTATTTAGTATAACATACAGCTGACAGGGTAAAGGACCTAAAATTCACACATTGAAAGGGTTATGTTTTAGAGTAGTTCTAATCTGTGCACCAAACACATATAGGGCTGAATTTTTAAAGGGGTCTCATTTTTCCCTCTGATTTTGTATCCTCAGTCTATTTCATGCATGTATGATAGGATTAAGATATCCATTTTTTTAACTTCGGTCCCTAGTTGATATATCTTAATCCTTTCATATCTGTCCTTAAAATAAGAGGCCATCTTTAAAAATTTCACCTAAAGTGCTCAATTTTGCCTTCAGATACCTCCATGCAACTTCCATTGAAGTAATTGGAGCTGTGCCTGCATATCTGATGGTGGAACTGGACTCATTGCAATTAAGGTACACATTTACTGGCATAATTAGTCATCTGGAATAATTGCTGGGCCCAGTGTGACATTCTGCATGTGCAGAATTTGCTAGATTGGACTTTGCATATGGGAGATTGAAGATTATGATACCTTTATTTCATGCCTTAAATTTGTAGTTGTAGCAGAATTTTAATGTAGTTTACTGTACTTAATTTTCTTATTTTTAAATCAGAAATGTGGGAGAAGTTCACAGTGATGCCTTTGTATATTTTTTCATACCCAATCAGCGCACAGACATTCTATCATTTCCACAAGCATGTTTCACATGGTACCTGCAGGCACAATTGTGGTTTGTGCAGTAGCTTATAGTTTAAAATATCCAATCCTGCGTGTACTGCTTTTTTTTTTTTTTCCAGCCTTGTGTCTTTGTGCTGGCAAAGCACAGACAAAAAAATAAAGGTGTAAAGAACGCTGCAGTGAACTAACAGCATAAAAGCCATACATGAGGACTTTACTACCTTTTACTTGAAAATACATGGAGTACTTATTTTCCACTAATTTAAAATTCTTTGGATTTTGTAATTGCAAGTTGATTACATGCAGCTTTAATATAGGTGTCTCTCTCCCATCACTCATCTGGGGAGGGGCTCTTTGACTTATAAAATCAGTTGTTTTGGAGAGAATAATATAAGACCATCATAGGCAGAAGATTTTGTGAAGGCTGCCTTGAACAAAATTAAATTTGTGACACCCAAAAAATTCCAACTTAAAAGAAGTTGTTCTGGGATGCTATAACCTGTTAAACCACAACGAACATAGTGAATATTCCTGTGATTAAGAATAGTTGGTGATAAATACTTGGGTCTAGTTCTAAAACAGTTTAAAAGTGCCAGTTTTCATGGTATTGATGTTACCTATATTGCTTTGAATTTATAATGCTACAAAGTTTAAGAATAGCAGAATATATAGTTCTCTCTGAAATCTATTCATTATCACAAAGGTTAACTCTAAGGAAGCCTTGGTCCAGGGTCTTTTACACCACTCTCTGTTAGTGCAAGGTTGTCTACCTGTGGCAGGCACAGCCAATATTAGTTGCCATAACTTGTTCAAATCGAAGAAGGTGCTCTTAATAGCACCACAGCTTCTTGAAGGTGTAAGATGCGAGTTCTGTTTCTATAGAAACACTGGAAGTTGAAAACACAAGAATGAATAATTTATTTGAAATAAAGGTGAACGTTACCTTTATTTATTAGGTGAGGAAAGTTTAAATTTTAAAGGACTTCTTGTTAAAAAAGTAATACTACTAGAAAATGACTGTATTTTTGATATGACTGGTTGAATGGAGAGATTGTTCCTCTCAAATAATCTTAGCTATGTTAAACTGCTATGTTTCATGGTAGTAGGAGGAGTTAATTACTTTTAAAATAAAATTTAATACCTGTTTAATGAATTAGTTCTTAGAATACTACTGTAATATTTTCTATATTTAAACAAACACATGCTTAGATGATCATGGATTTATGTCCCCTGCATCCAGAATATTTAACAGGTTTATAATTCAGCCTGCCACCTAAATTTTTTTGCTCTTTTCATATCTGTTGCACCAGCTTGATTATGTGTAGAAATTGGGATGTCTGCCCATTTTCAGGTAAAGACTCTTGCAATGAAAGTGGTTGGTTTCTTGACATTAGTGTTCCTTTGTTCTGTGTTTACACCCTGCTTGTTCTACATGTTTGTACATTTCTTTGTTTTGTTGAAATGGAAATAAGCTAAAATTGTTGCTAAACCATTTGTTTTTCCAAAAATTTTCCTCTATTTTTAATTGATTTTCATTGTGTGTTTTTGCAGCAAGCTTAGTAGTGGAGGAGCGAACGAGACAGATGAAAATGAAAGTGCACCGTTATAATCAGACATCAGGGTCTGGTTCTAGCCAAGAACATGAGCGTGAGCAATATACCAAGGTAAAGTCAGTAGTATTGGAATGATACTTTGGCTTGAAAATAGAAGGCATAAACATGTTTGTTTAAAATATTATATAATCTTCAAGATCACGGTATTTTAAAGGCTGACAGAAATGTCTTCAATAATAGCTTTTAAGCATCATTTTTGCCCCCATCTGATGCGCATTAGACTTATTCTTTGACATCAGCTAAAATGAACCTGTGAAAACCAAAACACTTCAAAACGAATTCAGGAAAGAAAGGCTCTTCAGCTGTTAAACAAAGGCATATCACCTTTAGCTTAGAAGTCCTCAGACTTTAAATCCCTGGAGTTTAGAAAAGTACGCCATGAAAGAGTATGTTGGCCCTTGCTACTGTTTGATGTGTAGAGATCTAGACAGAATTAGGTCCAATCCCATGCAGATGTTCTCATACTTGTATAATGGTTTTTTATCCTAATAATGTAAGAGACAAAGTATTTCCTTTCTTGAAATACTTGCTGATTAATTTGATTTCCTTTTCTAATAAAAGCAAAAATATTTTCTGTGATAATGAAATATATTTCAAATTGCATTAATAAAGTTTTATAGAGGGATTTTTTCTTGATAAAACTAAAATGATAGCCCATAGCTTTATAATTTAAAACTGTATGGATTTCTAAGCAAACTACTGAAAATGTCTTGCACATCTGCACTGCTGCTTACGATTCAAGCTGTGAGGAGCTGGATGCTCCTGGAGACACAGGTTAAAATAATGTGCAAGTGAAGTACTCATCTGAAACAAAATCAGAAAGTTACTTAGGAATGGTTAAATAGGAAACTTGGCATATAACTTTTAACATCTAACAGATTTGAAAGACTGGTTCAAGACCTTGTTGAATTTAAATATGCAGACAACTCTAATAAGAATTTAAATGAACAGTTCTCAAAAGGAGTAGAAACAAGGCTTTAGGTCCTCAGTTGCCAAATTGTGGGATATCAGTGCTGTTAGAAAACTCAGTAGCTGGGATGGAAATTTCCAATGAGATCCTCTATCAGAGGTAAGAATTTACTTAACTAGAATAGCTCATTTGATACTAGGTTTGCTGTTACCTTCAAAAGAGGTCCACTCAGGGCAAGTGAGGACCACTCAGGGGGAGATGCAGTGTGTCTTTAGGGTACTTCCCAACCACTCAACATGTTGGAAAAAATAGTCAAAATAGGGCTGATAAAATTTTCACGGGAGAGAGGTAATATACAATCTGAGGACTTTTATCAGGATGACTAGAGACCTTTGTTCAGAGTCAAAGGCCTGGTTTCTGATTTAGATTATATGTGCTTAGAGATTGATTGAAATTTGTGTGTTTATCATTCTGAAACATATTTTTAAATCCTAAATCTATAATATTTATCATAAGTATCATTTCTGCTTTCCAATATGTTTTTCTTATTTGGTCAGTGTAGATGCAATATATAGTTAAATAGTTGTTGGAAAACATCAACCTGCAATGTTAGAAATTTTTCTTATCCTTAGAACCTTGAGTTTTCTAGTATCTTCTTTTGTTTTTAAATACATGTGGAAAGTAAATCAAAATTGAGTATGATGAGTACTAAATGAAAAGAACACTAGAATTATTTTATTCCGAATATTTTTTCTAAAAGTATGAGTAAAATTTTGAAGAAGCAAATTCTGTGTCAGTTGTTATAAGAGAAATATTTTTGGAGTACCTTGTGTTCTGACAGGCATGTACTCTTTTCCATGCTAAAATGGTAGTAAGAAGAATTGCCCTGGACTTTAAACCTTTAACTTTTCTTATATTTTCTACGTGATAATGTTGGAGTCCTAGAGAAGATGGTCCAACATAGAATTAATTTTTAATTGCTGAGAAGGAATTATATTAGCCCATTCTAACACTCTGTGATGTTCAGTGATGTGGCTGTTTGCTTCATTTCACTGTTGTGATAATCATCATTTCAAAAATGCTACCAAAGCAAATCTTATGCTACTGTCTTTCTCTACCCTGAGAAAATGGTGAAAGAAATGGTGAAAGAAATGGTGAAAAAAGTAACCAAGACAGATGAAAATTTGGATAGCTCTAATGAAAATATAGTAAGTCATATCAGCTGGTGTGGTAAAGCTGATGACTGAGACTTCTAAGAACTGAAGACTGTACCTAATTTCTGCTGCCAAAATCTGTGAAAAGTCTTTGAAAGCTGCAGCAACAAGACTTACTTTAAAAAAAAAAATTAAAAATGTTAACTGGTATAATAGACATTCTGGAATAGTGAAAAAGAAATATTAACTGACTATTAAAGAAATAGCAATTGCTAGTAGAGTTTGTCCCTCTTTAACCAAAATGCTTCTTTCTTGGCCAAGTAGCAGTGTTTCCTCATTGCTTCAAAAAATAAATACCTTTATTAGAGAAATTATACTGTGCTGCATATTGAGAAAATAGTCTGTTCTGTGTTTCAGGGCAATCAGCTCACATGGATTTGATTCTTCCAAAATTTTAGCATTTGCAAATATGCTTGTCTTATTACATTAAAATTTCTCTAAACCATTCAAAAATTTTCCTTCAGTATGGGACTGAATTGTATTTGCAGTGGTTAGTTATCCATATACAGAATAATTCCTAAAAGTTAAAGGAGTTTTCTCTTGTATTAAAGCAAGCTTTTTTTTTTTTCCCCCCAGCAGTATTGTAACCTGTCCTTTGCAATTTCCAGTCCATTTCTAATGCATTTTTTGCAGTTTCTTAATTTTTCCCACTCAGTTTCTCAATTTTCTAGTTCCAGTGCTTGCTTTTAGCAAGCAATAGTTTTCCAAGCATGCACCCATGCAGGTTTTTGTTTCAAACATCCATTAATGGATTTTGAATAGGTAACTGTCTGCCCTGCGACATTTGTATATGTCTTCATGTTGTTCCACTCTAATTGTTTTGAGACTTCCACAGAGCTCACATCCTTGTTTCCTTCCATTGCACTGGAAAGGCTCCATAATTATGTGAAATAGTGAACTTCTAATAAGCTAAACAAAAAATGAAATAAAAAAAAACTTCCAGAACTCTGAGGATTTGTCAAAAGGGTTTAAAGAAGAGCTTTAAACATGTCTGCCTTCTTTCTTATATATTGGTAAGGCTGTAGTGGCTAGTATGCACATATTTGCTCTGTTTCAGTGCTTGAGAGAGTCAAAATATTGGTGCCAAATTCTGGGTTTGCATGGAGGTAAATGACAACATAACTTAATTAGCCTTTTAAATCAAAATACAGTAAGTTTTTTTATTCTAGATGCCACACACAGAACACAAACACCATGGTGCCGCTGCTCTGGCTTTCCATTTCCTTGGAAGGTCTGTTTATTCAAGAGAGTTACTCATTAGAACACTGTTGTATGTACTTTAAATGGGTATCACTCTATATTTAAATGCACTACTGACTTAAGACTGTATGTGATTGAAAAGCATTTAGCATAAAAGTGTGATTATGGCATTAGTTCAGTGGCACTGTGGATTTAACTCAATAGTTACTGTCTTAATTTGTGTGTTAACAGTTAATGTCTAAAAGGAGGAGCTGGGTTGGACACTTGGGCTGATAGGGGGCTGATTATGTTATGTCATGCTGGGAAAGGCATTTAGGGCTGAGCATAGAAAATGCTCGTGGACGTAGATGTGGTGAGTATCTTCTTTTGATCTCCCTCACTCACCTTGAAGAAAAAATTCTTTACTATGCCAGATTAAGTGGCAGTCACTCTAGTACTGGTTGGATTTCACAACCAGTGAGTTCCATTCATTTGACCTGTGGGCTTTGCTGCAGTTTTCTCATGGTTTGACTTCCCCAAATTTACTGTTCCTTATTAGGAAGTTGAGTAGTATTCTTAGTAGTCCAGTCCGATACAATTATGGGACGAGTTATTTAGAATCACAGGTGCTTAGTGGACTCTGGACCATGGCATGAGTTGCTTCTAAGATAGAAGCTGGTGGGAGTCAGTGCTGAGTCTTGAACACCCCAAGGTGCCGAATGCTGGGCTGGGAATGCCAGGAGCATTAGGAGGAACACTATATGAGCAATCATAAAACGCAAGCTGCTTTGTGCAGAATTCAGCATTTTCTGACAAAATTCTTCATTAGAGTGTGGTGCCTCAATAGATAGCTGCCATCTCAAGACTTGCATAAGTCCTTGGATGAATCTAGCCCTTAATGCATCTGGTCTGGATTTCTCTTTCCTCATGTTAATGACCTCATTTTAATGCCCATTTAATTTTTTTCATTTAGTTTCCTCATTTTAAACATATAATGAGGTATGTATTTGTCAAGGTTTAGTCACCTGTGGCTTTTTTTGCAGTCAAAGAACAGCACATGCATTCAGTTTTCAAAGCGTTGAACTCCTGTATTCTTCATGGTTTTGGGAGTTAAATCTAGAAATATGAATACTTCTTAATATGGAAGATAATCCAATTATAATGGACTGTTAAATGACTTCTAAGATGTGCCTTATAATCAGTAAAATTGCTAACACTGTTACTCATTAAGGAGCCATAAAGTTATTTGTGAAGTACACTCCTTTGGTTTATGTCTATGCTCTTCCCATTGATGTTAGCACATCTGCAGTTCATCATACCCCTTTTTTCTCCTTTTGCTGGTGTGCAAGAGGCAGCAGCTCCACAGGTGGTAAAGCAAATGGAGGAGCTGCATTCCAGCTGTTTATAGACTTCTGTTTTTGTAACGCAGACAAAGACAGTGCAGATATTTTGGCATTTGAATCTAGCTGCTGTTAACGTTTAAAAATCCAGACCTACTCTTTAATAATTGCTATTGAAGTTGCTGCAAACTTCAGCAATTCTAATGCGATAAATAGTGCACCTTGGAATAGAAATGTTACATAAGCTTTAAGATATAGAGTTGAAAGAGAAGAGATTGCATTGAAAATATACTTCATTTGAAGCTTCAAAAAGGTATAATATTTAAATACAACATGTCAGGGAAATTTATTGCAAATACACATGCCATTATAAAGAGCAGTAGTTTTCTGCTTTATGAGAGAAATTTATCATATTGTTTTTGAGCTCAGCTGGAAACCTGCAGGCATTACTTCATTGCAGATACCATATAAGAGGATCTTAGCCCATGTTATTTTTATTCTGAATGATAAATTTTTTGCAATAATTTATTGCAACAGTAAAATATTCTAATTTTAATGAGCACTGCTATATGAAAGAGTACTGTTTGCTTCTTACTATATTTGAAGGGAAAAAAGGTTAACTTCAAAATTGCTTTCATTTTGTTCATCTGTTAGCTGAGATGACTGGTTATCAGATTGTGTCACAGGTATGTAGGGAATCAGTAGGAGAACTTGTGTGCCTCCTGTAGAGATTGGTAAATTAATTAGAAGCAGCAGGCATAGGAGGGAAAAGCTAAATCCAGAAGTAGTAGTAGTAAAATGTAAAACACTGTAGCATTCAGCACCAACTTTCAGCATCACTACTTTTTTTTTGTGCTAATATCTATTTCTGTGAAGGGAAAGGTTTTCAGTTTCTTGGAAATCACAGCCCTGGCATACAGTATAAAGGGGTAGGAAAAGCTCAGCCGTGCCATGAAAAATCTCCTTTAGGAAGAGATGCTCCATGTTTTCTGCACTAGCTGTGTGATTGCAATAAAAGGCAAGTAGAAGATATGGATTCAGTTTTTTCTTTATGTCCCATCTCACTGTAAAATTCTTTGTTTACCAACATATGAGAAACTGTCTTTTAAGCCAGTCTGGTATCTACAAAACAATTTTTCATATTGCTGGACTATAAGGGAGCAAAACAGAGTGAGGATATCTATATAGCCCCCACTTACAGGGGATGATACCTGGGCTGAAGACCCCTGCACAAATAAATGGTTTCATATTGATACTGAACAGTCAATCAATGAGGCTGAATCTCAAAACAGCCACTGATACACAAACTGGGACTTCTAACCTCACTCCCGGTATTGTAACCAGTAAACTGCACAACCATGCTTGATGCTTTCTCTCTCTCCCTCCTCCCCATCTTTCCCAGCCCCTGTAGTTAGCCCATGAAAGGTGGAGCAAATTCAGTACAGGTGAAACAGAGGGTCTTCTTCATGACATACACAGCCCACCTGTTGAATCGTAAGTTGAGTGCTAAACAGCCAGATTCATGTGTGGCTTGGAACAAAGGCCAGCAGTCTATACGTCCCTCAATACTTAGAAGGAAGGCTTCTGGCAGGACAGCAGAAGTCACTGCATCTGGCCTTGATGGTTCTCTCGATGGGAGAGTCTGCCTCCTCCAGCAGCATGTCATGGTTGCTCAGGGAGCACCTAAGTCTTCTACCATTGCAGATTCACTGTATGCACTCTCAAACCTAAGGGCACAAAGAGAATGTGGACTTTTTGGTGAGGAAGAGAAGTAATTGGACATTTTAACTGCAGAGAGGAGAAATCAGATTGTCTTCAGCAAATACAATTAAAACATGGAGGTATTTCTTAGACGGTCTGTTACCATGCATGAGAAGCCCCATTCATTTGAGGGAGATTGCTTGGTTATATTTTAAACAAAATATTTTTTAAACCTCTACTGCAAAGAAATAACTTCTGGATATAATTTAAACATATGGGATGGATGAAATCTCTGTTTCACTGAAATCAACATGAATTTTATTATTTAATGGGATGATTTTGCGGGGTGCAAATCTGTTTATCTTAAGAGAAAGCCAGATCATTCCATGTGTCCAGATGGTTTTCATATTGTTGCATGTCTCATTTAGAGTAGCTTGAAAGATTCTTTAGGAATTCTTTAGGAATTTTGCATAAAACATCCAGGCTGTCTCAGGACTGGGGCAGTTTAACTTACACTGAAGAGAATTAACCACTCAGTTTTCCAGCCTCTGAATATTTATATTTAGCCTAAGTAAAACGTTTTCATAACTTGTATTCTTGCTTTGAATATTTTTTTAGACTTTAGAAGAAAAACATGATATCTTATTATGAAATAGATCTGATAAGAATTAGTATGCTTTGCGTTTCCATTTTGGAGTTTCCATTTTATTTTGCAGTCTGAAGGACAAGTGGCAAAATTGCTTAAAAGAGTCTACAAGACATTCCGAAAGTTGATCTGGATAAACATATCAGCATACTCTCACCTTAACCCCAGTGGGAATTCATATTCAATAAAGTCACAACAAGTCACTTGTAAGGAGAAACTCCCAATAAATTCTTGCTGTAGTTGAAAATATTTTTGAATATCAGAGTTCTTGAGTCCTTTGTGTTACTCACTTTCTTAAATCAGAGCTCTGCATCTGTTTTCATGTCTATGCCTATTAGACAAGTTATTTGAGCTCCAAGTCATCATGCTCCAAGCTATTCTGAAATCATCTGCAGAGCTTCATTTTAGCATTTGATGCTGAAAAGTTACCTTTCATAAACCAGAACTTTCTCTCCTGCAGATGTTTTTACTGAACCACTGCAAGATGCTTACAGGGTACTGCTAAGAGTTTTTGCTAAGCAGTGTTCTAATGCACACCTGAAAAACACACTGAGACAGTAAATTTATATAACCTCCATTTCTCCTCCTTCTAGATTTACAATTGGTGCTTAGAATTGTCTTTATTCCTTCCCCTTCTTTACTCCTATTAACTTCCTCATTTTATCTTCAATATTTTACCAAGATGTTTCCAAGTGTGCACAAGCATAATTGCTGAAAGGCACTGGAGCAAGAGAAGATAAACCTGGCTTAAGGAGAGGGGACCTGATACACTCATCTGTACAAAGTCAAGCTTGTGTTTGCCAGGTTTTTGAAATTGAATCATGGCATTTGCTGAGTGGCTCATCTGGCAACCCAGTGCTTAGCTGGAGTTTGGATATTCATAGAGAGTCACAGATTTGTGTATGATTCATAAATAAGCTTTTACGACTTGCAATTTTACAGAGCACAGATCTGGAAAATGCATTCCCTAGAGTGTCATGTAAGAAACTGCCTGGTGCTCCTATGTGTTAATAGTTTTCCCATAATTTACCCTGGGAAGTATGCCACTGGTTTAGTTGCTTTCCAGCCAAGAGCACCTTCCTCTGATGACAGTGAGTTTTAGCTTTGTGAGCCTGACAATTATTTGGTCCTCATATCTGTATGAGTGAAGATATAGGTAAGTGTGACATTGCTGGGACTGAAGCTTCCTTTTGTGCCTGTCTGACTGATGAAATGAGCAATAAGAGCATTATGTAATAGGTGGTGTGGTGTCACAGTTGATTCTAAAAGCGAAGTAACTTCTACCCCTGTCCACATATTCCTTCTGTTGTGTCTTCTGCTAGTTCTTATGCATGTGCAGATGTAAAAGCAGCCAGATCAGGAAACTGATCTGCCTGGAAACAAATACTGTATTTGGTGAGTTAGCTTTTTTGCCTAACTAATCCCCTAGCGTCACAATACGGAGAGATATTTTGAGATTGCAAATATACTTCTTTTTCTTTTTTTAGTAGAACTTAGGAACTGAAATTAGTCCCTAATAGCTTCACGTAGGATTACATTTCATTCAGGCTCATGTGCAGTTCTATGTGCAGTTATTTCATTGCATATATTTTTAACATTTTAAAAATTTAGGAGAGAGTCTGTAGCCAAGTGAATGGTATGCATGTGCTTGAGATGTCTGTCTGCTGCATAAATTTTTCATATAAATATTTCATTATTGTAGTTCTAGTGTGCTGAAGAACCAGAAGCCTATTTAATTTCCAGTGCTGTATTTTATTCCAAGTATCTTTTTTAGTCCATGAATAACATGTTTAATTTCTGCACTAGACATAAAGGCATTATTTAATGCAGGCATTTCTTTGAATTTCATACAATTTTGTTTTACCTAAAAGCAGTTAAAGAGAATTGTCATACTTAGGTCATCTGTTGTCTCAATGAATGAGTTCTGTTTTGATGAGACTCCTCACCCTTTCTTTTCTTGATCTCTAGTATAATATACAAACAGATCAGTACAGAAGTTGTGATAACGTCTCTGCCAAATCATCAGATAGTGATGTCAGTGATGTGTCAGCCATTTCCCGAACCAGCAGTGCCTCTCGCCTCAGCAGCACAAGTTTTATGTCAGAGCAATCTGAGCGCCCTCGGGGCAGGATCAGGTGAGTTCTCCATGCAGCTTCAATTGCATCACACTCCCTTTTTTGCTGAGTGCCAGAACACAACCAGAAATTCTTGAAACTAGATAACCACAACATAAGAATTTGTGAAAAATGTTATTCACATATGTCTTCTATTACTGGCCTAAGATGACAGTATTTTTGCAGTTGTGCATCTAAAACAAAGCAAACTTCCCATGAGGAGTTGATATATTAATGTATTTATGGCCAGTTGAACTTGAACATAGGCTATCCTGGCATTGTTGGCTAAGAATCCGTGTAATCAATATGTCAGTAAGGCATTACAGCAGAAATATTACTAGATTTTTTAGTGAAACAGGTTTTTTCATATAAGTGTGGTTTTTCTTTCTCAAAGTATTTTTCCTTACCTATCTGTCTTTATTCTGCTGTTTTCATGTATATGATAAATTACTAGATTTGAAACTATTATTCATATAGTAATTTTGATATCTCTTGTTCAAAAGTAGTTAAATTCATTTGCATTGTCAATAATCAAATACATCTTTCATTCTTAATACTAACCTGTTAAGGGCTAGGGCTTTTTTAGATGCACAGATTGGTTTTTGTTTTCATTTAACTTGGTGACAAAACTCCCAGTAACTATAACGGCTGTAGGATTGGCTTGATAGTCTTTGATTACATCTGCCAGTTTCTGAACTCTCAAACATTTGACTTTGTTATAAAACGCAAGAAGAATTACAGACTATAAAAAAAATTATCCCTGCTAGGAAATCTGCCTGATAAAAGTCTGTAAGGCATCATTTACCACTTTTACACAGACTCAGTGTCTGAGAAGATCTGCTGCAGGAGTTTGGTATGTTTATACTACAGGAAGGGATGTTGGGGAAACTCAGAAACTGGCCTCTGTGTCTGAGCTAGGTCCACCTCATTTTAAGGAATGTTCACAAGAGTATTCAAAGTCATATTTCAGATTGGTGTAGGTATAACCTGACAGCTGCAATAATCTACAATCCAGCAGAACACTGCAGTGGAACTGTAAATGTGTTTAAAGTAATTTCAGTTCTGTGTTTTTAAATGCTGCATTTCATTTTGTCCTAGCTTTTCAGTATTTGACTCTTAAAAAGGGCTTTATTCATACCAAAATACCTTATTTCCTACATACAGAATTTTTCTCAACCAGGCCTGCTCCCAATGTCTTTGTTAGGTTCAACAAAACAGGATTTTTTCCCCATATATATGTCTAAAGATTTTATCAGAAATCTTCTTCAAGCTCAGAATGTCTGATGGCAAATATCAGACTAGGAGAACCAATAACCTTATGTGAGCCTGGAAAGGGCTAAACCTAGGGTCAAATCCTCAACCTCTTCCATTCTTAGTTGTAGAAGAGCCCTTTGGGTACAGGATTGGGTGATCTAGCATACAAAACCAAGTGTGCGCAGTGGGAGTTCAGCTCAGCTTCCCTCTAGACCAGTAAAGTGAGATGCATTCGGAATTCAGATGCCTCTCCTTTCTGAAACACAGAATCCATACGTCAGAAATTAGACACTTTATGCTTGCTTGCTTAAATCTTCTACCTAAAATTTAGGTAGTACTTTCATAGTGAACAAAATGTATAGTAATAACACACAGTGCAATTCCTTCAGTAGAAATATGAGGAAGAAATTAAAAGACTGGGGAAAGGGTTGATTGTGTTAGGAACAATTTTTTTCATCTTGAGATTCATGCTGTGAAAATCCAGCCTTGAAAGCTATGTATCTGCAGTGGAATTCACATAAAAAATAGTTTTAATTAAATTATTTTTCTAGTTTACCTAAGCTACCATTAAAAAAAACCAAAACACTTGTTATCTTGGATAGTTTACCTCATCTTCAAACAGGTGTCAAAGACTTTTCTAGCATTAATTGTTGAAGAAACCCTAGATTACTTGTTTAGATTGGTTGCTTTAATTTTTGACGTTGCTTTAAAATTGGACTAAATGGATTCTTTCTCACAATTACTAATGTTTCTTTAAGGTCAAGGAATTAGAAATTTTAAGTTCAAGTTTGAGTAGTAATTTGAAATTCAAATTTTATTTTTGCCTCCAAAAAGCCCAATGTTAACATATATAAAATAGGATGGGATGGTATGGTTGAGCAGAGGGGGCAAGGAAAAGAGCATTTTTTGTCTTCCTGATTTTTGTCTTACTGAAGCCACATATCCACCATCATCTTCATTTGGAAGCTTGTCAGGCCAGTGTCCATGGCAGCTGTGTGAGTGTAATGTTAACTTCAAGGACCAAGTTTGCTGAACTGCCTTTTTTATGCCCCTGCTTTTGTTCTCCAGATATGTCCTAGAGATGAGAGCTATGATGAACCTAGTAAGAATGTTGAAATTCAAAGGAGGTGGCTCAGTTCTAGGCATTTCACTAAACTAAGTTGTTTAACTGGTATCCTTAGGTACCTTTAGTATCCTGAAGAAAAATGCACACATTCAGAACACACAAGCAAGATTTCTGGTCTGCATCACCTTTGCAAAGGGTGTCTGCATCTCTTTCTCCATTGGTCAGAGAAAAATTATTCCTGGGGTTATTGACCAGCATGCTGAGTTAATTAAATTAAATGGAGAAACATGATTGGAGAGTAGTCTGGGGTTCAGATTATTAACCTGAAGTGAAGTGGTTCTCCTCTAACATTTCTGCATGAGTTAAAAATCACTGGCTAGTTATTCATATTGAGAGTTGTGGTGCCAAACTTCTGAATGTGAGGGGTGCCAGTTTAAGATAGAAGTAGTTTTAGTAAATGTTGTTAGTTTGTATAATCCTGTCATCCCTCATATTAATGCATCTGTGAAAATGGATATAAATCAAATCGCTAGACATATGAGAGTACAAGATACTGTCCTCCTTAGGGCTGTCATTAAGAAAGTAACCCTTGGTTTTAATTTGGTACAAATTATCATTATTTCTAAATGTCAGAAGGACTGAGATTTCAGGTCATAGTGAATGTGGTTTATACCCATTGACTTCATCACCAGTTCCACCAGCACAAACTGCTTCCTGACCATTCCTCCCAAATCCTAATGGAAGAAAGATCCTTAAAAAAAATCTAGCTAATCCATTTTCCATATCAATCTAGGCATAACTGATGCCTTTCTCTTCTCCCTCAATTTTGAATATTTAAGGTTATAATATTTGAGACAATATATTCTATATTTTCCTGTTTATAAATAGTTATTTCTTTATTCAAAAAGTAAAGATTTTAAAACCTGGAAGCACATTTCTTTTTGTTGTGGCTCTCAAGTCTATGGATATTAGCTAGAAGAGTAGGAAAATTCATGAGGGTTTTTTTGTCAGTTTTTAATTTTAATCATTAACTCCTTCAGTTACGTTACTGAAAATACACTGTGCTTTTAATAATGTAAAGCATTTATGGAAGGAAAAGCTATCTGAACAACAAGCATAAAATCGGTTCATGCAGAAAAACACAAAAATACTGTGCATGCTACTTGAATAGTTAGATAACACTGAGCTCTTTGTTGGGTCAAAACTCAAAAATTTAAATTTTTGTAGTGTTAGGAAGTTAGAGCATATTGAAGTTAGTAACACAGGAAATCAAATCTACTCTTACCTGTAATAAATGACAAGACCATATTTAAACCTTTTACAGTAGAAGACCAATTTCATTCTTACATTGTATTTGCAATTGAAGTGCCTATCAGAAGGCTGTGCATGTACAGAAAACGCCATTAGTTAAACTTCAGTCTGGAGGTTTTGTTGACTAATGCTTCTAATAAGTTGGAAGAGGGAATTATGATTGATGCAGGTTCTAAATGTAAATATATAAAATAGCTTCTTCATTTCTAATTTGTTTAGCATTTTAAGGTACATATTATAATAAATGGCTTTGCATGGATAAGCTAGTCTGTATTTGAAATTATTCCAAACATCTTTCTTGTTACTGTCCTGGGAAGTCTGGTTAACTGCCATGCTGTCTAGTTGGAAGTGCAGACAAATACCAGGAATTTTTGGTGTGTGAGCAAAATGTTCTGGGACGTTTGACTTGAATCAGAATCAGATTTGTGAATTTGGAGTTGGTGTGTATTTGACGAGTTAAGCCAAATTACCAGTCCTTCTTTATGGAGGTTTTCTTTCATCAGTCGTGGTCTTTATGATTCATAACACAGTCAAGCGGTACTTTGTGCCTGTGTGCATTGGAGATGTTACTGTATGTGCCTCTGAAACATTTCTCACATGGTCAATGAAGCAGAAGGAAACTTTTTTCATGGTCGAATGCAAATGATTGATAAGTAAGAAGCCATGATGATTAATCAGCACCATATGGGCTTGATTAGACAAAGAAGGATATTTGCTCACTTGATTAAAAATTATGCCAGATTATGTCATTGCATCACTTTTCATTTGTAGCCTGCTTACCCAAAGAGACCTGGACTTCTTGGTGCTGTTAAATAGGGAACTGTCATGCATGGTAAAGGTGAGGTGGAGGCTTCTGTTTTGGAGGAGTGATGAGCTACCATGAGGTGTTTCAATTAAATCTGATTTAATTAAATCTGCTATATTTATGAAATACTAAATAACTATTTTTAAGTTGAATTTGTCTCAGTGTATCGGGATTTCAAGCAAATTGCCCCTGCATTAGGAATATTACTGTTATCCCTCGTTTTAAATTGGAAAACCACATCTTTATTAAGAAATATATTTTTATCTTGATCAATGTGTGATATAATATTATTATGTCTGTGCCAAATTTTAATCTGGTTTTACATGCTTTTCTTAATTGAATGCTTAAGTTTAATTAAAATATTTTTAATGAGCTTATCAAGAAAAGAAGATAATGTAATGGGTTGTAACACTGGATTTAAACCCGTTCTAATTTATTTCACATACTATGCCATGCCACTGAACGGCTTTTATCAACAAACTCATATATGCTTTTAGGGGTTTATGTTCTCTGTATGTCACTGAAGTTTATACTGTCAGACTCTATGACAAACATTTTCTTCCCTGATTTCAAGAACAGAATGTACAACTTGCATGTAGCTGTTTTTCTTTCAGTACACTGACACTTAGCTCTAGCACACCTGAGCTTTGAAACAGGAACGATGGACTAGAGAAATGATGATTCATGATCAGGTGAGGAAGTGGTTGATGGGTTGATAGGCAGTGGGTGCAGAGGGATGGAGACAGCCAGGACCTCATAAACAACAAAACAGGGCAGCAAGGAGCCACTCCAAGTGTATGCACATGAATAAGGATGTGACTGAGGCGAGAGCATATAGGGAAAGCTCTGATACCTTTTCTGGGAAATCAGCACAAGTGTGTGGCTCTCCACATGGCCTGTGCCATAATGCACGGGGAACAAATGAGAGCAATTAGAGGTTTGCTGTGCAGCTGCAGGGCTGTGGTCTTATGATCACAGAAAAGTGGTGGGATAGGTCATATTACTGGAGTGCTGCAATCCATGGAAGCACAGGGCAGAACAGCACGGAAACGATGCAGCCCTTTGTGCGAGAAGGCAGAGTATGCAGGGAGCTCAGTCTAGAGATGGCTGATGGAACAGCTGAGAGTTTATAGGTCAGGATTAGAGGCCCAACCAATGTCATGATATTGTGGGTGTCTGCTATGGACTTCTTGACCAGGAAGAATTAGATGAAGCCTTCTTCTAGTTGTAGGTTCTGGTTTTCATGGAGAGCTTAAACCATCCTGGTATCTGCTGGTTGAGCAGTGCAGTAGGGCACAAATAGTCCAGGAGGTTTCTCTAGTGCATTGATGACTGGACAGAAAGTCTAGAGCAAGGACTCAGCAGAGGATAATCATATCAAGGAACATTTAAATAAACTGGACATGTACAAGTCATTGTCACATGACAAGGTGTGCCCATGGGTACTAAATAGGCTGGTGTTGACTGATGTCATTGCAAGGCCACTCAATAATCTTTGGAACATGACAGTAAGGGGATGTTCTTGAAGACTGGAAGAAAGAAATCATCTCTACTATCTTCAAGAAGGGAAAGGGATCTTGGATACTATAGGTCTATCAGCTTTAGCTCAGCCTCTTCGAAGGTGATGGAGCAAATAATCCTGGAAAGTATTTCCAAACATATGTGTAGAACAAGGTGGTGATTATGGATAGCCAGCATGAGTTTACAAAGGGCAAATCATGCCTGACCATCCTGATAGCCTTCTTTCATTAGCTGATTAGCTTGATGGATGAGAGATGAGAACATATTAGATGTTCTCTGTCTTGTCTTTAGAAAGGATTTCAACACCCTCTTCTAAAACATCCTCATAGACAAACTGAGGAAGGACAACCTGGGTAAGTAAACAGTGAGGCAGATTGGAAGTGGCTGAATGCTAAGCTCAGGGGATTGTGATCTGTGACACAAAGTCCAGATGGAGGCAAATCACTTGTGGTGTATGCCTGGGGTCAATATTATGGAAGTACTGTTTGACGTCTTCATTAGTTTGTGGAATGATGGGGCAGAATGCACCCTCAGCAGGTTTGCAGACAACAGAAAACCGGTAGGAGTAGTTGATATAGCGGGCAATGTTAGTCAGAGGGACCTCAACAGGATGGAGAAATGGGCCAATAAGAACCTCACTAAGTTCAACAAAGGAAATGAAAAATCCTGCACCTGAGGAAGAGTCACCCCATGTGCCATTGCACACTGGGGGCTCACAGCTAGAATGCAGTTTTGCAGCTGGAAAGCAGCTTTTCAGGAAAGGCCCAAGGATGTTTGTGGATGCTAAGATGAACCTCAGCCAACAATGCCTCCTTGCGGTAAAGAAGACCAACACCATCCTGGAGTGCATTAGGAAGAGCATTGCCAGAAAGCTGAGGTGATCCTTCCTCCTCAGTAGAGCTGCGTAACTCTGGTGAGACACATCTGAAAATTTAAGTCCAGTGCTGGGCTCCCCAGTACAAGAGACATGGAGCTACTGGAGCATCTCCAGCAAGGGGTCATGAAGATGATGAAGGGATTGGAGTGTCTGTCATACAAGAAGAGGCCAAGAGAGCTGAGTGTTCACCCTGGAGAAAAGAAGGCTCAAGGGAGATCTTACCAATGTGCATAAATGCCTACTGAGAAGGACTAGAGAAGACAAGGTCAGACTCTTCTCAGTGAGAGGATGAGCACAAACTGACATAAGGCAAATTGCACGAAAACATGAGAAAAAACATTTTTTCTGCAAAATTTATTAAACACTGGAACAGGTGGTTCAGAGATTTTGCCCAGTCCTGATACCTGGGCATATCCAAACCCCAAGTAGATACGGCACTGAGTAACCTGCTTTTATCACCCCTGCAGTATGCAGGAGAGTTGGACTAAGCAATCTCCAAAAGTGTCCTCCAGCCTCAACTATTCTGTGACTCTCTTTCCAGATTTTCATTTCATACTGCTTATTATGCTGTTCTCTTGCACAAAATGTTCAGTGTCTTTAGTTTAGAGCCAGGTGAAGTAACTGGAGGTTTGCCATCTCACTGAGGACAAAGAGAAGTGCTGAGCTGCAGATGTCTCAAGGTGATGTTGCCAGAGGCCACTCTCTGATTGGAAATAGATTTTCCCCCATTGGGTTTCCATCTTCCCACACAGTACATTGGAGCTAGTTTTTTACAATTTGCGGTGGTGAGGGGTTAGAGAGAGTCTGAATGGTCTTCTGACCTCTTCTCAGGCTTCCCAGTAGTGCTGCTTGTTACATCATAAATGTATGTGATGTGACTGGTGCAGTATGGCCGTTCAGTCCTTCTCCCACCCTCTGTTTAGGCTAGGGCTGCATCTGTCCTTCTCAGCACACTGATTCACTAAAATGCAGCAGTACTGCACCACAGAGACAGCTGAGCAAAGTTTAACTTCCTGTCATAACAGTGAAGGAAAGCAATATGCCAAGGCTCTTCATGCATTTGATGAGACTGAGGTCTGTGCTGAAATAAACCCACTCATTTCACGTTAATTACAAAAGTAATTAAAGTCTTTATATTGATTTTGTGCTACAGTGACTGTGTAGTCAATACTCATGAAAAAATCAAGTGTAAAATCTTTCAATTATTACTATAAATATTGCAAACAGAACTAGTGGAGGCAACAACAGAACAGTAACGCTTACACAGCAATAAAAGTAAATCACCTGGAAGATGGGAACAAATTCACAAGTAATTTCAAACTGGCTTTGTGGGGGATATTCACTATGCCACACTCATTCACTACCTAAACCTGGGAGAAGATCCTGAAAATGTGTGGAATGTGACAGATTTTTTTGTACCTTGCCTAAGTTTGAACCCCTCTTTCTTAATGAACCAGTGTAAGGGCAAGCTCACGTTATATAAAGGGAGGATTGAGCTATGTAAATTTACAGTGGAACATGCAGTGCTGTAGCCTAGCATATGAGGGATCTGCTTGTGTATACTAGGTAAAATTAGGTATTTCTGAGGTTTATAGCTCTCATTATTGGCATTCTATATAAAAATAAATGTTGTTTTAATTATTCAAGGTGTTATCAACCCAGATCCTTGTCTGGAAAAGGAGATGTTATGTACTTGGAATCATGGTGATTCCTCATTCTGGGATTCTGAGAGCCTTCAGGGTGTCATACTAGAAGACATAGTAGATCATCTTACTGCCAAGCAGATTAAAAAAACCAAAAAACCTTGCATGCCTCATGCATGCCTAGCTGTGTGCCACCAGGTGATAATGACCTGTGCTCTGGCAGTGTGCTGAGCTAGGTCTCTTGCTCAGAAGTAGATGTTAGTGATATATGAAGAGCTGGATCCTATCGACTGCAAATCTCCACAGCTGCACAAACAGCGGTGTGGCCAAATCAGTCTGCATCATGTTGAAAGCTGATCCTTAAACAATCTTTTCAAAAGGATGTTTCCTGGGTTTGTGCTTAAATTCTACCATGTGCAGCCTTTCAAAGGATCACTGTGGAAGGTCTGTTCCATGTTTCTCAGGCCTAAAGCACCACACAGTCAATTACATAGCTGCAGCAGAAACAGAAATGATGAATTCTACTGCATGTATTTTCATGTATGAATCAGATCAACCTTTTCAGTTGTCACATTTCTAAAGAATCCTGTACCAAGTTCTCATTTGCTATTTATCTTCTATATTATACCTGCTTCAAAGCCTGCATAGCTCATGTCTTGCAGATTTAGAGATGGCTGCAGCTGTAATTTATCAGCTCGACTATGGATCACCAGAATCAATGATTCAATGTTATTTGTTTTTAATCAGCTGTCAAAGCTTCAGTGCAATGGTGCTCATTGAAAAGTTACTAATTTCTTAATGTGAGCTGGCATAGCCTTGGTAACATAATGCTGACGTTTTTCTCTTCTCTGAAGTTTCCGTTTTTAATGATCAGAATTCTGAGTTCCCAATTTATTATTTTAATTATGTCTCAGCAAATTTAATTTAACTGAAGAGTATTTATTGACCTGGGGTTTTCTTTCTCATGACAAGTTGTAGATCCTGCAATTTTCATGTGCAAGATTTTTTAAGATGACTAGACTATTTCACACAAGCATGAAATTCTACATCTTCTATATAAACCGGAATTCCTTCTTTCTAAGAAAGAAATATGAGATACTAGAACTAGTCTACACTAATTAAAGTAATTCATATATTTATAATGCACTATTTCTTTTGCATCAAAATGTACAAATAGCAGTCTTTTTTTCTGGATTGGAAATTTATAAGCCAAAAACCAAAGTGAATTTCACAGGAAAGTGAAAACCCGTGAAACTCTTGAACAAGTCTACACTCAAGATAGTGATAGATTTTTACAAGAATTAATAAATTTTTAACAGCTGTTCATAACATATGCTGTGGAACACATTAGCATAATGGTACCATTTTAAATCTGGGTTTAAAAAGAACATTAGTTCATATCTTTATTTACAAATAGGGAGACTTTTGAGTGTGTTTAACACTTGTCTTGTTTTTATGTGCACCAAAAGCTCAAGCTGATGGAAAAATTGTCAGTCTTCATGTAACTGTGTTGAGTAACAATAGTATGATTGCTACTTCGCTTAAAATACAAGAACTAAAATAGATGAACTTGGATATAAGAACAAACAGTGCAAGCCTTGAAAGATGATGGTTTTATTACGGTGCAAAATGAAATTTGTAGTTATTGCAAACTCCCTAGCCAAGGGTTAGCAAGGACTAAGAGCTTCACACATTGTCCAATTGTGTTCTAGCTGTCATCAAAACTGATAAATGAAGGAGGGTTTTTTCCAAACTTCAGGTTGGTAATAGTGTTCATTCTTGCAGAGTATTTGCATAGCAAAAAGCCTGATCAAGATTTTGAGGCCAAGCCATAGGGGTAAAGCCTTCTCTAAACTTGTTTAGAGAATTAGGCAGGAATTGTAGAAAGACAAAGGGTAGTCTTCTCACTTGCCTAGTTTCTTACTACTTTGGGAAATTACTCTGTGCCCCATAGTTTTTACGTGATTAGTGACAAGTCATTTCAGACATGTCTTTGTTAGTGATCATATGCCTCCTGCTGCATGAGAGTTCATTGTGTCTTGATGCTGTGGATTCAATTTCCCCATCATGTGGAAAATTTGGAGTAAACTCACCCATGATTCTTTGAGGTTCTGGTTTGTTTAACTCAATGGCAGAGTACAAGATTGCAGGGCTTGCATGATTGCTGAGTTCACCATGCAAAACGGTATGACGACACATGAAAAAGCTTTCTCTGCAAAAGCAGAGAGGATAGTGTTTTGTGGCCACAAACGATAAACTGACCATCTTGGGGGGGTCATAATATAATAAATACTTGTGACGGGACATTGAGAAGACTTTTTTTGTTTAGTTTCAGGAATTTTTAGGAACTGTTTTGTTTTCAGAAGGAGCGATAGAAAGAATTTATTCTTCAAGTTTTCTTATTCTCTTTCTACTTCAGTATCATCATGAACCCTTTCCTTCCAGGGATTATTGTCCATCTTACTCTTTTTGTGCTCCAGTCAGGTGACTTTGTCTTGAGTCATGCCTGATGGCCAACAAACTTGCAGCCTTCCTGCATCCTGGGCAGTCTAGCTAATTTCCCAAATGCAGAATAGCCACAAAGTGCAATTTCTGGGAAATACTGACTTTCTGCCTCTGACCTGGAGGCAAAATAGTAATATTCAGGAAATGTACAGTCTATTTAGCAATAGCACCTGTGAGTGAGTGCAATGTCACTTTGTACCAAGAAAGTTTCCTGGTATCTTAATAGCTAATCTCTTTGAAATCTCTTAACGTGAGAGTTATGACTTAAAGAAGTTGTTTTACCAAATTGACAGGTACTCAAAAGAACTGACAGGTACTCTATTTGTGCCAAATAGAAGGATCACCTCATTGGAATCTTTCAGTTAGGCACTCAAGTGAAGTGAATTTATGATTTCTTTTTTTATTTTTAATTATGGAACAGTACAATATTGATTTTTTTTTCTTTTCATTTCCTTCAAAAGGGCCAGGCAGTCTGCCATGGTATATCAGATGGAACTTAGACTAGATAAAAGAAGAAATTTGACTGTGGGCAGAAACCAGCATGGAAACTTTTTGTCTAAATTTTCCATGTTTGACAAACAGAATAGATGTAAGTAACAGGCAAGGCATTTTACATCTAAAATTTCCACAGTGTGAGCATCTACTGCAATACTTGAAGTAGATCGCCCATCCTGTTTTGTTTTTGACTATCCAAATCACTGCAGCTAAAAACCAAACATGAGAACAGTTTCATTAACTGTGCACTTCCCAGTTTCATTAAAGAGAGAGACATATTGAGCATGTAGGGCAAGTAATTAATATTGCTGCTCAGGTGATCTGTCTTGGGGCAAGGACAGGCAATCTAATGTTACCTGAGTCATAACTTTTGCTTTTTGCAGGGGGAAATAGAGGACAATAGCCTCCAAATTATTACCATGAAGGTGAGATATATGAAAACATTTTAGATAAGATGCTTAAAAAATATAATGTATCCTCTTTACCCCCAAAGAGTGTATTACAGATGGAAACTTCTGGTTCTGAGGTCATTTATATACAAAACCAAGGTGAAGCCAGAGTAATTAATGTTCTAATTATTCATTATCTAAAGATAATGATTTTGAAAATCCATCATTATAAACTGCTTTATGTGTCTGTCAGGGAGGGAGGGAGATCGAGTCTTTAATCCCGTCAGAACATCTGTACATGAAAAATGTATTATGAAGCATTGCTTCTGCATTTTTAATTATCTAATTATGTTTCCTCTTTCAAAGAAGCTGTCACATCACCAGCAGTCTTTCTTAATGATTTGAAAAAGACTGAAAAATTATTTTAATTGGTTTTTCATTTAATTACTGCAGTTGATAAAGATTAAATGTAACCCATAAACTTTTACTTTAAGAACACTGTGCTAATATTTTAAACAGGCAGTACTTGTTATTTTTAGATTAAAGAAATGTAGTTTTATCCATCTCTCAGACCTCAGAGTAGCTTTCAGTTGCTTTATTTTCATCTCTGTTTACTATATTTTTAAAAATTTTATCTGCATTTTTACTGTTAGTCCTGACATTGCACGGTCCCATTTAGCTTTCCAGATTCTCCTCCTGCATTTTCTGTTCTGTTGCTATTGCCTGTTGCTATTATTTGATTTTGTAAAGGAGCAATGAGCAATCTATTTCATATCAATGATGTAGCATTTTACATGAAGGGCAGTGAGACCACAGGTACTTCAGTAGCTCATGCTTTAGAGGGAGAAAAAGCAATTCAAGATGTTGTAAGAGGGAAAATAATGTTACTCCTGAATGTCATACAAAGAAAGAAAAACTGGTGAATTCAGCTTTCTTGATACTGAAGAAAGTTTCCTTCAGTGTTGAGCTACACATTTTTGTGTTTTTCATACACACACACACACACACACACACACACACACCCCCAATACCTATTTCCTTGATACAGATTTAACATTTACATCCTTTCTGCGTTTGGTACACTTCATCTGAATATGTTCATGGCTATATGCAGTTAAGTTTGGGTCATTTGAGCTGTTTGCCCTTTGATTCACCTTAGGCTTTCCACATCAGCATTAATAGCAATAGTTAACCCTGAGCCTGGGGTAACTACTTTTGTGTTGGTTTCATTTTATGATTCACGTCATTAGTTGGCTTCAGGCTGATAGTGCCTTGGGTATGTGCAGGCAGACACATGCGCTCCCACAAGCAGAGACAATTGCTCTGCTTGTTTCAGAGAATATAAATTAACTTGAAATGTTCATGGCAAATAATAAAAATCTGGTTATCTTTTCCTTGGAAAATAGTTAAAATCTGCTTATCTTTTGCCGTGTTCAGACTTGCTATCTGAATTGTTATTCTTTCGTTTCATGGAGAAATGCTAGTTTTACAAGTTTAAAAATAAATCTGTCAGAGCTGTGAAACTTGCACAATTCAGTGGTCAGTGTGGTCCTGAGAAAAGTGTTTTCACAACCCAGATTCTGATAGTGCATTCAAATATGGGAATTTCCTGATCTTCCAAAGCAGGATTTTAACCAGTTAAGCTCCCAGAGGAGGCTTCTGTAATGAAATCTTGCCCAGCCCTTACCTCGGTGAGAGTTTGCACACTGAACACAGTGGGGCTGGGATGGTGTCATTCCAGAGGGAGTGTCTGTGTCACTGAGTGGCACTTTCATACAATATAGGAATAATTTCAACAACAGATATAACTTACAAATTACTGATGTTCATATCAGTCTGATGTTCATATATCTAAATACACCGATAGGACTCTAGTATGGTGACTTTACAGTTTTTTTGTGATTCTAATAGCTATTTCATAGAACTAATATATAATCAACATGCATGTTAAATCAATATGTAGTTCCAGTTGGTACAGACTGTACAAAATTATTATTAGACCGAATCAACTTCTGTGGTCTAAAAACTTCTTTTGACTAACTGAAGAGAATTATAATATAGATTATCTGTTTGTCCTTTGATTTTTAAAGCACCATGCTTCAATTAATTTATTAAATGCTAATGAATATTTATAAATATTTAAAATTGTACAGTAATTTATTTTGCAGGGAATTTTATATATAATATGTAAATATAAATATATTTTCTTAGAATGGCAGAGCAATTTGTAGATAACTAATTAAGAATTTGTATTTATTGATTATATGCCATATAATACTAATAACAAGACAACTTATTTTTAGAAATGTAATGTTTCTCATTACAAAAATATCTTCCCTTGGTCCAGAACTATTATATGTTTAGGAGATTATTAGTATTCATGAGCTACCTCATTGCAAAAGGGTGCCATAGGGGCTATGAATTAGTATGTGATGCTGCATTCGGCAGGAGAGAGGGGAAGTGCAGTAGCTTGTGCTGGTGGAGGCCAGGAATTCTGCTGAAAGATTCAAGTTACTGCAACTGTCTGCAAAGAACTTATAATATCATCTACACAGCAAGGAATACAGGGCATTATTTATTTACTCATGGCTTGCATTATTGGAAAAATGGGTGGAGTAAAAATGAGGGATCATGAAAATAAATACCTAAAGTATTTTTTTATACATCATCAGTAATTCTAAGAGAAAGAAGGAAATGCTGTAATTTTAGCAATGGCTAATCACTCCAGATATTTTCGCTGAAAGGATATACTTCCAGATATTGCATAGGTGAGTTTATGGGCAAGTATTTTTCTAGCTTCCTTACTACTGTCTTACTACCTTTCTTTTTCAGGTGGAATGTGCAGGTATTTTATGTAATTACTGAGAGATACTGAGTGTATATCTATATACTGGTTTTCTCAACTGAAATTATTTGTCCAGTGTACTTTTATGGATCTTGAATACATATATATTAGTTATCTGTACATAGGAAGATATATAATGATTTAATACAGGTACTTGGCTTTGTTTCAGTTCTATATAGTTGTGTGTGCTGTATTTTAATATAAGCAAGTATAATCCACAATGACCTTGTAGTGTGCTCATCTTCTAGAATTCATTTCAGGGTCAATTTTTATGCTAGCTAGTAACTCAAACTACTCTTTGATTAAATTTTTTGTCTTAATAGCTCATTCTTCATTCCCACAGATACAACTCTCAGGTAGGGGCAGCTTGCAAAACAGAATATGTTGCTTTCTTTAAGAACTCTGATGGCTCACGTGAATACAGTCTTGATTTTGCTTTGTGTAGTTCAGATATCACTTTAGATGGGATCTATCTTAACTGCACAAGTTTTGGAAGTAAATGTAAGCATTTTTCTCTTGGTAAAAGGAGTAGTGCCTTCCCTGCTGATGCAGGAACCCGGAGGTAGTCTGACCCTGGTGCTGGGGATTCTCCTCTGCTTTTGCTGGGGCCAAAGGGAGGTTTTCTTTAGTGGTTAACTTAAATTTTAAAAAATATTAAAAATCCAGTGTCTCTTTTTCCATGCTGAATATCTGTGAAGTAATACACAGGCCCATATAGATTGTTTGTAACCAGTTTTAATATGCCATCAATTATGTTGTCATTACTGTAATTAGAAATTCTTAGAAATAACATAAGACTTTTGCTGAATTAGTCATCAGAAGAATTGCTAAAGATCATAAAATAATTTAAAATAAAAATTTAGTGAATTAATCAATTTATGACTAAATGGACTATACTGATAAATATGTTACTCTTCATTATCCTACTACGGAAAACTATATTAATTATTGTGTTGTGATAACTATATTTAAATACAATTTAATAATTTACCAATTTTAGCCACAAGCCTGCAAAAACTTGCATCTGCATTTAAATGAATGTGTTAATAATCCCAGCAATTCTAGTAAAGAAAATAAAAATTTAGTTATGTTATTGTCAAAACAGTTAAGTGTGAAGGGATATATTCATGCAGGTCCTTTTCTTCTTTGTGTTTCATAAATTAAATTCCAACAGTATGAAGAAAACAGGAGTGTGAGCTAAGAGTTTATTTTTGAAGTGATAACCAGTAATGTAATGGAAAAATATTGTGTTCTAAGGGGACCCAACTAGATGATGTAAGAATACTGAATTTTAAATGTCCATGCTTTTGAGACTGTTTCAGTTAATGAAAAATAATAAACTACCACAGAGATTAGATGAACACAAAGGAAACTTAATCTGTTTGCTTTGTTATGACAAGAGGAATTATTGGACAGCTGTAGGATTTTTGGTCCTATCCCATTATGCCTGTTTCTAGGAAATTAATAGCTATTTTGTACTAGTACATGAGACCATATTTCCTAGAGAAGTAGAACTTCATATTTGAAAGTTAAAAACAAGTACAAGATTAATTTGAATTCTAAATTTCTGTGGGTTTGTTTTTTGGGGTTTTTTTTAAGCTAAATCTTCTAGTTCCCTCTACACGTCAGAAAGAATAAAAAATGAGACTTAGGTGAATCTTTGAAAAAGCAACTTTTCTATTATTCAGAAAGTTTCTGTAGTCCCTGAATTAGTGATTTCATACATCAAAAATCTTTTTTCAAAAATTTATGATACTATCTTTTCTTATTTCTCAGCTGATCACTGCCTCCTAAATACATATTAAATAAAGAGAGATTAGAATATTTCAGGTAAATTGTAAAAAAAAAAAAGGTGAAGACTGACATAAAACCATCATGATTTTAGTATGTATTATATGTATAAACACCTGAAATTCAATAGAGGAAATTCAGTAATATGGTAAATAATTCTTTAATTGTGTGGCAGATTTTATAGTCCATTGAACTTTACTGCTGGAAACTGTGGGTTTATAGATTAGTATGTCAGCAAAGTACGTCAATATAGCTGAAATGTCAACAGATGTTCTCAAAAGAATTATTTTCAGTTTCTTTCCTCTCTCTTACTGATGTATCGATGCATAAACTCAAGAATTGACAGAATTGACAACTCCACAGCTCAAAATGGGAGCAAAATTACTATAGAAAGCTTTGTGTAGGGGCCATTGTTGGCAACATAGAAACAGTCACTTGAATCCAATTCCAAGTGCAGTTGGAGAGACATTATCCAAATCGTCCATGTCTAATCAAAGTAGGATCCCTCAAAATGAGGCCTGTGTGATTCTGCCCTCTGCTTGAAGTGGTAAAGTGTCTCTTGCTCCAGAGAAGAAACCATTTAACAGTTGCCTTCTATCACCCTAATGGCCTTTTCTTTGATACTTGTATATGTATGTGTGGAAGATGGTATTTTTGAGGGGCTTTTTTTTCCAGCTAAAATTCTTCCTAGAATGATTGAATATTTTGTTTGTGTGTGTGCTCACATCTGTGCTGAGGCAGTGTGTGCTGGGGGAAAATGGTGATAAAATACAAAGGAATTCTATATAGAAACATCAAAATACATATGTCTTATATTTTCGCTATGCAAATGCAAAAGCCAGTCAATAAAGTTTCTCTGGGATAAGAGGGAACATGACAGAACCTATTTTAAGCTCAATGTACCTCAGGTAATCCACTAAAATGTGTTCTTGTGTACTTTAGTGCATCGAACAGCTCATTCTATTTGAAGGTGGTAGCTGTTTTCTTATCTGAGCTTAACAGGAGCAGATCCTACGAGCTGAGGATGGTTAAAAGCCTATGCAGAGGTTGACAGTCATCCTTCTGTTAAGCGTTGTCTATTCAAGGACTTACTTATCCAGCTTCATTTTCACAGAATGTCTGTTTTTATGTGCTCTTACCTTTGGTCACACATTAGCAACTCTCAGTTAACTGCCAGTAAGACATACTGGGATACACTGTTTTAATTATAATTTAGGGATACACTTTTATATACTTTCCTGGATCTGTCTTGGGACAGGACTGATTCAAACTCCAGGGCCTGGATCTGCAGAAGTGACAGGATATCATCTCCCATTCACCCCTTCATTTCTCCCTGGCCTGATTTCCTATCTGTCTGAAACTTGCCATGACATAAAGAAGCCTCTAACCCCACTCTTTCTAATTTTGACTGGGGGAAGGGAGTGAGGGGTGGGTGGGAATGGGGGACAGGAGCAGGACATCACATCTGCTGGGAAGCGAACTTGCTGGGAGAGACAGCAGGACTGTTGGTTAACAAATAAATTTGACTTCCAAATAGAATTACTGAAAAAAAATCCTAAAATTAGCATGTTACAAGTAGGTCTACTAATCAGCAATACAAGACTGAGGAACTTCCTACATGTGTGCCTGATTTAACAACTGCATCTGAAGTGAGTCCAGCTACAACTTAAATTTCTGTGTCTCTACAGAGTGACAACAAATTTTATATTGCCATTAGAGCTAGGGCATTGCTTGGCCATAGCAGACTTAGGACTGTGAATTAGTATGTCCTGTGTGCATTTGAGGCTGTTTTCTAGGCTGTGTTTGTGAACACTTTATCCTGTCTCTGTGTGCAGGAGCAGAAAAAGGATTTGTATAGAAACATTCAAATGCAGTGCACTAGCTAAAGGAACTCAAACAGAACTGACAGAGCGATTCATCTTTCTGTCAATCAGTGAAAGTTCTAGTGAGTTATTAGGGATTTAGCCTCAAAATTATTTTGCCTTCATAGTGTGATTATTGCACTTACCTTTAATGAAGTGAGAGGGTGAAGACCTGAAAAATATTATATATTACATTATCTCTGTGAAAAATATTAAAATATAGATGATATCTTCATTTCCATTAGGTCTTACGGCTTTGCTGAACAGTACTGATAAGATGCGTGTGTTAAACTACTGGCCTGTGTTAATTTTCTTTGGTTGTAAAATTGCTGTTTTATTTGTTTCTGTATTGTGGGGATATAGACAGGAAGGCTTCACATGACTTTTAAATGTCTCTCTTTCTGTCACTCTGAAAAACATGGGAAAGTGTTCATTTTATTCATTTTATTTATTTCCCTCAAAGAAGTGGAGAACAAACTATAGTACTGGAAATAGTATTCCAAGGAGCATCAAATTAAGGTTTTATTTGTCACCCAAATAAATGAAAATATATCAAGACTTAAAATTAATTTACTAATAAAAAGATTTTTAAAAGGCTTTTGGAAATGCTGTTACAGAGACAAATTAACATGTTTGTTTTTACTTTGTAACTGTAGTACATTTACTCCTAAAATGCAAGGCAGACGGATGGGGACTTCAGGGAGAATCACTAAGAGCACAAGTGTGAGCGGAGAGATGTATAAGCTGGAGCACATTGACGGGAGTCAGTCGGACACGGCTGTCGGCATGGTTGGAACAGGTGGGAAGAAAAGGCGTTCCAGCTTTAGTGCCAAAGTGGTTGCCATAGTGTCTCGAAGGAGCAGAAGCACATCTCAACTTAGCCAAACAGGTGAGTGAGACACACACTCTTTGAAAACAGGACTCTCACCAAACATGGTTTACCTTTAATTCATCTGTGGCATCTGTGTTACATGTATATGACTATAGACTGCTCAAGAGAGAAGATTTTCCAGCTGTAAATAAATTTCTGGGATATTAATTTTCTTTGATTATTAAACATCTGTAAGAATCAATATACAAATGCGTTTTAGCGTATGCACCATAATTACTTTCTGTCCTGATTAATTAAAAGTGTTGTCTCTTGGAAGCCTTGTTTACAGGTAGGCCAAGAAATGCAAAGACATATATGTAGGTATTAGCAGTCGATAAGGGTTTGGCTAAGACCAGCTTTTTATGTGTAGGAAGCTTCTTCTAACAGATGAGTTGAATATGAATGTGGGAACTGAAATCTGAGTAAATGAATGGCAGTTATGCAACTCGGATGAAAGGTTGTACCTGAAGTGGTATAAAACACGTTTTTAAAAACTACCTTTTTTTCTTAGTTGAGAGTAAATTCAATACTTTATTATTTTTAAGTAACACTGGCAAATTGGGGTCAGTGATTTCAGATAAATTAGATGATAGCATGATGCTTCACTTAGGAACATAAGCCTTTCAACTCTATTGTGACTTTAGAAATCTTAAAAGCTCCATATCAGCGTAGCCTGAAGGAACAAAAACTCCTACGGAAAGACATAAAAGGGAAGAAGAATGTTTTAAAGTCCCTGTCCTGCTCCTGAACCCCACTGAAGACTTTTGCTTTTGTCTTCAGTGGGAACAGGACCTGACCCTAAGGGTTCTTTCTTACTAAAAGAAGGAAAACAAAGAGGAAAAGCTTCAGCCTAGCATAGAATGCACTCATATTTCAGCATTCCTCTCACATAGTCAGGGTATCTAAACTAAAGTATGTAACAGTACTGTTTATTTATGTCAACAAATATTTCACCCCTTTCCCCTGGTTTTTTTTTTTTTTAATTGCCAGATAAACAGTAGAATTGATTCTTTCATAATGTAAAACTTAGCCAGCTTTTAAAAAAAGATTATTACACTTTTTTACACTACTCATGAATTTTAAGCCAGAAAGTATATAACCATGCAATTGTACCCAATGATAAATGAAATATGTGTATTTCAAGCCCAGAATTGTAATTCATATTGAGTTGCTCAAGAATGCACTCTGCCTAAGCATGACTAGAATATAGATGTATACGGTAAGAGATATCAGAATCTATTTTAAATGTATCAGAATCAATGGCATGCTCTGTAAGTAATAAAAAGTGGTGTTGTATTGTAGAAAGGATTTCTATGTTGATATTTTACTCAACTTCCTATATATACGCTTGCATTAAGTATTTTACCGAATGGTTTTTGTGGTTTGATCTGGTGTTCCTGTCTAGCTCCTAGGTCTCATTGAAATAGGAATTGCTGTGACAGACCAAATCTTTGCTTCGTCTTACTCAGTAGCCAGCTCTCACTGGGAACAAGGACTGGATGCTCAAAGGGAAGGCAGCAAACATAGGATGACTTGCCTTTCAGAAGCCCTAACGCACTTTGTCAGTGAACTTAGTAAAAAAACTAAAATCTGAGCTGTGGCTTCTAAACACCTCCCAGTATTATCTATTTAAAGCTCAGATTTTCCTGTTCATCACAGAAAGGTACTATAGCTCTCCAAACTTTGCTTGGTGTAAATTTCAAAACAGGAATGTTGCAAGGAATGACCTTCTAGAGTTGTAATTAAACTCAAAGAGCAAATCAAATATGAAAAACATGATTATGTATTATTCATGATTGTAAATTAGTTCAGAATCATATTTACTTTATCTTGTTACTCAGACTAAGAGTATTATCTGTGGCATAATCAGAGCAAATAAAATGTGTAATTTTTTGTCAGTCACAACTTTTTAATTTAAATTTTGTCAAAAACCAGCGAATTAACACATTTTTTAGAACAATGTACACATGGGATTTGATAGATGTTACAAGTTACATTGCTGAAGACTAAGTACTCATATCCTAAATCAGGGACCGACGTCCTTCCTTCCTGTATTATATAAGATGAGAGGAGATACCTAAAAATGTCTACTTCATTTTAATGTGTTCTGCAACTTACTACTGTCTCCACTATTGAGAATTAAAGAAAATTTCTGTTTTGACAATAACATATGAACTAGGTAGTTCTTTAAAATTTATATGGAAATTGGTTATAATAGCCAAGTTCTGAAGATATTTAGAACTGATGTGGAGATTTATGGGCCTCCAAAAGTGGTACCAAATATGAACTTCTGGGACAGACCTTCAGGAACTGAAAGTGTGCTGTTGATGCAGTTTATTTATTTTAAAGGAAGTACAAAAAGTATAGAAATAAATGTGTAGCCTCCATAAGTTGTTCAGGCTTTTTATCTATGACTTGCATGATTATAAGTAAGGCATGCATGACACATATAGTTATTTGTTTCTGAAAACTCAAAATAGGAGATCAGAAATAAAAAGGCCAATTTTTTTTTAAAAAGTGTAGGTTCCATATTTTTATGGAATGAACAGATCTGAAATTCTAGCTTACTACTTCTTCAATGCCAGTAAATTTCATTACCATTTCACTTTTTTCACTTGACGAAATGGTCAAAAAGGGTTGAATTTGACTTTTTGTAGATAATTCTTCCTTTTAGCATATTGCACGGGTTTGATCTTACATAAAAATAGATGTAGTGTGTATGGAACTGCTACAAGGTAGCTATTATTTATAAGATTTGTTTTTCTATTGACTTGAAAAAGGTGTGTGTGCGCGTGAGCCTGTGCATGTATGTTTGTGTCTATACATACACACGTGGTTTTCTTGCACATATGGGGCAGAACCATGTGCATGTCAGAGTTGGAAGGACCAGTAATCAGTATTTTACGCACCCTTGTTCAGTGCTGTTGGAAAATATTTATTCAGAATATGTGCCTTGTAGATTGTCAGTGAAAGAAGTGGTTTCCATTTTTATGTAAATCTGGATTGAAAAGTATGTATTTTGCTGCACCTTCATTTCAATTATGTTTAAGATTTCCTAATACTTTTAGTAACTGTTCTGTGAAATCCCTACTTACTATGTATTTGTTCATTATTCCCACAAATTGGATATATTAGATAGTTCATCAGAAAAAGCTTGTAATCTTCTGACAATATTCCTAATGAAAATCCAGCTCTTCTTATGTTATCACAATTAAAAAGAAGAAAACGAAAAGGGGAAAAAAAAAGCAAAACTCCCAAAATGACCACAGAAAATGTAAAATAGCTCCAGGCATACATAATCATTTTAGTTAGAAAATACAACTTTTCTAGCTTTCCTTGTCAGCCTTATTTTGGTAAATAAATATATACATATATACAGAGTAAATGTATAACTGAAAATTTTCTAAATACAGCAACTAAACTTTAAACCACAGGAAAATGATAGGAAACTATATTAGGATAAGAAATCACCATCTGTGGTCTTGATTTTGTGTTCCAACACTCTATTCCCCTCTACAGAAAATCTTATTGTTTCCATACCAACAAGTGACTGAGGCCAGTATTGATCATACTGTATTTTGATTTGGGGTTCTAGCTTTTGAATGAGATGGAAACTACTGTAATAGGAGGGAAGAATGTTATTACAGAATTCATTCCATATAGAGAGACATAATAATGCATTTCAAAGTGGATAGAGGTAATGGGAGGGGTATCATCAGTAAAATGAGTTCTGGAGAAAAGGAAAATGTCAATCTCAGCTAAACAGAAGTATTCCCGTCCCTGGATCCCTCTCAGTTATCTTGGTACATGGAGATATGTGCCTTAAGAAAGCAAAAAATTTTGTCCCTTTTGCTTTCTGTCCTCTGGTCAGCAGACAGTGCTTTAGAAAATCATCTGTTTGTAGAAGCAGACTTTTATTCTCTCTAAGTGCTAAGAGTGGTTTGCAACTATTTTGATGCTTCATCCTTTGTCAAGGAAAACACTGAGGTGCAGGAGCATGTCCAGAGACAATGAAGCTGGTGAATGCCTAGAGAGTAAGTCCTATGAGGAGCAGCCGAGGGAGCTGGGGGTGTTTAACCTTGAGAAAATGAAGCTCAGGGGAGACATTATCACGCTCTAAAACTCCCTGAAAGGAGGTTGCAGCCAGGTGGAGGTCAGTCTCCTCTCCCAGGCAACCAGCAACGGGACATGAGGAAATAGCCTCAGGCTGTGCCAAGGGAGGTTCAGGTTGGACATCAGGAAGAATTTCTTCATTGAAAAGGTGGATAAGCATTGGAGCAGGCTGCTCAGGGAGATGGTGGTGTCACCATCCCTGGTATTGTCCAAGAACTGGCTGAACATGGCACTTAGTGCTGCAGTCTATTTGAGATGGTGCTGTTCAGTCAACGCTTGGACTCAGTTGTCTTGGAGGTATTTTCCAACCTAAATGATTCTGTGATTAATATCTTGCTATCAGAGATTTAGTAGTGTCACATCTTTATGACATTTTCAGCCTGATGCAATTGCTGGTGGGACAGTAAGATGGGTTTCTGTGAAAGACAAATGAACAGCGTGGCTGGCTGAGCTTTTTTTTGTTTTGTTGAAGGACTCAGGATTTTCATTTTTTAGCTGCTTCTCACAGAGGCCAGTTCTTCTGTCAAAAACGTTGATGGTAAGAGTTTAAAAGGAATTACAACAAAATCTGGGAGTCTTTACTTAATTAACATATCCAGAACATGATAACCGGTGCAGACAGAAAGACTGAAAATATACATTTTGACATAAATATGAACAAAACTACCAGAGATGGGACTGGTGAGCCTTTTGTGACACTCTACATTTTTCCAAATATGAGCTCCTTGAGATTACTTTTATTTTCCAAGGTACTCAACACTATTAATGTCAGTATTTTGACTGATTTTCCATTGACGTTGCTTGAGAAACAATAGCGACCTCACAGAAGATAAAGGTGAGACCTTGCCTGGGATATTGCATATTATTCCCATTACAGAATGAAGACAGATGAAAGAAGATGCAGAGAAGGAGAGCTGAGGAGCTTAGAAGGAATGGGCATCATTTCTAGTCTGATATTACACTGATACGGGGTCAATTTTCTAAAGGAAAATACCTTGCCATGTTTATGGTGTGAACCACAATGAGATTTTTCTGAGTAAGAACCAAAGTTACTTGCTTTCCATCTTCTGTTGGTGAAGTTCAATGTCAACAACCTGAAATGAAGGCATAAGCATTAATATTTCAGAGTCAGATTACGTACCATGAAGCAGAGCTGAAATCAAGTGTTGTCACAAGGTGAAAACAGAATGAAAAACAACTCTTTTCACTTATGTGTGTCTCTGAAGTGGATACTTGGAGGCAATCTTGATGTGTTTGCTTCCCTCAGGAAGTAACTTGCAACCTGAACAAAAACACGCGACAACCTTATAATATATTTCCCTGTGTAAAAAATGTAATTTCCTGCTAAAGTATATTTTCTGTCATTTTCTGTAATTTGCCCTATAAAGAAGTGATTTTCTCTATGTTCTTTTGAAATAAGATCCAAGTTACCAATTTCAGATAAGATACTGTCATCTAAGTGAGGAAACTCTCACTGAGCAGTGATGTTCTGATAATTGTGTACCCCATGGTATATCTATGCTCCTTTTGCAACCTCACTGCAGTTTGAAGAATTCTTTTTCATCCAGTTGATTGCCCCACATTTCACTTTCAAGACTGGTCTCAAAGAAGCTTTCTCTCATGGTTGGATCACTGAAGTTAAGGTAAGGATTTAGAAAAGGAAACCTCATCCATTACGCAAAACTTCCTCTGTTGATGGAGTATATGATGGTTCACTGGAGGTACTTACTGGCTGTTAACAAGCACCCCTATGCTGTGTTAAAAATAACTTTGCCTGGGAAACATGACAATTTAAGCAACCTTTCAGGCCCAGAGCTACAGAATTTCTGAGTAGACACTGCCATTAAAAAAAAAAAATCACACACACAACCCCAAACAAATACACAAAATAAAACCAAAACCAAACAAACAAGTAATAAAAAAAAAAAAAAGCCCCAACAACAACACGCCAGCACTGCAACTCTGTTAATCTGTTTTTCATTTTCTCAGTCTTTTTTTTGGTAGGACTGTTTTTCTGTCCATCCTTGAAGTAATTTTATGATTCAATGTGAGATTTCCTACAGGTCTAGATGGTATGGACAGAAAAAGCAGGTGACAAGAAATAAAATATGCTGGAGGGCAAAGGCCTTTGGGATAACGAAGGGTTGTTTGTTGTCTTTCTTGAGAACACCATTGCTTCTTTCAGTAGTTCTGTTCCTTTTTTACAAGGGTCATGAAATTTTCATGCAGAGGTCAGGCTTCGTTTTTATCCCTGATGTTTCATATTGATTGATTGATTGATTCAATGAATGACAAGGATGCATTTCTTAGCATGATTCTTTTATCTCATAACCTGAATTTATTTTTTTATTACTGTAGTGAAAGAAATTGTGCTTATTTGATAAGAAATGAGTGCTAGACAAAAGTTCAAAATACTTATTTTATCCAAGACTCAGTAAATCATCAATTATTATTATTCTGGGTAGGAAGCATGGGAATCAATAAGGAATACTGGATGTCGGGAAGAAACTGGTTAGGAGGGAGGCCTCAACTGGTTTTATTAAAACAAGCCAGAGAGTGTCTACTAGTTGAGTTTCTAAGACAAAACCCACAGGCAGATCTTGTTAATATTTTATTGAGAGCTAGTGTTTATGCTGCTAGAATATGATGATGAAACTGATTTAGAAAGTGTGTCGGTTCCAGGTAGTATAGGGGAAGGACTCTTGGGGATGGTCCTCTGCAGGGGCAAGAGTTAGACTCGATAATCCTGGTGAGTCTCTTCCAACTCTGCTTATTCTGTGATTCTGTGACCGATGAACTTGAGGATAAAACAGTAGAACTCAGAAAAACTGTGACAATGCAGATTGCAAGTTCATTCCTTTCAGAACGAGTAATCAAAATTTCCAGATGTAAAAAGGCAGAAGAGTTTTTGAATCTAAAGGACAGTACCATCAGAAACTCTCCTATAACAACAAAGAGGTATAAATTATTTACAAATAACTTTTATATTTGTATCAAAATTACAATAAAGTTTCTAACAGTCAGAACAGAGAAAGAAGTATCTTAAACCTCTCAAAGCATTTAGCACAATTGGCAAACAGCCTTTTTTTCTTGTTCTTTTCTTATCTAGCATAATACCCTTCTGCTGTTTTCATAGGATTTATTTTCTGATATTAATTTTTTGTATTGCCATCTCTTGTTCATCCAAGTGGAATGCTACAAAATATCAGATTTTCTAATGACAGATTCCAAAAATTATTTTGGAATTCAGAATTACCATGAGTCTTACAGCTATAGAGTTATCTCACAGGTTTAACCTGGTCTTCTATAATTCACATGTTGTTCTCTGTTTTTTAGAGAAGCATTTCCAAGTATTTGCTTCTGCTGGGCATTTATGTCTGCAAGAATGCTTAAAATTTACACTGTAAATTTATCTGTAGCTTCCTTACCTACAGATATCTCTGTTGTTATCTTAAACCTGTATGGTTTGAAAATCTTTTCCTTAACTTTAGACTGTGTGTACTTGAAAAGTAACTTTCAGCAGCCTAGCAGAAGTGTGGGGGTCTGTCCTGTAGCTCCCTCATTAGCCTTGTTTGGCTGTTCAGTATTATCTCTGTGAGGGTCTTCCCTATCTGGTTTGTTATTCTTCCCAGGGCAGGGCCTTACAGCTTGCTCTGCACAGTTGTGATGATCCATGAGGACAAAGGCTCTGTTGCACAAAAAGAAGAATGGAGGGAGATTGACATTTAGAGTGATCTCTCTTTCCAGCCAGTCTGAATAGAGTCTCTAGGGAGGCAGCAGGGATGGTCATGGTGCTTTAGGGATGGTGACAGGATCTGGGGTGCACACCTGACACCCAATAGCAACCCTGAACCCAGAAAAAGATTTGAGCCGGTCCTGCACCCAAATGCTTCTGCAGAAAAGGGTGGGGAGGAGGGGGAGGGTGATGAGCAAGTGGATGAAGAAGAATATTGAAAACAAAGAACAAGAGCTAATTATCTTTGTAAGAGGAACTCTTTGTTCTAGTAATGATACTCAATTCTTTGAAACTGTTGAGTGAATGTAAGCATGTTCTCTTTTATTTACTGTTGCCGTCTTGCTGAGGAATTCACCTCCATTAATAGAAACATAGCACAGTTCCAGTTACTCATCTTTCAAAAGATTTCCTAATAAGGGCTAGTACTTTCAAACAAAGTCCCACTGCTCTGTGGTTCTTTTCCTTTTTCCTGAAATGCAAATTGTGACTTTTTCTCCTGTTACGTAGTTGACTTTTACTCAAAAGTATTGCTCTGCTTTTGTATTTGCAACTTCTCCCTAGATTTTTAGAGATATTACTGCAGCAATAACTGTACTTAGGCCTATTTCCAATATGTAAATAGTGTGGGGTTTAGGAAAATTTATAGCTTTCTGAAAGTATCATCTTGATTATGCCAAAACTATGACATGCATGTCTTGTATCATTTCAAAATACGTCAAATGTATTTAATATGTGTAGCTTCACTGTTATGTTTATAATGTATTTTCTTATGAAATGTCTTATAAAAAGCCCTGCTTATAGTTCTGACTATATTTAACTGAGCTCTGTTTAAAGAGGATTTTTGTTTGCTTTCTTATCTGATTGACGCTGTGTTCACAAGCTCTGCTTTGTGCAAGTATAAACACAGAGTTGAAATAATACCAAAATTATGGCAGAAAAAGGAAATAGAGTGGTGCCAAAGGACTACTAAGAGGAAAAAAAAATTGTACTATCGTCTCATTAAAAATTTCTATGTAAGTGCCTCTCTTTAAGAGAATGTCAATCCAAAACTTGTATTTTATTACTCTTCATATGCTTCTTGCCTGATTAGATCCACAGATTGTATTCTGGAATTTGTAGGAAGTTTTAGAGTACCTGCAGTAATTCAGAGGAAAAATGCTCTTCCTCTGTGGCACAGGAATTCATTCCTTTCTCACAGAAGAATAAAGCTGTCTTTGTTTAGATTCAGATGATTGAGATTAATTTTGATAGACCTAATTGGTGTTTTTTCCTTTCAAAAGCAGTCCTTTACTTATCTAACATAAATCTTGTTTGTTTGTTTGTTTTAGGATGAGGTAGCCTGTTCAACACAGTATTTCATATAAAAGTATCATACCTCTAAATCCTTCAGGGCCATGAAATTATTTAATTCAGTAACTTTTTGTAAAATCTTGACAGGTTTTTTTTGTTTCTAGAACATTTTTTAAAATCATGCATTTGATGATAAGATATTGGTGGGCTGAGTTTTAAAAAAGTGCATTTGACTCAATCCAAAGAAATATTAGTCAAAGGCATTATTTTAATCTTACTTAGCACTTTTACATGTGAATCTGAAGATGAGCTTTGAGGGTTTTTACAGTAATTTTTTTTTTCTAGGTTTAGAACTATTAGCCACAGAATCCAAATGAAAAACAATAAACCACTCCTAGGACAAAAATCAGTTGTTTTTAAGAGATTTTCAAGGAAAATAATGATGATGATAATGATAATAATAATTATAATTATAAAGCTTGCTGCTCTTACTGCAGCTGATTATATTATTGCATTTATAAGAAAAGCTGTATACATATCTATAATGTAACTAGTAGTCTGCAATACAGATAACAGCCCTTAGATACTCCAAATTCTGTATCATAAGTAATGAAATATGCAGGACTCAGTAAAGTTATGGAAAAAATATTAATACAATTTTTAAAAAATAAGTTATAATTTTTGAAAGTTGTTAAGATGGATGAAAAATTATTTCCAATCTAAAAGTTTATGATTCTATCTTGAAAAGACAAAATTTAGCTTGAGTATTTCCTAAAATATTAATGATGTGAATGATATTTTAAAATAAAATGCTAACAGTGTCAGGGCATATATCAGTTCACAAAACATTTCAGTGTTGCTGAATCCTTTCTCTCTTTCTTCAAAAAATTTCAGCTGAAAGCTTTCACCCAGCTTTGCAGAGTCCTCTTGGTACATAGTCTCTCCATGTAGGACCTCTGCAAATGAATAGGTAAGAGTCTGAGCACACCTGAGGTAGTCTTAAAAGCAATTCCCTTCTCCAGTACTTTTTAGATATGGAGAAGGGAGGTTGGGTTCAGCTGGCTGAGAGCCTTACAACAGCAGCATTGCAGGACACGAGTGCACAGATGAGAAACAAGGACAGTCGCTGGCCTTGTTCCCACCTGCATCGGTCAGGCAGTGCTTCTGCTCCCCAGGGCTATTGGCCAGCCCAATGTTGACTTTGTTTCCAAGAGGAGAAGGAGCAGCAGTTTAATGTAAACTCTGACAAAGAAATTAGATCTCTGATTGTATAAATTTTATTGCTTAGAGTACTCTTCATACTTTAGATGGCATATAAATTAAATTAACACAAGTAATAACCACTTTGGCAAGTCTTAAAATAGAACAAAGATAGAAGAGATGAAAACAAGCACCTCATATTACTTGCTAGTCCAAACTTGCTTCCTAACAACTAGTCTGACACACAAGGAGATGGGGAAAAGGCGATTGAGGCACCCAATTAACTTCTTGTTCAGTGCAAAGCTTGGCTCTTCTGTGGCATCTGCTTGCACTGCATGTGTAAACGCAGCCGATGAGCTGTGGCTTTTATCCCCTGGAAATGTCTGCTCCCTGTGCTTGTGAATGGCTTTCATCAAAACATAGCAGATGTGATTGCTTTCTCAGCAAATCAGTCAGACACTACTGAGAATTTAACAGGGTCATATTTGAGTATATCCTTTTATTTTTACTCTACCTTTTCCTTTGTACATCTACTGGTATTTAAACTATTTAAATTAAATTTTGAGTGATTTTTTGACCACTCCACTTGACTAGCCAGTTTATTGCATCTGTTAAATTTTCTTAAAATTGCCAAGAAAAGACAAAAAACCATCCAAGGAAATTAGAGGTGATGGGATCTCTAAGTCACTGGCACATTGTCAAAGTACAAATATTTTTTATCAACTGTGGCACATTTTTACCATTTTCCTTAGGCTTTTGAACGTTCAGCCAGCTTTTCTTTATTTTGTTAAGCAATTTTTAGAAGTGATTTCCATATAACTTCCAAAAAGGGACCAGTAGTGAAGAGTGATGTTTGTTTACATCTTTATTGGCATCTATCATGTTGTTAGGTGCTAAGTATGTCAGTTATTTGGTATAGCTTACGCTGAGTACAGCATAAAAGTGCTGTGCAATGTTGAAGTTGAATTGCTGCTTCCTTTTGTACAAACCTCAATATAATTATTTAGACCTCAGTAACAGTACGTGTGGCCTCTGTGTATCCTCATGTCTTGTCTTAGAAGGTTCATCCCTGAGCTTGCTTGAATTTACTGAAATTGGACAATTTGTTTAGATTTTCAGACTGAAGTCTACAAATATTTAACCACAGTGTCATAGAAGTAAGACATTCAAAAGGCTGAAAGATTAAACTACGGTATTTGTTCAAGGAACTGTTGAGGTTTTATCCTCAAAATTACCTTGAGAATTGCTTTTAAATTACTTAGTATTTATAGACATCCTTGATGCTCACAGACAGACACTCTTATATAGTTTACTTCATTTACCCATACAACCATTTTTCATATTGCAAAATTTCAGTTTCTGGCATCTAATCACTTCAAAAGGATTGCTTTACCAGGAATCTTAGAAATTAGATGTTTTTCTTCTGGGAAGCTCTAGATGTCTGACAGTCCCCACGGAAATTCTCTGTGTGATGGAAGCTTGACTCTGGTCCAGGTCAAGCCAGGTCAGTGCTAAGCCCAGAGAAGGCAGTTGTCTTTCTGTTTTAATTCTGTGATCTGTGAAGCACAGAAGTTTCATGGTTAGATAGGATAGAGTGGCTGCCCAAAACAGTTCCTGTCTTTGAAGCCTGTGTTAACTGGGTAATTTTGATTTCATGTGCTGCTTGGAAAATACCAGTGTGAAACACTACTGAAAGCCTGGGGGGTGGGTGGTGTGTAAAAGGTGGATTTTGTGTCTTTCGGAGAAAAATCAATGTCTTGTGAACCCATTTATTTGTGATGATTTCTCTGGTTTCAGAACAGTACCTGTCAGATTGGCAAGTTATCTTAGCGCAGGTGTGTGCAAATGGATTTCCTGTTTACAAAGCAGGTTGAAATGTCCAAAAGCTCTTCCAGGCAGGAATCTCATGGTTACTGTTTTGATTACTTTTGCTTTCATGTGGCTCTTGGTGGCTTTATTTGTAGCTCTACCATTTGATTAGATTTGATGGTGTGAAGGGTTCTGGCTCAGACCATGGCCAGACTTAAACACTGAATTAATTAGGGATAGATGTGACCTAGGATTTATGTATAAAAGTAGATAAGTTTGACCCATTACTCTGTCTTTAAAAATTATTCTACTAATGGTCTTCTACCTGAACAGCGCTTTTTTAGAGTTCATGGTCAGGGCAGGGTGAGGGGATTTCTTTGACAAGGCTCATCTGCTTTCTTCAGTCTGGATTCCAGACTTGAACTGGGAAAGATGTTCAAGGGGCATAGAAAACAAACTCCAGGTTTTATACACAGTAGGGTTGGTTTGCTTTCGCATAATGAAAATACTACATTGAAGTAGTATTTATTGGTAGGAAAGGAATAAATTATCAGGAAAACATTTTGAGGGAAACAGTTATCTTTAACTTAGAGGCATACCATGTTATGAACCAGGTTCTTCTGCCTAGGTAGAGGTGCTCCACTGCACTGTGAAGGGGTTACTTCCAAAAGGTCACACACAGGATCCAATCTAGTAACCAGACCCTTTCTCTGGAGTCTCAGTAATGGTCCTTGTGAGGCACAACCACCCCAAGAGCAGAGTTTGAAAGAACTGAGTTGCATTTATATTGTGCTTATTTTTCCTAGGATGTTGAAATATTCACAGCTCCGGCTACATATCACAGCAAGAAGTGAACTATCATCTCTAGCATGTGTTGGAACAGGCAGCTTTAATATATTTATGCAGGAATTATGGTCACAGGCCAGCAGATAGCCCTTAAGAACGGAACCTTTGTCATTGACTGGGGAATCCTGGAGAAAAAGTGACCGGAATAGAAACTGATGAGTATGAGTAGCAGTTTACAGTTTTCTTTAACAAGCATGTACATAGTTGCAAATACAGTTTTATTTATTCTTGCTCAAGAAGTATTTTTATGCTCCATGCCTGTATATGGGCCTTTACCCTATACTCTGCTTCAGGGGGATAGCTGTCTTTATAGCCAACTTGGGAACAATGTCAAGAAATTTTATGGGGTCCCCTCTTAGCCAAGGTTCACGCTCTCCCAGTCTGCCTCACAAGTAGTTTCTGGTCCGAAGTTTGCCCATGGCCAAAATCCCAGGAGAGTGACTTTTTCCAGTAATCACCTTCAGATTGTAGCAGGCTACCGCAATATCATTTAAAGTTTACTGATTTGGGCACTCTGTAACACTGACACTCTGTAAAGGGCAAAATGTCCTGCTCTAGTCCTAGTCTTTGTGGTCCAGAGACAAATCTTTCTGTGCAAATGCTGGTGACTGAATATTTGACATCATGGATTGTTTCAATTTTAATTTAAAAAAGAAAAACACAAAGTTGCATCTAGAAAGACCTGAGCACAAATCTTCCAGCCAGTAATTCCCACTGCTTAGCTCTTCAAGGAATACCATGAATCCATGTCTCTCACATTGTGTTTTTCTCTATAGACCTACATGGTACAGCTGTACTTCAGGAGCTGGAGGGATTATGTGATATAGAACATGAACACTGTCCTAAACAACTAGAAAGTCACCATTCTTCAAAGAAGTGGACCAGGAGCTGTAATCACAAAGGGTGGGATTAGTCCAAGCAAGTATAGGTGTCCACAATGTATCTTGTCAGTTCATCACTTCAGGCTTTCTTTCTAGCCAGCAGAGAGAAATGCTCACCTCTACCCATGGCTTATCCAGCCTCAAGCAAATGTCTGAAATAGTAAAAACTAACTGCCCCCTAAAATGTCTGGTTTTCTGTATATGTTCTAAAACGAGCCTGGCATGACTAGCTCCAGTACAGCATCTATAGACACTTGAAGTTCAGTGAGCTGAGTCCTACTTAGCCTATGCCCAGCCCCCTTTATTTCTGCTCCCAGCCCTCTCCTTGGTCCCCCTCAGAACCGTCTTTCAGAGCTTTCAGCTGCCCCATTCCTTCATGTCCTCTAGCTGAATCCTGCAAGGTTTTCTGTTGCCTGTCTTTCAGGGAAGACAGGCAAAGGGCAGGGTTGCCTGGATAGAGGAGGTCTTACTTAAGAAATAACCATTTCTGGGCTGCACAAAGTAGGCACTTTCTTGTTCTTGCAGATCTATTTGCAATGAGCAAACTGTGTCACAGCACCAGGCTTGAACCTGATATTGTTGGGTGATAGCAAAGTTCAAATTAGAAATGCAAGAGTGCCTTTGGCACAATTATTTTCCATAGGTACAACTGTCTTAAGTTTTCTGATTCCATTTTTGTAAGTCCGATAATGATCTTGCTGAGATGCAGTAATTTGCTACCTCCTAAGTGGTTTCTCTCATTTGCTCTGCTGATTACTCAGCATCCATAAGATGTAAAGTCAGTTTTTTAGGACTCTGTACGAATGTTAATCAAGAGGCACACTTATGTTGTGTGTATGTTTAATATTTTTGTATCAATTGTTTGCATGAAGGGGACCATTACTGTGTTTATGTTAAGGAAAGTGAGGTTGTCAGCCTCAGAAATACTGCCATGAAAAATCTACAAGTCCATTGGTTAATTGTTTTAAGTGTGATCGAATGTCTGGTGATCTCCATAAATATCCTACTTTTTCTGATAAGCAAATGCCATCATCAAAACTAATTACTATGTAATTGATGAACTTTTCCAGTCAAAACAAAAACTGAATAACTGTGTAAATGGAAATGACACAGTGAATTGTAAATTTATTGTAACTTGAATTAGTTGTGCTTTCAGCACAACTGTCATGATCCAGACCTTTTATACATCATCATCAGTCAAACAGAATATGAAATAACAGCAGTGTCCTGTGATATGTTTATGATGAAAATGTAAGTACTTTAATATTATTCTTTTTTTGTGTACCTTTAATAAAAATATTACTTCCAGAGCTGCCATGTGTCTGGTGCTGGTACACTCAGTAGTAAATACGTTATCTAAGTCTTACCTGGGGGTTTTGTGCCAATGCTTTTTGTTGATACTGTCCTCTCTTAGTACTGTTTAAATATTACTTTTTGCTTATAGTTGCAAATAGTCTGTTGCTAGAAGAGAAAAAAATACTTGGACAGCATGAACTTTAATCAAGTTAATAGTGAGGAAGAGAAACAGTGAGGCAAATCAAATGTCCAGCTGATCCCATAAGAAGAGAGGCTGAATGATGATAACGAAGAGGAGACTGAGACAGGATCTCATCGATACATACAAATATCTCAAAGATAGGTGTCAAGCAAGGAGTAATGGCCATAAACCAAAAAATAAGGAGTTCCAGCTCAACATGAGGAAGAATTGCTTAACATTGAGGGTGGCAGAGCACTAGAACAGGCTGCCCAGGGAGGTTGTGGATTCTCCCTCTCCAAAACCCACCTGGATGTGTTCCTGTGTAACCTGCTCTAAGTCACCCTGCCTTAGCCAGAGGGGTTGGACTGGATCATCTCCAGAGGTACCTTCCAACCCCAACTATTCTGTGATTCTGTGATGTCAATTTAGGGTGACAGATATGACATCTCCTGACTTTCTTCTCATGCTTTACTCTTTATCTGTGCTCATGTGGTGCCCATGGCTACAATATTGACAGTACTTATGACAGAAGCCATGTGCCACAGAGAAGTAGGATCATCAATTTTTGTAAAAGAACTGTGAATGAAATGAAGTTGCGAAATTGAGAAGTGAACATTGATGCTTTGCATTGCAACGTTCCTTTTTCATTTAAAGAGCTTCCCACAGACATGCCAGTCAACATGTTGCATGCATAGGTAGTTTCTTTTTATGCATAAAAATGGTCGCTTTGTTGGTGGGATATGCTTATTTTTAAGAAATCAATTGCTCTTGAGATCTTGATGCTTAAAAATCCCATTTTTTTATGGCTTAAGAATTTGGTAACCCCATAAGATTGTTCTGTAGAATAAATGGATGACCTTTTGCAGATTTCTTTTTTCTGTTTTTCGTCCAAAGTTTTCTATTCCCTTAGTGTTGTAGTAGCAGTATAGCAGCTGTTTTGCAATCCCAACTGGAGCAAGAACTACTATGGCTACTAAGTAAATATGTACTGTTGAACTTTGTAGTGTAATTTATTTTATGTGCTCTTAATTTATGTTCTGACTTTTACAGTCCATGTCAGACCTCTTTAATAGTAGCGATGTTTTTTTGGTTTTTGCATTGTTGGCAGCCGTAGACATTAAAGCATTTTATAAAGGAATGATAAGTGCCGTTGTCCCATTTTATTGAGGAGGAAACTCCAGGACTTCAAGTGACCCACTGAAAATCTCACAGTCTGCAGAAGAGCCAAGACTTCCTAAAAAGCTTACAACTGCATTTGCAAGATTAAAAAATATTTGTAACGGTGTACCTAGGAGCATGTGATAAGAGAACCATTAATCTCAGTAATTTAGTGTGCATGTATGTGTGTGAACACTTGTATGTAAGCTCTAAACAGGGGTATTAAGGAAAGAATCTGTGGGATCTTAAATTTCCGTACTTTAAAGCACATCTATATATATCACTTACATATTAAACAGGTTCAATAATGTTTGGAATATAAACCAGGACAGTGTTAGCTTTCTTGAAATGGGAATCTATGGCTGAAAGCAATATAATGTTTGATGACTACAACATCTTAAAGTAGGACTTACCTCTGTGCTCTTGGGGTATAATGTGAGTCGTGCATACATTTATTCTTGGCTTTTAGCATCTTCAGTTCTTGTGTCCTCCCAGTAAGAATATTTTTATTTGGGGGATTTTAATTAATTGCTCTTTAAAGGTTGCTTGCTTTAAGGGTAAATACAACAGATCATTATCTGCAGCGCAAAATTAGCTAAATGAGCAAGTAGTGGTACCTGATTAATTGAGGTATTTTAGTGATACTATAAAAGGTATGTTGACCACCAACTGAGTCAGGACCTGGCTGTAAGAAGATCCCTAAAAAATCTTTCAAGCTGGAAACTTGGTTGAACTGCAAAGAAATGCATAAGATATGTGAACAGGTCATTAACTGAATTAAAACAGATTCATCCGTCATGGGGTTGCCTTGCAAATGTGTGTGTTTATACTCTCATCCCTTTGACTGTTCTTTTAGCTCATGTTTTTTACTTCAGAACATAGCATGGTAGCATTTGTTATCCTATTTGATGGCATAGTGCTGAACTCTCTGTAACAAGATGTTTTTATTCTGATTGCTATTTTTTTTACCATAATAATAGGTTATCACTGTCAAATTTATCTTTAAAAAATACCTGAAAATACTGTGGTTACCTGCCTTGCTGAATAGGAAGATGGTATGATAAGAGATCACTTAAGCGTACACAAGATGTTCTTCTTTCCCTTTGTAATTCTGAAGAAAAGCAGACCAGAATTTCACCATGATTCTGGGTTGGTGCTTTATTTATCATTGTGTTGTTGAGATGAGTAGAACAGAACATAATATAAACTCACAGATAGAGAGTTATATTAAAAGCATAAAACTGTTTTCTATAAATCATATCCTAGTAGCAAGGGAATTGTAATAATTTCAAATTTTCAGGCACCGTTGTACTGGAACAGGAGTTTATAGGCAAGTTAACTTCAGTTTCTAAAGTGTATTATTTTCCTTACTGTTGAAACAAATAATGTCACATTACATACATACTGGAATTTTATTTAAATATGATGCTTTAGGTATCGTCATGATGGTAAGGTCCAGTCCTATATATACTTCACAGGAAATAGTCCCATGAAGATCTACACGTGATTAACTTGGACTTGGTGAAAATTCTGCATGTTTTTGTGTATATGTAAGACAAAAAAAACCCCCACATCTTCTGGATATAGAGGAAAAGAAAATATTACACCATCCACTTCATATTGTTTTAAATTACCCATGCTTTTATATTTAGTTTGATATGGTCAATGACCCTGTGTAACCTGAAGTTCCTTTGAGGATGACAGAAAAATATAGAAAGAAGTTAAGGCCTTTGAAAATGTTTTGGTCTTCATTGGGCATCTTCCTCTTTCCCAATGTGGCATTACACATAATGCAGTCTTCAGAGAAAGACCACCACTTGACAAGGGTTAGGAAGATTGGTTTTGCTTAAACATTTCAATGGAAAAAAACATAAATTATTGTAAGATTTTTTTCTGACTGTATATTGGAAGCTCTTGACTTGAGAGAAATGCTTTCAATTTTCCTCTGGATTATGTTCTTTTAAAAAATTAAATACCTATATTAAAAGCTGAGGGAAATAGGAGATATCATGAATAAAAATACTCTTTTGAAAACAGAATGCAGTCTGGCACATTGTATGAAAGAATTATTAAGTAAAATAATTTTTAGATTTGAGTAATTTTTCTGTGACATTGGCTCCTGTTACCACTGAAATGCACATTAAAACTCACTTGAAAACAAAGTGGAGATTGTCTTCAATACCTATCTTCAGTGTCATTAATAGACAGGGTAAATCTTGTGATTGCAGACTCCTTTTCAAAAATATTCTCCTTCTAATAGCTGGCATACTAGTTTTGATATTTTTCATAGCCTCGAGATGATGTATTTAATAACGTATAATCATTGTGATTTAAAGGCTGTGAAATAGTTATTATAATATCTATGTATGATACTTAAGCTTATTCAAAGCCGTTTCTACATTGTTCCTATTCTGGCAGCAGCTATATTTTTAATTTATCAAGGAGCTTCACAAACTTTCTCTTTTGTGATATTTACATGCTCTTGATGTCATCTTTCATCATGATTTTATTAGAAGTTGCCTGCCAATTAACTGGTTGTATTATGTCCATCCAGGCCTTACTTAGTCAGGAGGGTAGTAATACCAGCTTTATATAAATAAGCCAGGGTTTATGCACATTTTATTATTTGTTGTTTTATGTCAAATCTTCTGTTGTGATAGATTCTGTTATACTCACAAAGTTTTAAAATTTGATCTAGTATAGAGGATATAATAACAAAGCTGCATGTTTCCTTAAACAGTATTTCCTAGTAATAAAGCAAGACTGTGTTTTGATTTTAAATTTTACCTTATGTGATTTTGATTTATTGTGTACATAGGAATTTTTTTTTCTCATTCATATATTGTGTTTAATCCTTATTTTGACAACATTTTACCTGGGTAGAATTTACGTGTCTAACTTTTCCCTGCTATTTTTGCTATTTTTATACTAACCCGTACTCAATTGCATCTACCCTCTCACACTTCAAACACACCCAAAAAAGAACCACTCTCATTAATGATCACAATAATCCTAAGCAGCAAATAGAGCTTTATCTCTCAGTTCCAAGAAAAAACACTGTCTGAAATAATTTGTGTAATATAGAGATAATAAGAGATTAGTGCATCTGTTCCAAACAGCCTGACCTTCAAACCATTAGCTCTGCAAGATTCAAGCACCATGGTGTAATCCTGCTATGAAAGGCAAGTTTGTTTTACTTTTGTATTTTATGATCTTCATCCATGAGCTAATATATATTGAAATCCCTGGAAAGACGTAGTACTGCTTGGCTTGAGTTGTAGAGTCTAAAATTACTGTAAAAGACATGTTTCTGTTTAACCAATAGCAAGCCTAGGACCATGAAAATAAGGTTTGTTTATTATATTTTAATTTTGTGCCATGTACTCTGGGGAGCCATCTTTTTATATGCTATCCACAAGTAAATTCAGAATTTGAAATGTGTGTTTCAGACTGGCTGATTGATTATTGCAGATTTTCATGTTTCTTATTATGATGTGTATTTGAAAATTTGTCTTTGTACAGAGCTGTGCAATTTTCTGCTGCCCTTTCTCATTTTCTTTGGTGCCAATGCTGACATGCAATTTTTGTTTTCCAGTTTATTATTAAGTGGTTGTAATTTCTTCGTCTATGACAGGTTTTTCAGTACCAACTATATCAATACAGCAGGAAAATTTAATGCTCAGTCTTAGCATCTGCTTTTGAATGATACATAGAGAGGAAAATGACCTCTTAAACAGTTAGGAAGTAGTGAAATCAGCTTCGTATTGTATTTTTTGTTACTAGTACACATGGAAGAACATTTCTGGATATTGTATTAGTTCAAGTGCCTTTGATCCTTAAACTTACTAGTATTCATGCACGGTTGCATTAAAAACTGTATTTCACATAACCTTTTGTTTTAGTTGGCACAGCAGTCTGGAAATGTTTTCACTTCAGAAATAACTAGAAGTTTGGGAGGGAGTCTGGTTTTTTTCTGTAGAGATAGGCTGTACTAGCACCGCTTCTTTTTTTTCCCCATCTCATTCTGCCTCGTGTTTGAAAGGGCTTTAAAATTTTGTAAACACTCACTATCTGCTTATATTTATTGGCTGTGATTCAGATGCTCTCAAATATTAATTTGTTATATATGGCTAATTCTCCCTTGTGCTTATCTTTCTCTTAGCTTTTTATCATGTTTGTAAGAGATTAATTATATGATAAATCTACTATAAAACAAGCTAACAGTCACAATAAAATGCTTTGTAATAAAAATTGAGTGTAATTTACCAGGGACAACACAGAACTCTTCCTGTATTGGTGCATTTTTTGCCTTGTGTCTGTTGAATGTTGTCTAATCTGCTTCACCTTTGAGAAAGGCAAGTTACAAGCAAGGCTTGTAACCAAGAGAGGAGAGCTGGGCAGAATGGGAACTGAGCAGCCATAGGGACCTGCAAAAATAACCTGTAATTGTCTTTGATGGCAAAAGGCAAGGGATTACAGAAAATCCTGCTGTCTCACATTGCTCCCTACCTTGCCCAGATATCAAAGCAATAGTGGTGCTATGACAGGTTTTTTGTGCTGGTGTCTGTCTGTGGTAAAATTGAATTTTTATATCTTGTCTGTAGTGTTTTCCTCAGTGTGTATTTGATAATGGACAAAGACCAGCAACATTGGATGCAAACCTCAGGATTTCATGGCAGAGTTATGCCAGACCTTTCATTTGGGAAGTTTGGCTGAACGATCTGTCTCTAAACCAGGTCTTTGTGTGCAGTTGTCCACTTTCAATAATACAAACACAAAGGGAACAGTTATGTCCTACAGTTATGCAGTGTTGATGTAGCACAGATGCGCTGCCCAAGTCTGTAGGTGTTTTTACCCACAGACAGCTGTAACTAACACAGACCAGTCTGAGTGTAATGCCACACACAGCTCTTAGAAAACGGAAACATTAAGTGACTGTCTCACTCACTACTTACCTGTCTTGACTACTACTGTGAATAAAAAGTTATTTCAAAAGATAAGTTTTGCACCAGGACCACTATTACCTGGATTTGAACTCTAGCTGACCAAAAGAAGGAGCCTTTCCTGAGTTTTTAGCTTCCCTTCTGGCAGTTATTACCTGGGCTGACCTCAAAGGTGAGAGGTATGTCTGTACATCATCACAACCTAGCTGGCTTGCAACTTTTGATAGTTACATTTTTAAAGAAATTCAAAAGCGAAGTAAACATTAGCACAGATACTTTGGCTGAAAAAGAGCATGGTTATAATTTACTGTAGCTGAAACTTCAGTGGGGTCTCTGATACAGCAGTGCAAACAAAGTTGCAAAAAGAACATGCAAAATTTTGTCTAAATTTGTAGAACGTTTAAATGAAAGTTTGTTTGAGGTGTGGTACTTTGGAGGCTGCCAAGAAAAATTTACTCTGTAGAGTCTGAAGCTAATATTTCAGGATTCAGTGGCGGAAGAATAAGCCAAGTTTTTGGTCAGCCTTTGTGTTACAGATCCATGAGTAAGTCAAACAGTTTTAATCCTGGAAAGAGGCTTTGGTTGTACAAATAAATATTTGGAATGATTTTTTCTGGGACTAAGAGAAGGAACATAAAGAAGGAAAGGCTGTGATTGAAGGGGCTTTCTGGGAGGCTATAGAGCCATGGAGCCTTCCCTCTGTGTGTTTTTTATTTCAATTTTAAACTTCTGTTGAGTTTTCCTGAGCAAGAACCTGGGTGGGAGAAAACTTCTGTATATTTGACACAAGTGCAGTGCTTTGTATAAAACTGCTCAGTGTGGCAGGCAGGTCCTGGAGTCTTTGCCATGCATATGCTGAAGATGGGTCTTGGGAAAGTGACATGCACATGTTAGCAGCTACCAACACCAGCATTTCATTCCTACCATGGCATTGTACTGAGATAAGTCTTTCTATTTAGTTGTATTGTTTTATTTTAACATGCACCATTGAGAGAATTACATACCATATGGCTACGTATTTTTCAAACAGGCGATGCCACCCTCTTTCTGGTTTTCTAAGCATCACTTCTAAATTTATCAAGAAGATAAAGACTACTTCAACTATTGCACTAAATAGGAAATCTGTGCCTAGGCAATGAAATGACATGGACATTTCTGTATAGGAGTGACATGAGATATACTGCATCACTACTGGGGAGGATTTTGAATTTGTCACCTCTACAGTATTTGCAATCATAAATCCTGCTGTGTGTTTATTAGCTGAAATGATCAGTTAATTTGTGGCATTTTCCTCCTTAATTATTTTATGATGCTTCAAATAATCAGAACTTTTCAATAACTTGAAGATCTACAGTACAGTATTGTCCACGTGTTTTAATTTTTTTTCTCATTATAATTCCCTTTGAAATAGCTCTCTTCTTTTGGCTTGACAAATGCTGAGTAATTTCCTTTCTCCTTTCTATCTCTAATCACCCTGAGAAGGCGCATTGGTCCCTACAATTTTGAAAGCCAAGTTGATAAAGGTGTGTTAAATTAATTAATTCTTAACCAATTGCAAAATGAAAGTATAATACATTTTCAGAATAGAGAAATGAAACAATTTGTCAAAGAATCAAATATTGCAAAGTCTGATTCATCAAAAGGAAGCTTAAATATGAAAGGAGTAATTAAAAAAATTACGTTCTGTTCTTAGAATGCACATGGGCATTTCAGAGGCAGTGAAACTTTTTTAACTCTGCTGTGCTCATGTCCCTCTAAGACAGTAACAACATTTAGACTTGTCTGTAGCATAACTGTAATTAAGTGTTTAATGCTAATTTGTTGTTTTCTCAGGCCTGCTTGTTTCAGGTGGTTTTGTACCAAAATTCATGCAAAATGAATTAAAATCACCAGGATAGAGAAATGTGATTCTGGATTTGTTTGATTCCTCATCAAACTCTGATCAGCAGCACTAAAAAAATGCATCAACCAAGGTTGCCAAGAATATTTTGTGTTCTTCTCTGCTTGCACATAAGCAGAAAATACACTGCTGACTGAATTTTTTAACCTTTCAGCAATATATTATGAAGTGCTAGCTGTCAGGTAGTTCAGTACTTTTTTCACTGCAAGGCCCTGTAATGTAATCACAGTTGTAAAAGGAACTTGTGAGTGAAGCAACTTGATCATTCCTCACAGTGCTACAGTGCCAAGTGGTTACAGGATAACGAGGGAGACGCAACGCCAGGATCCCAAAGATTTATTCTGCCCAGAAACAGCACAAGTTATTTAAACAAAGGAGAAGCTGCTTTAGGTGCTGGCTGCTTGCTAAGGATTTATATTGTAGCCAATGTTTAATTTTGCTTAAACCAAAGGTAAGCCTGTATTTTCTGTGTTTTACTGCGATGAGCCTGTTCATGAGTCTTGATTTAGCAATGTACAGTCACTAAAGAAAAACCTGAGTTGGTGTGATACGATGATGATCTGATACATTAGAATGATCTCTTAAAGGCAGGTTAGTAACATTTTTAAAGGGAAATGTGATATCCACAAGGTAAGTTAAAACTTGAAGAGCTTGAAAGTTGCGGTCAGAGCAAATCAAACTACAGAAAAGGTAAAGCATTTTCAGATCATTTCACTGGTTGGTAACTTAGATGAAAAGGTAGGGATGGTTTCTGAAGCAGTAATGTCTCCTGATTAGTATGCTGTGAAATTAAATGAGGGTTGAGCTGTTATTCAGAAACTTTTCAACTGTACAATATGGCATGTAATACATTTTTACTAGAAGATACTCTAGCACTAGTGGTTTTGACAGTGTTTCAATTTGCAGGTTTTTTGGAAATTATTAAAATAATTAGACTTTGCACTGCCATTATGTACAGCACACAGTTCTCAGGAAACTTTTTGAAGATGCACAGTAATAGTGAATTTCTTTATTAGTGATACCTTATAAACTGACATACTGGTGGTATCACCTTGTAAAATATTTCTTTTAGTAATCATACTGAGGTTATGTTTTTAATAAATACTGAACTATTTGTAATTGTGAAGACTTACTTAAAAATAGTCTCAAATTTACTAAAATCGTAATGGCTGCCTAGAACCACAAAAGATATCAAGTTACTTAAATATGTATCAGTTCCTAATTACATGAAATGTTGGTTTTGTTTACCTGAAAATCTCCTCTATTTTTTTCTGCATTGCATTTCATTTTCCCCTCCTGTATTAACTGCAAGCTGCATCCCAGCACCCTTTCCTTGGACAAATGTTGTCTCTATACCATATGTTAGTTCTCTGAGAGGGGTTGGCTGGTTATAAACAATGTTGGAATATAGGGCTGTGTTTTTATGTAAAATGTTATTGTTGAAGTGCTAACAGCTCTTCTGAGCTTCTTATTCCCTTCTGTCTCTCATTGTCCTCCCATCTAACAAAAATGCCAAGAGTATATGAGAAAGTGAGTGCTTGATATTTTATAAATTGTTTATATAGTAAATCATTTTTTGGAAACATGGCTTTGTTGTTTTACTAATTGAATTTCACTGAAATAGGCTTTAGGAGTTGAAGAACATGGCATGTATACCTATTATCAGTTTCACTGACATATTCTTGTTTAATGTAGCTCTTTGCATATGTGTGAAGAAGATAATTAAGATGCCTTCATTTCTGTATGTTTATAAAGTGTGATTAGCACAATCCCAGCAGTAGAAACTCATTGCTATAGATCATCTTTGATTGCCTCATTTTGGCTGACAGACAGTGAGTGGTTCTTTTCCCTTCATTGCAAGTATGTGGACAAAAAAATTAATCTTTATCAAGTAATTTCAGAAGCCATAACTGATATTTTTTCTTTTTCAAGATATCCTTGCTTTACCTTAAGATAAATGTGTCCTGGTTAAACACAAATTTTCTTCCCTGACATGAAAAATCATAAGTATCAGGATAAACATAAAACACATGCTTGTTTCTACTTTTCTTTTTTTTTTTTTTTTTTCAGTAAATATGTCTAAAAAACCTAAAGGAGATAGGATTTGTAAAAGCAGTTGCTTAAGGCTTTGATACCATTGTCATGTAGTAAAAAATGGCCTGATTTTCCACTTCTTGTTTGCTTTTGTTTTGAGCATGGACGTATTGCTGTCATTTGTTCTCAAAGTGCTACTTCAGTAGCAAGTCACTAGGAGCTGTTGGATAAGTAAAGTTGCTTTGAAATCTAAAACTGTTGACAGTCCCAGTCTGCAAGTTTGCTTTTCAGTGAAAAATACAGTCAAAAGGTGAGACTCTGCTCTAAACTGTCTAAAATGCAAATACAACCATTGACAGCAATTCAGTGAAGACTCCTTTGGTTAAGATGGGTGCTTTTTGTTCCTTTGATCTACATATACCGTGTATATTAATGGGTTAATTGCATTATCTTTTATGTATTATCTGAAAATATTTACTGGGAGTGAAAGGGGTTTGTCTGATGGGTAGGTGAAGTTATAAATACAGTTGTGAAATACAGTTTATTCCTAACTTATGATAAAATTTCTTCTCAGTGAATTCTCCCAGCTGAAAAGGTGAATATTCTTTCTAGAAGGTTTTGTAATTTATATTAGTATAAATGTTGTTTGTAGATTTGTTTTAATAAATAGAAATGGGAAGAAGTACACATTGGTTTATATTTGGATTTTAAACCTCAGGATCTAGCACCACAGATTATCAACAGCATTCCCCTTTCTTTGTATATATTGTGTGATACTTGGAAGAAACACTTAAAAGACAGTTACTGCAATATTTCACATGTCTTTTTAGAAAGAACATTGTATTCAGGAGAGCATGGCACAATACACAGAATGTAAAATACAGGGGAGTATTGCATGATACAAAGTCTAGAAACTTGTATTGCTGAAATTTATAATTAAATGTCATATTTTTTACTACTTATCTTCTGTCCACAGTCACTGTGCACTTTCAGTCAGTGATCAATCTACTGCTGAGTTCATCTGATGTACACATACAAAAAAACAAATGCTCTTTGAACTATTTATTCTTTTCTTCTCTCTGTCTTTTAGGACTATAAGCTAAGGGGCATTTTGTCAATTCATGTGTAAATAAATTTTGGTGTTGTTTAAATGCACTACATGCAAAGTGAGGGGGGTGCTGCAGAACTTGGAAATCAGCAGGTCTCCAAGCAACTAAATTTGAAGTTGTAAAAATCACTAACACATCAGAAAGGAGCAGAAGGAAATGTGCCCCTTGGCTTTTCTTTTTATAGATCCTTGAATTGAGGTTGACCCTTACTATTCCAGTTGGCATAATCTTGTTGGTGTCTCACATAGTCAGTGTACAAACCAACCATATGGTCATAGTCCTGCCAGGTTTCAGTCAGAGCTGGCTTGGAACTGTAGTCCTTTTAGGCTTTCTTTGGATGCAAGAGCATACTTGATACCACAAATAAACTGCCCTTGAGTCATGCAAAGACACTTCTTATGATCCCTTTCATTAGTGGATTTAGCAGTGGTGTATGCTTTGTTCTCTGGTGTGTTCTTTTGGAATCAATCGTGAATTTTCACACATTTGGGTGCTGCACGTGTGTAAATTTGTGTCTTTTTTGGATGCTGACCAACTAGTTGTCCTCAGGTATGATTCTGGGCAATACTCACTTAAGGCACCTCTCCCTGTAAGCAGTACATAGAGGGCCATATCAGGATTGTCTTCTGCTCTACAGCAGTCCCTAACACTGACCTATTGACTAAGCTGCCAAGCTCATGACCCTTTCACTACAATTCTGTTGTCAATAGCTCCTGGCTCCTAGACTTGAGAGTGATTAGGAAGTACAGAAATTTGGGACACATCAATTGCTTTGATATTTTGTGCAGATGTAAGGTAGAGCATACTTGCTTTTTGCTGTGCTTTGTTACTCAGATCAGGGTCTTTGTTAACTTACTTTTGTCTGGGAAAACCAAAATCAGGGACCAGTTTCTTGTCAGACCAAACAGCAATCACTATAGGCTATATTTATTATAAGCAGACGGAAATAGCACATTGCACACACTCATCAGTGTGTTGTAGCAGGACTGCTAAAACAAGCCTGTTGATGAATTGCAAAATGCTTACAAGCTGTGTATGTTTTGTAACTGCAGGTGGTTGCTTTATGATGCTTTGGCATCAATTACTAAATCTGCTAAAATGTTCATCACAATTGCTCTGTAATAGTTTTTCTCTAGCTTGTAGCTGTTAAGCCAGGTGTTGACATGTAATTTATGCACATCAATCTGCTTTCCTGCATGAAGAAATCCCTACAGGTAACACAGCAGACAGAATCACACAGACCATTTTGAAGTAAATTTTACCTCTAAATGGTATTCAGTACAGAGACATCTTCAGTCTGCACAATGAATATAGTGTCATTTACACTGTGCAGGCAAATAACTGTACTGTATTACAAAAATTCAGTTGTACTTATAAAACTAATAAAAATTGGGAGCAGGATTAAGCATTCTCCATAGATATCATGACAAGAGCAGAAAATTTTCTCAGTGTATCATAGCATAGATATTGAACTTGAATATTTTATGAACCTGTATTTTTCATGTAAAGACAGCAGCATTCCAAAGATATTCCAGCAGAACTGTTAGATTAAAAGTAATGCAAGATGAAAATGAAAGTTTGAAAAAATAAGTATTATCAGTTGCAAGAAAAACACTGGTAGTTGTTTGTATCCTTTATTTCATTGTGGAGTCAAGGCAGGACTGGAATTGTACCCCAAGGGGAGGTCATGTTACCAGAGCGCATTTAGAAGTAGTTCCCAACTCATCTGTGTGCTAAGCATCTCCCTCCCTCATGGAACTAGGTTTTGCTGAGAAGTTTACATGAGGAGACTAACAAGATAAACCATCCCTTTACTTTTTGTGTTATAGTTGGAAAAATAATGTATTATGTCAGGTAAGATATGAGATGCATAAGTGACCAACATAAAACTTCCAAAACTCATGTAACACGTATTTTAGTTCTTAGCCATGGGCAAAAGAAATTTTCTCTATGCCATAAAACTCCTGTTGTGTTTTATCATTCGATTAGGTTACTGTTATATTTTTGATTGCACTTCAGAATGTTAAGACTGAGGTTATAAAGTTAAATAAATAGGAGGACTCTCGTTTTCCTGGGAAACGTTGTGGATATTAGTACCAGTTACAAGGGGAGGCAAAAGGATGGATGCTTTTTAATCTTCAGCTTGAAAAAAGAAAATGTTGATGAGGAAAGAAGTAGAACCCAGCACTGTAAGATGGAGAGAAGCGACTTAAAAAGTACTTGGAAAAAGACAATCTGGTACTTGCTGCTCAGCAAAACAAAGTTTTGGACTTGCTTATGGCCATACACAAGGATTCCTACTTCATGGTCTGTACATTTAAAATCTGAGGAGCAAAGAAGTGTGTTTAAACAGCAATATCAATGCTATTCATGACAATGTAACATTACCCTTTTAAAAAAAAAAAAAATCCACCTGCTATTTTCAATATCTACTGTGGCTCAACGCTAAAATATTAATTTTTGTAATTTAGTCAATGGATATTTTTTACAGTGATTATTTCTATGACTATATTCATTATCTGTCCCAACAACCTGACTCTAATTCCAAAGTTTCAGCACCAACCACGTTGTCCAGGTGGTCCAGAACATCTCTTTACCAATTTGTGCCAAGACCATGATGGTCTTGTAGCTACCTCTAGAGTCTCCCCATTTACCTTTCCTGAAACCTGAATACTCACAAGCAACCCTGTTCAGCCAAACACATTTCATGTTCTACTCTACTGTATGCTCCAGGTCGTGCTGCCTGATCTGGCTGGCTCCAGAAAAGTAGGCAGGGGGTAAACAACATAATCTCACATGCTTTGTAGGAGCAGATGGAAACAGAGACACTTTCAGACAGCTCCTGGCAAGAAAGAAAAAGAGAAAGAGATAGATTAAGTAAACAATATGGGTGAAAAATGTATACCTACACAAAATGTGAAAATCCTGCTTTGGAGTACAACTCTGTGTGTGGCTTATACTTTCTAGGTGCCTTTTGAGTTATTTTTGAGGCTCAGCCTGCCTATCAGCATTGATATGCTGAACACACCCTCAGTTTTTCAAGAGAAAGTTCAGGACCAAATGTAGCATTTGGGTTTTGACATACTGAGTCACTGAAGCTCCAGCAAATACCTTCCACAGCCACCTGCAGTGTGTAAGAGTGGAGCCTGCTCTGCCTGGTGTACCTTGCCTACCCTAGTCTGCCTCACATTTAGCAGCACTGGATAATGTATTTTCAGCTGACCAAAGACTGGGAATGTGGATGAGCTGCAGTGAGCCACAGGAAAACCTTAGAGCTGTTTGCCTCAGAAGGGAGGAAAGGATCTGTGGAAGTAGCTGATCTCTTCCACTCAGAGGCATTTGGGTGCTGTTTAGTGGCCACAGATAAACAACCCCGGTCCAAAAAGCTAAAGAGGGAAACAACAGCCCCTTCCGCTAAGCCCAATATACAAATTCTTTCACTTTGGCTATGTTTGCCGTTTCCTTGGTAGTTTCAAAGAGGTTACTCTGATAGCTGTATGGTGTGATTTCTCCTTGCCCTCCAAAAGCTCTGCAGACTCAAAAAGCAAGGGCCAACTAATCTCCACAGCATGTTTAAACACCCTGGGCAATGGGCAGGCTGTGTGGGGACTACAAAAGCCTTAAGTTTTATTGTGATGAATAAGATCTGTCAAGATCTGTCAGTTTCAAACATAAAAAATCTGCCTGTGAAACAGGAAAGTGAAAAGTTTTTCAGAGCAAGTCAATCTCCACAGCAGGTGGAGATGGAAGGAATATTTGCTTTTTCAGATGTTTCCCTGAGCAGACCATGAAAAGGATGCACAGACTTTGCAGAGGTGAATAAAGGAGCCCTGAAATGAAGGAACAAATGCAGAAGAATGTTTTAGCATGTACTTACATTAAACTTTGTCAAATCTGTTACTTTCTGAAAGTGATGCTATCCATTGCACTCTGGATACCTCTTTTGAACTAAATGAAAAAGATCAGGACACTGAGTTTGAAGACAACACGTTACTACATCACAGGGAGACTTTGGCGGAAGAAATTTAGTTAAAGATTGTTGAGAACAACTATCATCATCTAGAAGTACAATTTCTGCCGTGTGACAGCAGAATTCACTCTAGACCAGCTCTAACGTGAAAAGAACATGTAAAGGACTGGAAGCTCTTCTTGCTCAAGCGAAACATGAAAACTTCCAGGTGAAAATCAAATTGCATTTTAAAGGATATGGGATAGAAGCTTTACCAAATGGATGAAGTCTTTAAACAATTTCACAAGATTTACATTACTTTCTAGTCTTACAGTTGCAAGCCTAGAGTCTGATTGCCCAGAGAGGTTGTGAAGTCTACTCACTGGAGATATTCAAGAACTGTCCAGATGCAATCCTGGGCAATGTGCTCCAGGAAGAGGGAGGTTGGACCAGATGCTCCACTGTGGTCCTGTCCAGCTTAACTGTTCTGTGATTTCCCAAACAAATACTCCAAGAGTTATTTCTGTTTAGGAAGTGCTGCAATCACAAGTTCTGTAATGTTCACTGTTTACTTTGAAGATGTTTTGTGGTGAAAAGTAAGATTTTGCCAAGTCAAAACACAGTATTATATTTTTGATACTAAGTATCTTAGTACGTAGCATTGTTTTGTGAAATGCACAAAGGATTTTTCCCCCTCTTTTATTTTCTGTGAGAATTGTAACTTCTTTTGCACTCACCCAACCTAGCAAGTTGGCTAGAAGCCCATTACCAACTATGTGGTTAGCAGACTATCACAACCTGTCTACATTCCAACTGTGTAAAGGTTACTAACAAGACATCTAGTTTCTAACAGTTTGCCCTAATGAAGATCTTCAGGTTGCAGCCTTTTAAAGAGAAGCCATTTCCACTTTGCAACTGAGGAAGAGAGATTGCTTCTTCAATCAGAATAGTCTTTTTATGTTATTAAATAGTAATGACCATGTCAGATCACTGTTCTTGTGTGAAAACTGCAAGGAAAGGCTTTGCTCCAGGTTATTCTAAATGTCACTTCTTTTTCTCTCCTTTCAGAGGCTGGCAGCAAGAAGCTAAAGAGCACGATACAGAGAAGCACAGAAACAGGAATGGCAGCAGAGATGAGAAGTCGTATGGTTCGACAGCCAAGTCGAGAATCCACTGACGGCAGCATAAATAGTTACAGCTCCGAGGGCAAGTAAGTGAAATGAAAAATATCAGTAATGTAGGAGAAGTTTCTAATGCAGTAGAAGTTTCTTTCCCATTACTTGAGATGTCCCAAACTCTAGCTGAAGGGGATAGCTCTGTGTACAGATTCTTCCTCTTAAAACATTTGGAAAACTGAACTATTTTAGGTACGTAACACAAATTTCTTGGAAATTGAGAGAGGAATTCTTAAGAATTCTCATTTTCCCTGCCATCCAGTGAGGCATTTTGTTCATCAAAAGACAACTAAATTAAGACTGCATTATTCAAAACAAAATGTAGGGGTACTTTTTCTTTGAGTTATGTTTGGATTACCTCAGAGTTAAACTTCAGATGTTGTATGTGGATCCCCAGGATACAAAACTCTGTTCAGTAATACCATATACAAAGAAAGTTTAATTTGGAGTTTCTCCAAGTCTCTTATTGAGAATTGTAAACCCCAGAGCCCAGCTGCCCCATCAGCTGAAGTCAGACAGACAGTTGTGGGGAATGGAGCAGCTGTTTTCATTCACTGCTGAACAATTTAGAATGTAGGAAAGGAGAACAAAGGCAATCCTGACACAAAAATATGCAGGAATACTCCAGCCTCCTCAGAGTTCTCAGTGGGACTCTACTGCATGTGCCAAGGCACAGTGGTTACTTGGGAATTCTTAGAAGATTACTCCCCTAAAAAGGGGAAAATGAGGGTAGGGAAATGCACCTTTACAGACCTGGAAAAATGAGAGATTTGGACTTCTTTGTCTTCATCTTTTTTATATGCTTACTGTGTTACCACAATTGCTACTGCATATTGTATGAGGTACAAAGAGCCAAGGCTGCTGCGGTGGTGGCGGCAAGGGTCTGTGTAAAGGTGCCTCCATCATCAGATCTTCTCACCACCCTAATATTTTTAGAACACTGGAACAGGTTGCCCAGAGAAGCTGTGGATTGGCTCATCATTGGAAGTGTTCGTGGCCAGTTTGGATGGGGCTTTGACTTACCTGATTTACTTAAAGATGTCCTTGTGCATGGCAGGGCCATCAAAACTTGATGATTTTTAAGGTCCCTTCACACCCAAACCATCCTATAATTCTATGATAATGCTAAGAATTTTAAGAGCCATATAAGAAAAACATGAATGATTCAAAACCAATGAGGGGCAAGAGTAAAATATCCCAGTGTTTTCTCCATTATGATTCTTGGTAGGGCATTACTTCTACCCTTTCAACACTCCACCTTGCCATCCTCCTCCCTTTCTCTATGCTGGAGCATTAGTCTGTAAGGCACCAGTCACTCACCTTGGTGACAAAGGGCCCAATAAACTGGACCTTGCTAAGGAGGATTTGGTTAGCAGTAGAGAGGAGAGGTGGGAGCCCAGCCCTGAGGGTGAGGACATTTTCAGTGGAACAGCTTAATCCTCTGTTTCACCCTCATTGTGTGTAAACAGATTTGGCAGGGCTGGGCCAGCCGCAGTCTGGATCTGGAGGTCACAGCAGGCATGTGGAGGACAGAAAGGTAGAGCCACAAATTGCCAATTTGAGAATCACCCTCTGGGTAAGGCAGTGAGGAAAGCAAGCTTGAGAAGTAAACAGAGTGCTTGCTTCTTACTGGGACTTATTGCAGGCTGAGTGTGTATAGTAGCACTTAGTTTGAAAATTACCTTTTAGAACTAAGTACATCTTCAAGCTATCATAAACTGGGAGTCACACTACCTGTATTTCATGTCTTATTTCTGCCTCCTTAGCTCCTGTGCCTGCTCCCCATCTTTTGCTGCTCCCGTATCAGTTCTGCCTCTGAAAATGCTCCTTACCTCAGCTCTCCCATGCAATTGCTGTCTTCATGTCTGAACGTGTTTTTCCTGCTTCTTTGATCCATACTTTTAGCATCCTAAGTTTTCACTGTGTTTCTGTCCCAGACTTTTGGTTTGATAGAGTTACCTGCTTATTCTGGTTGATTTCTGATCCTCAGTATAACCCAATTTTATTTTGTGATTCCAAACACACTTTTTACTTGACTGTAGCCTTAAACACTGTCCCTGACCTCCACATCTCCATTCCACTCTCTGGTCAGAGTAAAGAAACAGTAAGTCCAGTGAAGTGAGGACACCATCAATATCTCACAGTGACTCTGAGGGGAAGCCTGGGAGAAGGGGCCACAGGGGACAGGTAACAAAACTCAGGTAAAACAGTTAAATATATCTTGCTGCAAGGAGAGAAGAGAAACATTCGTTAAACAGGACACAATGCCAAAAGCAAAAGGGATACCAGAGGGTTCTGTTCAGTGTGGTGCTGCACTTTGTGGCTTAGAAAACTTCTCTGAAGTCGGCTCTTTTCCCATGATTCTGTGATTTAGCTATAGATCAAATCCTCAAATGTTCTGTGAATTTTCATGAGTTCTATAGAACACTGTTAGTTTACAGCAGCTCTGGGTGTAGATCACAGTAAGAGAAGAAATGTAAATTACTAGAAAACAAGTTTCCACTATTTAATTACTTCCCCCACATGCATTACTGGCTTATTTGTAGAATACAAGGTGAACACAACTGCAAGGAGGAGGGGAAGCTTCGTAGCTCTGTTACATAATCAGGGTACAAGCACTGTGCCAGCTGATCCTAAAATCCTCTCCCTCCTTCTCTGGGCTTTCTTTTTGCATTAGAAAGGTCAGCTTTAACTTCAAATGTTATGTCTAGTGGGAGCATTGAATCAGCTTTTGACAGCACCTTTTATTCTGAATAGTGAAGCTATTTGCAAGGGAGGGTTTTGTTTCTTTTGAGAATCCCATAAAAATCAGTGAGATCTTGACTTTGGTTGCTTGAGTAGTGTTTTGTTTGCAGTTCATTCTTGACATTACAGTAGGTGGGTAATTATGATTATTAGGAAATGCTTATGGTAAGTTTGCACTGGTTTCTTGTCCCTCCTTTGTGTGTGTGTGTGTGTGTGCATTGACACTGATTTTCCTTCCAGGATCAGAGTTTATTAACAATATCATGCCTAATGCTGCATTTCCAAAGACCAATCAGGTGTGTAGGTCAGCTATTCCTACAGTAGGTGCCCCAGGTACCATGTCATGTTCTTTTGCTTGACCCTTAACAGGAATTTAATGAACTAGAAATAATATACATTAAGAGGAATATATTCTTCCAACTTTCATTATCATATGTATAGCCAGAATTATGCTCTCAAGTGAATATTTTCAATGTTGTTAGTCAACCTGTGGCAAAATATAACACATTTTGTGAAAAACGGCCAATGAGAGAAGCAAGAAACTTTTCATAGCAGAGGCAAGGGTGAAAGGATAGTGCCACCAGGGAGAGAAGCAGATTGTGTCTTGCCAGAAGGGTTGGGCTTGAAGCTGCATCTCAAGGTTAGGTGAATACTGTAACTGGTTGCCTGATGGTTGAACTGGAGACCTTGAGATTCTTTTCCTCTTTCTTCTAAAGAAACCATATTAAAAAAAAATAAATTTCTGTGAAAAAGCTTACCTTTTGGAAAATCAGAGTTTTCTAATGAAAAACACTGTGCTGAGAGACTGGCATGAAGATGAATCAGGGGAGGTTTAAGTTAGATGTTAGAAAAAGGTTTTCCACCCAGAGACTGGCTGGGCTCTAGAACAGGCTCCCCAGGGCAGTGTCACAGCGTCAAACCTGACAGAATTTTAGAAGCATTTGGCCAATGCTTTCAGGCACATGGTGAGATTTTTGGAGCTGTCCTGTGCAGGGCCAGGAGTCGGACTTTTGATGATCCTTATGGGTCCCTTCCAACTCAGGCTATTCTAGGATTCTATGATATTTCCCAGCCAGCTTTTGTCACAGACAGTCAATACATTTATGCAGGCATAGTAAGAACAATTAGTCTTCAAGACAGGAATGGCTTTTTTCTATGCAGCTAATGGGTTTGCAAAGAATTGTGAACTGAATGGCTGAAGAACACAAGCCTGATGTGCAGAAATCAAAGCTTTTCACACTAGATGCTTTTGTTTTTACTAGGAAGTTTTTTATTATTTATTGAAGTCTAATAGGGAATTTCCTTTGAGGGAGAAGCAGATATAGAGTGGTAGATGGCCTGCTGGGGAATATATTGTCTAGACTTGGTTCAAAGTCTGTTGTTTTATTCCTCATAATTGTTATAAGGAAGTCAAAGCTGAATCTTCCTACCATGGATCACTTTTTCTCTCTTTTTTTGTTTGGTTTGTTTCTTTTGTTATTGTTTGGAGACTGACTGTATATCTATTAAAAATAAACTGAAGACTACGAAATATAAGAAAGCAGCTTGGCAAAGCACACATTATAGCATCGTAGAATAGCTTGAGTTGGAAGGGACCTGTAAAGGTCAGTTAGTCTAACCCCCTGCCCTGGGCAGGGCCATCTTCAACTAGACCAGGTTGTTCAAAACTCCATCTAAGCTGGCCTTGAATGTTTCCATATATGCTGTGCTGATGTGTTACAGTTCAGTTTGTATCCTGAGAGAGGGGTGGGTAGTAACTGTAGATCTAGATTTGTCTGCCAGAATATTTTGGCTAGACAGTGGTGTTAGGTTTAGCTCTAATCACCACTACTACTACCTGCCAGTTTACTGAATGCTTCATTAAACAGTTGCAGCAATCAGATTAATTTAGTGTATGCATTTGTTTTCCCTGTTTGTTCTAACTGATGCAGATGGGGTTTAGATCTATGTAAATCACACACTCACTAATTAAATTTCATGAAGCTTTTTATGTTTTCTCGTACAAGGTCATTCATAACCTATTTATCTGTCAGACTGTTCACTGCTCCTGGAGAACTCCTTAGCAAGACCTGTTTTATGAACTACTTTGAGTTGATGTGCAGAATTTCTCTACACTGCTTTGGGGTCCATGGGAGACATATAATTCCTGATGCCACAGAATGATTTGTGGTTGTGCATCCTGAGCTGTTTGTCCTGAATCAGTAGTACTTCTGAGGTAAATACTGTAGGACAATGGAAATGAATTCTATTCTTATGCTTAACCAGGTTTTATTTTGTTTCAGCTTAATATTTCCTGGAGTACGGCTGGGCGCTGACAGTCAGTTTAGTGATTTCCTCGATGGACTGGGACCTGCACAGTTAGTGGGCCGACAAACACTAGCAACCCCTGCCATGGGTAAGAATGATGTGTTCTCCTCTCTTAAATGAATTATAAGACAATTATCTAATGCATACACTGCCAGAATACAGCACCATAAAGACTTTAACCAAGTGTCTTCCTTCATTGTCAACGTGGAGGTCCTATATGCAGTCACTGGTGTTCCTATCATGGTAGCAGGCAAAGTGGGGAGAAAAACAGTATTTGCTCCATTTGAGGTATTGACTAATCTTATTTGCAATTTGAAGATAGAGAATTTACTTCTGTAAATAATAATAATAATAATAATAATAATAATAATAATAATAATAATAGTAGTAGTAGTAATAATAATAATATATTTTATTATTATTATTATTTTACTTAAGAATATAATAATTTGTTATATAATATAATAATTTTACTTAAAATTATTGTGCCTTCTCCAGTTGTAGCTCACTGCAAAATCTCAACTGTTCAGAGTTTGTATTTACTTGACCCAGATTATATTGGATGTGACAGGGTTTCTGACCAAACCGCACTTTTCCAAGCTTAGTTCATCTAATTCCAGAATGTGAAACTTCTGGAAATGTTTGCAATGCCCAATAATCAATCACTGATAAAGCTGGTGCTTGCCATGAGAGACACAAAGTCCTTTTCTACAACAGCTGCCTGGGGCTATCTCTGATCTTCTCTATGTTCCAGACCAGTCTGTAATTTTTTATAACAGCATTAGCTGTAGCTTGTTTACGCACAGAGCATGAGTTGCAAAAGGAGTGCAAGAGTGCAGGACTGTGTAAGTATCTTTGGAAAGATTTGGGGTTGGGGTTTTTGGGATTTTTGGTTATTTATGAGCAGTTCTTAGACATGCTTTAGGATGTTAATTGAGGAGTCCTTGATCCACTACTGTAATGATTATTCTGCTGGAAATTATAAAGGGACAGTTGTTTCAACACAACTATCTTGGGAAAATCAGCTTTAAGAAGGGCTACTGAGACACTTCTGAAAAAGGAGAAAAAAACAGAAAAAAAATAACAGAAGACAGTGTTCCCTTACCAACTCATGGGCAGAAGTAAAGCTATATTGAGAATGCTCTGACTACCCTCTAAGGCAAAACTTGCTATATAAATCCAAATGGCTGCTACTAGAGTATTAATAATCATCAAACTTATTAATTTTTTCTTATTATGTTGAAAGAAAATATATTTTTGAGATTATTTGTCCAGTAAATATCTGAATGGCTTTATTGGTGTGAATATAAGGGTCTAGATTCCTTCCATAACTTTATTTTAATGTTGTTTTGCGAGTAAAGATTTTTTCTGCAGATAACTTGAGTAAAACATTTATTTTTACATTTTTAGAACTATATCTCCTAAAGGCTCGAGTTTTGGCCCCCAAAAAGCATTCCATCATGCTTTTTAACAATTTTAGAAGACCTGCTCTGTGATTGCCTTTCACCAGTGACGATTTGAAAACGTTTGGCTTCTTGCTCCCCCTGCTGGTTTCCTGTCGCATGTTTTATTTTGGATACGTGATACACAGATGTGCTCTTAAAAAGGCCTGTTGGAAATTTCCTCTGAACTATTTTTAGTGCAAAACACGGCTGTATTTATTCAAGCAAAGTTTAATTGATAAAAAAATCTTTGCTGCTATTCTGTCATACCTCACGTACCAAGGTATAAACACTGCTTCAATATGCTGTTAGAGAAACGTGAAAATCTCATGCCCAATTAATTTCAAAATGCTGTCTCCCTACATCCAGACCCCAGATTCTGTAGTTCAGGACTATCAATTTGTGAGTTTGGTTTTATAGACAATCAGAGCTTACATTTCAACTATATAGGTACTCGTGTTTCATGGATGTAGTTCATTTATTTGCCCATCATGTATATGCCCATGTCATGCTCTGCATTTTTTATTCTAAGTGGCCTGCTAGATTTCCACTCACCTAATTCCATGACATATGAAAGCACAGAGATATAATGCTTTGCGCATCAACACATAGTTTACTGCCCTTGTATTTTATTGATCTAGATCAGAACAGTGCTTGGTCTCAGAGTAAGCAGGAAATGTCATTTGTCAAAACTCAGGCAGGGAAATGAGTTTGAATATTTAGAAATGGAAGCAGTTTCTTTTTTTAACATGTTGTGACATTTTATTCACACCAAAAACGTGCGTGGAATATTGATAAAATTGGGAAAATTGTCACCCTGTGCTTGGTGAAGACTTTTGAAGAAAAAATACTTCTTTTTAGCTGGTACAAACTGTATACCGAGAGAGGGCACCGTGCTCCCTAAGTCTGTATTATTTAGTCTTTTAAGGATGGAGAAGCTAAAAAGATCATCAGGAGATGCAAGACGCACAGTAAAGCAGAAGAATAATATCAAACTAGTCTTTCTCACACATTATCTCCTGTAGCACTGTACTGCTTTCTCTAAAATGTGGGCTTCTTTCTTCTCCCTCTCAGGTGACATCCAGATTGGAATGGTGGATAAAAAAGGCCAGTTAGAAGTAGAAGTCATTAGAGCCCGTGGCCTCACACAAAAACCTGGCTCCAAATCTACCCCAGGTACGGAAAAAAATAGAAAATATATGAATAGAAAACAAAACTATGAAATATACTGATGAACTGGGGATTGGACATTTTTTTAGCTCCTTGTTAGCTGTCACGACATTTGTATTTGTTTGTCTTGCTTTTCAACAAGGAATACATGCATGGATATATATCCTTGCTACCAATGTCCACTTCTTACCGCCTTGCATCTGCCGTTTGCATGCCACCTTTCAAGGAATCATTTTCAGCAACTCAACATCTGTTCTGGAATGAACATTTGTAGAAATATTTCTGTATAACTTAGGCAAGTCATATATCTCAGAAGGACTTTGTCTATATAGATGAGGTCCTTTGTGTTTGTTCCCCATGAAAAGAGATGGAGAACAGGTGAAAGTGCTTTGAAGAAACAACTTAAACCCACATGCCAGGGTCTTCTGTACACAACAGGGCTTCAAGAAGGCAGCAGCTTGTGCTAGTGTTAGTGTCAATGTCAATAATTTGTATAATGAATGTGATTTAATATTGAATCATTTTATAAAGATATTTGTTGAAGTTCTAGTTATTTATAGAAATAATTATTAGAGGAGATTTAGAATCAATACCACAAGCACTGCTTTTTGTAACACCTGGAACAGTTGCTTTAGATAACATGTAGTGAAAATGGTACTTTGCAGTCTGTTTAGGAGCAAGAGATGAAAGACCAATTCATGTCTGTGTTATTGGATTGACATAGTTTTAAATATTCCTTTTGTTTTGAACGATCTGTGACCCCTAAGCATTTATAGAGACTCCAGAATAGCTGTCAGTGATAGTCAATTCCTGGAAAAACAAAGTGTTTTTAAAATGACAAACATGAAGTGTAATTGTTGTTAGTAACATCTTAGATCATTACATTCAAAGTTTATAAAAACCAAATTGATTTCTGATGAGCTGTGTGATCTGTTTTATGAATATAATTGTATTCAGATTATAGAATTGCAAAGATACAGTGAAGATAATGTGTGTCATTTTCTTTCCATTCTATTTCCTTGTAAGGCATTTGTCCTCCATTTCAGATGTGCATTGTAAGTCCAAACATAACATTCTTGATGTTCTGTTTGCAGCTCCCTATGTCAAAGTGTATTTACTGGAAAATGGAGCATGTATAGCTAAGAAGAAGACAAGAATTGCAAGGAAAACCCTTGATCCTCTGTACCAACAGACACTGGTTTTTGAGGAAAGTCCGCAGGGTAAAGTCCTTCAGGTTAGTTGCGTCTTAATCCCATTTTAGGCTGTCATTTGGGGAATCACTTGCATTTTTACTTAAATTTAACCAGTATGTGTCAATCCATTCCATTTTATAAATACCATTAAACATATCCTTGTGGCTTGTGGTTTCAGACTTGCAAAATGTCTCATTGCATTAAACATTTCTCTTTTGTTGACTCTTGCTCCTGTCCTGCCATGAGGTTTTCCCATGAAAGGGAAGCAATCATTCACTCTTGAGAGTAATATTTTCCTGATTCTAATACATAACAGCAAGAGTGAACATACATAAACATGGGTATAATTATATAACCCTGTATAAGCACAGATTTGGGGACAATCATGAAACTTAATTTTATGTTCTTCCAGGTAATAGTTTGGGGAGACTATGGCCGAATGGACCACAAATGCTTCATGGGAGTTGCCCAGATCCTTCTGGAGGAACTGGATCTATCCAGTGTGGTAATAGGCTGGTATAAATTATTTCCACCTTCATCGCTAGTGGATCCAACATTGACTCCCCTGACACGTAGGGCTTCCCAGTCATCTCTGGAAAGTTCAACTGGGCCTCCCTGCATTAGATCGTAGTAGCAGGTGCTGTCTGTTAAAACATCACCCAGGATAACAATTGGAACCAGATATTCACATGATCAAAAAACACTGTTGGAGAGAGACAATCACTTCTGTTTTTGCTTGTAGTAGTTATCCAAACATATGTCTGTCTGCTGAGAGATGGCTTAAATTGACAGAGCAAAGGTATATCACATACAGCTAATCTATTAGCAGCTATCACTGATGCTTATAATGATTAAAAATTTTTTTAAAAAAAGAAAGAAAGGACAAAGAAAAAAGAGAGGGACCTTTAGATTCGACCTAAGTCAAAGATGACCCAAACTGGAAGCCCTCACTCTGTTAACAATGTCGTAATTTTCACATTTTGAGAGAGCCCTCAAGCAGTGTTACCTTCCTGGTGTTTCAGCAGTTTTTCTGTACTTGTCACTTCCACTAGTTTTTTGCCACGTGATTCTGCTAGTTTTGTAGAAGTCCTCACAATGCTAACAGAGACCCTTCCTTTCTTTTTCTAAACCAAACCAAAAAGGGCTGAAGCATATCTCTGTAAGCATCGTTAAAGTGTTCAACAGCCACAGTTACAATTCCAGCGAGTTCAAACCGTTTCTCAGTTCTGGTACTTACAAGTCTTTCACGTGGGAACCCAGAATAAATGACCAATCTAAGTTATATTCTTAAAAATAAAAATCATCACAGTGCCACTTTTTCTTTGTAAAAAGCAGATATGTTTGCATTATATATATATATAATAACTTTTCTGTTTATGATGTTTTGCATGGAAGAATTTTGAAGAATTCTGCAACTTCTGCTGGGGACTGGTATAAAGCAGCTTTAGTCTTAATTTTGACATTGAATATGTTACTGGTAATGCAATTTTCCTCCTAGAAATGGAGAGGAAATACTTACGTTTCTGTGTATAAATGTATATTTGACTTCCCAAAATGTTGACCAGGAATGAATTGAGCATATGACACTTTCAGCTGTACCCAGGCTTCTCTGATGTGTGTCTCTTCAGACGCACCTGTCTGCCCTGGATAGAGCATGGTATGAGTTGTTCAATGTTTCACTGGAAATTCCAGTTGAAATATTCTGCACTTACTAATGTTTTTATCAAATTTCAGTTTACATTTCTTTGAGATTGATGCAAGCACAAGGCTTGATTTTTTAACGCAAGATATCTTACTTTTTGGAGAAAAAAAAAAGTCAAATTTCAATTTGCTTTTTATTCATTTGAGTTTTTCTTGGCCTTGAAATCCCTTGTGATATTCTGTAAATGTGCAAAGAACTGCAGATTCCTGCAGGTGCATTGATATGTTTCCCCTCCTTTTACAGGCCATTCAATTTTGTGATCACACAAATAGAGCAGCATGACTTGGAACTGTTCAAAGCTGCATGCACGTTTTGTAAAAAGAGATGAAAAAGGTTATTTAATAATGTATGTTAGTTCCACATAGGCCAGCTTGTATGTTGCATGTACTTGTACAGTTTGCTCGTAATTACTATACTGAAGTAACCAAGAAATCTAAGCCATCCATTTTTCTTATAGACATTTTGCAGGTTTTAGCCAGGCTAGGTCTGTGGGTCTGGTGCTAAATGTCTATAGATGGACTTTATTTTTTACCCTATGGAAAACGTGATGTAGTACGGACCAAATTCCTTCTAATAACTATTTTGGTGTAGATTCCTACTGTGGGGCTGTAACACATGTAGAAACTGTGTACACACTAGGTTTTAATTCATAGACATACTGCCTGCACCAAGTGAACTATTTATTATTACTCAACACATGGGAATTATTCTGCCCATCTTTCCATAGGGCACAGATTGGTTACTGCTCGACCTGCTGAGCAGGAAGAACTCAAGCATTGGTGCACTACTACTAGATCCTGTTCTGTCTTAGTGGCCAAAAACCAACTAGCTATAATTCGATAGTATCTTTCTATTTTGACCACTTGTCTTAACACTCCCCTGTGCTTTTAAATGAACTTCCAACTCATGTTATGTAAACATGTTTAATAAAATTTCCTTTTCATGTCCAGTGTAGTAGTTGTGCTCTCTGTATGTTCTGAGGTTCATCTGTGATTCTGCTTGCTGCAGGACTGTGTGAAATGTGTTAAGGAACAGTAAAATAAGTAATTTCTATGGTTCTTTTGATTGCTGTAATAGTGTATGTTGAAATCTGGGGCCAAAAACTGAGGCCTGGTGAAAGTCATGTTTGGTTGGCTTCCTTTTCCCCAAGAAAGGAGCCAAATTGTGCTCTCATTTGATGAAGCAGGCAAATTGAAGTAAAAAACAAAACCAAAACCTCAGATTATTATTTGTTGAAATCCAATCAGTTTGTTGGAGAGGAGTGATGCTGTGACTGCTTGTAGTAAGGCAGTGGGGCAATATGAGTCAGATACCAGGTCTCCACTTAGTGTGTGCTGAACCTTTAAGATATGAGAACAACTACTGACCTTTGGCAGTTTTTTAAAACCGTGATGATACCCTTGTACTGTAATGCTGTTATGAACGATGCTTTATGGAAATTTACCTGAGAGCAGAATTTGGCACTAAAATTTTGCTAGAGAAGCAAAGATTATGTACTTTTTTTTTTTTAGTTTTCCATGTCCCACAGATACCTGATCACAATTTAAAAATAACATAGAGACAGCATTGCCTCACTTTGAACATTTTTGTTTATTACTTTATTTAACTGAATACATGGTTAAGATACCGAAAAAATGACTAATTAAACATGGTAAATCTCTGAACAAAAGGCATGTTATTCTGTGTGGTGGGAGTGATCTGTTTAAATACAAAATTTGTCATGCTGTTGCAAAAAGCCCTCAACTGCATTAATCTCATTACTTTGATTGTGTCCAATACTAGGGTATATTTTCCCTTCTGATCCTGAGAAGTAAATAAAGTCCAGCATTTCTGGTCTTCCCCTAGAGGACAGAAAATATGGCGGCAGTGAAAAAATATGCTGAACTATTTCATTTATGGTGTTTCTGATGAACAGGGATCATATATGCCAAGATTTCAGGAATGAGATAGTAGAACTGTGCTAGGTCAGATACGTTGTGTGCTGGACTCTTTTCCCAGGGACTGCTGCCTTTTAGAAACTCATTGCTGAGTGGGGATTATAATACACAAAAAAATCAGCTGTTGTTCCCTCTTGGTTTTCCCTTAAGAATGCAGTACTTCGTTATATAAATTTCATGCAGGGGGTAAGGAAAGATTATTAAACTCATAATCCCTGTCATATAATCAGACAGTTATTTTCTTCATGATGAGTAAATATTCTAAATTTTATATCAAAATGTAAATTTATGTCCCTCCTTGTGGGCAGAGGAAAAGCCTTTGGCCTTAACCTTTGTGCTAGAGAAACATCAGAACTGCTGTGAGTGGGTAGGACAAACCACAGCTTCATGACCTCATGTCTTCATAATTCACTGAGAAATTACATTTACACTTTGGTTGCCTTTTTTCACAAACAAATGATGGTCTCAAAAGTCGAGTTCAGCCCAGGTAAGATATGGTATACACAGAAGACAAATTCAGACAGGGCCTTCAGTTGCTGTTCTGCATCCTCGAAGATTTTACTTGTAGCCTGTGACTTGTCCTCTATGAAGTTGTTGCCTCTATGTTTGCAGGTCCTGTGCAGTCATTTACTCCACTATCTACAGCCCATTTAACTCCAGGAAAAAGAGTTAGAGAATTTGTACTCTTCTTTTGTCTTAATTGAAGGAAGTCATGGCAGTCTTCCTTTAAAACCCTGAACACTCACTCCATCATACCCTACTATAATTCTGCAAACACAGCAGAAAACAATCTTCAAGAAAGTTTACTATTGTCAAAGAATGTGATTTCTCAAGCCAGGTGATGAGCATTCTAGTCACCATAAGTGATTAAAAACTCTTCTAACAACTATCAAGAGTAGAGTCATAATACTTCACTCCCAGCCCATCAGCTACTCTCTAGGAGAAAAAAAAATGCACAGGTCATATATGAATTTTTTGTGTCTGCAGGAATGACCATGTATACTGGTAGTTAAATACCATGTTTATGAAAGAGGCTGTGTGTGGCAGGCATGTCACACAGATCAAATGGTCTTCCAAGTTTTGTGATCCAAACTCCTCCCTGAGGTGCCAGAGACAGGAGGGGAAGCTGTCTTCTAGGGGATGATAATGATTCAGCTGCAGACGCTGTTCTAATAAAATGCTCCTTAGTTAGGTATTTTCTAGTCACTGGTATGTTTTGAAGCCATAGTTGTGCATTGGGACATAAAACCTTATACATTCTGCCTTGTCAATACTGAGGGAAAGGGCACAAAATTGTCAGAATCTGCAGACCACAGTTATACAGAAATTCAGATAAGGCAAATATACAGCTGTGTGTTTACCTGTGCTAGTATGAGAAAGGCATCCTCAAGAGCCAAGTATTTTGGAGGTTTCAGCTGCTGGCTGCTACAAGAGAGACACCTAAGGGTTTCACAGAATCCCCTAGATGGCCTCTAGAAAAATTGCCTTCAAAAGGTGATGAGCAGCAGCTTATTATTAGAATGCTCATTGGACAACTCAGAATTATTTATTCTGATTACTTTTAACATGTCTACAGCTTCAGATCCCTGCTAAAATGCAGATACAAATCAGTGGGGGCCCACATGGTAAAGCAGTGGTCTGTAGTGAAAGGCTGTGTGATAGCACCATCTGTGCAGATTTTCACTAAGTCTGAAATCATTAATTCCACTGAAGACTGAGTCTTCTTTTCACATTTTCTTCTCATTTATATCAGTGGGATATACTCTGTGATTTTGAGAATCTAGTTATGGGTTTCTGCACTCATCATTTTGTGATTAATTAAATGGGGGTAGGTGTAATTCCCCATTTCAGAGACATTGCATAAATACAGAAAGAGCGGAACATAAATCTTCACAAAGCATTTGTGAGGTCCTCAGGGATATAAATGACATAATAAGATTCCATCTTCTCCTGGCTCTCAAAGCCTTTTTTGCACTGACAAGGATCAGGAAGGAATATCTTCTGTACTGAACCCTATCACTATATTTCAGCTACAGCCAAGTAAACATTTATGAGCCACACAGCTAAGCAGGACATTGCAATTTTTTTTAGTTTATGCCAACACCTATACATAGAGTTTTTAATAGAGAAGATGTCTCATGTTCCAGACTCCTACTCTTCAGGAAGTACAGCAGCACTGTCACCTCTGCATTTCCAACACCACCCCATTGTCTGGTCTGACTGGCCCAGACTGCTTCATTACAGCAGGTCTCCACAGAACCAAGCTGCCCATGTCCATGCTAGACTACTGATTAAAGAAGGCAGAATAATAATCCCTTTTAGAACAAGCTCATACAAAAGGTTGTAAGAGAATCCTAGGTATTTTAAGAACTCCTGTCATGCAATTTAAATCAAAAATTAGGATTATCAAAATCAGCAAATATTGTTAAAATAGTAATTCAATTAAATGTTACAGTATATACTAAAAAAAATTTAAAAATCTGTTTGATAACTGCATTTGAATACTGCAGAAAGAGTGTTCACACAGAGGAAAAATATGGCAATACTACACTAGCATGTAAGAACAAAAAAGATGTAATATTATTTTCAGTAATTCAGAGGGTAAGAGATAGCTTGGAGGGAAATGTTTTCTAAATATCAGTTACTGAGCAAAGTCTGTTAGAAGCCAAAGCCAGCAGCAGCATTATACTTGGGCTGCTGTTTGCTAAAGCTGCAGCAAAAGAGAGCCTGTGAACATCATCCCTGTTTCTTCCAGAATGACAGACAGGGTCTGAGACTAAGCGAGCAACCCTTGAGTGCATAGGAATAGCAAACCAACAGAAAACAAAGTAATGGCAATTACAATAAAAAGGAAGTGCTTAAAAACATGTAAAAGACTTTCTTAGGATTGTGAAGGCCTGAAAATGCAGCCCTGAACCAGATAGAGAACATCTGGATTTGGAATGAGTCACCAGACATCCCTCACACTACAGGTTAGAAGGACTGGCTATCTGTTAGCAGCCACTGCTACAGAAGCAGCTTTTTCTAATGGAGCAGTTTTTATGTACAGCTTGCCCACACCTTTTTCTTTATAGATGGTCTGACACCTGCCCTGTGTGTGAGCTTAACTTCAAAGGGATGTAAAGGTAGGTATAGTTAATCTCAAATTCTGTATTTTGTAAGAGTGTTTCTTGCATCAGCCCTGATAAAGCTTCACATATGATGTTAAAGTCGTCAGGTGCTATATGATGGGTAAACCAATAAGTCAGAACAGGGCCCCATGGAAAGCAGAGCAGAAGCTTGTGTAGCATAGAGGGAGAGGGAGGAAGGGACAGAAATGGTGCTTTTATTCACCTGGGGGGACCAAAAAGGGGACCCAGGGAAAAACTTCTGGAATAATTGCTTGGCCCCTGTCTTTCTGACTGAAAGGTCCAAAAAGAAGCATCCACTACTTAAAGCCTTATAAACTGCAGTGTATGTCTTCATGAAGGGTCAAGGGATTTGGATCAACTTTATTTCTTTGGTGTAGAAAATAGTAGGGCATGTAAAAAACATATGATGCACTGTTAGTGACAAGGTGGTGTCAGGTCACAGGTTGGACTTTATGATCTCAAAGGTCTTTTCCAACCTAGTTGTTTCTGTGATTCTGTTTTCCTTTCTGACAGGAGTTAACCAGGACATAAGAAGTAAGTTGATGGCACAAATAATCTTTGAATTGCTCTGTGCCTAGTCTCAAAAGGCACATAAAGTCTGTAATTGCTGGGAAAAGGAAGTATCAAGCTTCTCACAGGCAACATATGAGTGGCTTGTTGACCACTTTTGCTTCTTTTTACCTGGTAGAAAAAAGGCCATGAGATTTGTGAGACAGCTGAAGTACAGCATCTGCTCTTCTAAAAAATGTAAGAAATTTTCTTATTCCCTCCTCTTGCCCTTTTCCTGACCATTGCTCTCACAAAACTGTGAAGCAAAGTTCAGTGCAGTTTTGAGCCTGGACTTGGCTTTCAGTTGTTCTGCTCCAGTGCTGCCAGAAGCTCACTTGATCCCCAAGACTGTTGGGGGAACAGACCAGCATTCCTAAACCATTCATACTAAAACACAAATAATGTAACCTTCAGGCCTTTTTCATTCATTATGTGCATGAAAGGACACAGGGAAGAAACCCATTGGATTTTATTTTGTTGGAGAGCTCCAAACAGATTTAAATTAGAGCTGCACCAGACATCGCTGCTGTGCTATCCGTATAATCCTTCTGCTCCACCATATATATGGGCTTCTTTGTTAGGTGTCTGTTATGCTGTTGTTAAATCATACTTCTTTAAAACAAACCCCAAAATGTAAAGGAGGAGAAGGAGATGTCAACCATGGTAGGTCTTATACTTCTCCCTTTGTTTTTTTGTTGGTTATCTCCCCCCTCCCCCAACCCCAGCACCCATCTTAGTCTTGTTCTCCTATCATATCTTTCTGTGATACCAGCTCAGAGTGGAAACTTCTTGTCTCCAGAGAATACCTGTTGGATTTGACAACATTTACATTTCAGAGAGTGAGCGTGGATGGAGGAAATCAGAGGAAGATTGTTGAATACCTCACCTCTCTGGGGCTACTCTTCAGTCTTATATGCGGCTGGTGTTGTGGCTGGTCTAATCGCGTCATTCCC
>VZRL01007178.1:1222529-1289351 GCA_013397895.1 Origma solitaria | reverse complement strand
TGCCGCGCCTCGGCCGTGCGCGGGCCCAGGGCGGAGTGCGGGGAAGTGGTGGCAGCCTTGTCAGGCTCTGGTATGTGGGCGAGAAAGAGAAAAAAAACAGCTCTTTTTTCCCCCAAGTGTCGGATGTTCCCTGCGTGTGCAGTGAAAGCGGGTGTATGATCACTGGCTGTGCCTGTCTGCTGGTTACAAGTAAGAGCTCTTAAAAACAGTCCAAAGTTCTGAAGGGGAATTCATAAAGCATACAAAGAAATAATAGTTATATTTAACAGTTCACCCTGTTCTCTGATTCAGTTATGATTATGAACTCACTTAAATCAATGTAGTTCCTCTAAGGAGTGTTTAAAAAGCACATTTTTCCCCATTCCTGCATTATTTGCAGTGGCTGCTCTGACAGATTAATATCAGGCTACTGTGTCGTTCGGCGACAAGCCTCATTTTGTTTTCCAAGTGCTGCTTTTATTGTTAGACTATGCTGTACCCTCACTACACCTTTGTTACTTTCCTGTTAAGCTGCAACTCAGATACATCAGGAGAATTTCTTGCTATCAGTGAAAGCTTGTGCTGGAGTATTATTAAACTTCAGTGGTAACCTGTTTAAGGAGAAAAAAGAAGATATTACTGCTGACAACGAAAATGGTTTGATAACTCAGGTACTGCTCGTCTTGCTGCTGTCTAAGAAAGCTCAGTCAACAAGGGCATAAAATTAAAGATCTTGCTCAGTCAAAGGGGACAAAAAAGCAGGCTGGATTTGGGGAAGCAAGGTCTAGTTTGACACCTGAGCCATAAAAAACCACTCAGCATCATGAAGAATCAGAAGCAGGGAACTGCACAAGGCTGTTTTGTGTAACACCATATAATTTAGCATGGCATTTAAATTGCCAAATGAATGGATTAAAATCTACATGCCTTCAGCTCTTCAACATCCTCGAAGAGTAAAAACTAAATTCTTCTGGGATTTGGGCTCAGGCTGACCAAAGCTAAAGGCCATCAGACTGTGCAAGTGTGCAAGGGCTGAGCCCCAAGGCCAATGCTAGAGCTTCTTTGCACAAATGACAGTGGGGCTAACAACACACCGCCCTGGCTTAGGACTCTAACCCAGCTGTTGGGAATCTAAAAAGGGAGCGCAACCAAAAGAATGACGCTTAACTTGGTATAACACTGAGGGTCAGCAGGGGACAACATGCTTGTGCAGCTTCAGCAGCAGTGTTCTGTTAGATGGCAATGAGAGCAGTGCTTAATTGTTATAAAATGCTTTGGAAGATCCCTAGCATACAAGTCTGCAATTGTAAAACCTACAAGTTCTCAAATTAGCTGGCATGAGAGGGTGTCTGCACTCTGTGTCAGCCTCACACTAGGTCACAGAACAAAACTTCCTACATTTAACCCTGCATTTCCATCTTCTTGAAGCTCCCCTCTCCTGTGTAAGACACAGGAGGTTAACAGAAAGTGTCCTTGGAATTTTTTCCCCGAGCTCCAGCAGAAGAGGCTGTACCAGGAGACATGACTAGTGTATCCTTATGTCCTGGCAATGCCTGGTTGCCAGAAAAGCTTCTCTAGGTAGTGATTGGCACAGCTTACAGCAGCCTTCAACCTGCTATAACATGCTCTGAAGTGAGGACAGCTGCAGGCAACACTTACTTCTTTTGAACTATGCTCCAGTCTGATGTGCACATGCTGCCCTTCAGCAAACTATCACAATTGCAGGCAGAGAAGGGAGGACCTTGCCTGCAAGCTACAGCCTCCAGTTGTGAAGCCCTCTTACTTCCTCGTGAATGGGGCTGGTGAAAGCCTGCCGAGTTGGCTTCACCTGGGTATGTGAGCAAGATTCAGCAGGACTTGTTCTCAAAAGTTGACACCAGACCAAGCCCTTCAGATGCGCATTCCTGAGCCCACTCCTCCCCTTTAGGGTATTTTATGCCAGCCACTCCCAGGTTTCCCCCTCACCTTAATTACCTTTTTGTAGGGATCAGCTCTGTGTGTATGTGCATGCTAATGCTAGGAAGGGCTGTCAGTGTAGCTTTGCAGCCCAATCTCTTCTATGATCCTGGCTTCAGTCTGCAGCATTTTTTCCCCAGTGCTTAAATGCAACATGTGGATATTAGGCAAGGGCAAGAATTTGCTTTTTCTTGCACGCAAAATGAGGAAATGCATTCTGCCTCACCACAGCTGCCACAACCACAGCTGCACTGCCGAACCAGATGCATTTGCTATCCTCTGCCCCTTCCCTCATTGCTGTTCCTCCTCTAGAACCCAGTCTAGAGGACTCCAGACACCAGTCCCAGAGTGAGGACTGCAGAGTCTCTCTCTTGAGGTGGATAGAGGCTGCTTTGGTAAGGGAGCTGCAGCCACGTGCAGAGAACTAGAGATGAGAGCTGGCATGAACCTGGGGGAGTGTAGAACCTAACGATGTTACAAGGCAATCTGAGGAAACACCTCCTCTGAAGTACACTAATAGGCTGGAGTTAATGGACCTTGCCTTGCAGTCCTTGTAAAGTCCCACTGGAAACTGGCTACGGTAAGAGGGGCTAGGAGAGCAGAGACACAACTTGTTACCTCCCAGCATGATTCAGAAGTATCTGTCCACATTACTGCTGTGAGTCAGAGCCTAGAAAGATCTTTGCAGTCTGTGAAGATAAACCAAAGAGTTCCAACCCTTGAGAAATAATTTCAGACCTTAAATTGGTCTTGTCTCCAGACCTGAACTAATTTTTGGCAGATCCAAAATTGCCTGGATGAAGGTTTAACAGAGTGGCTGAACTTACCTTGCGACTGGTTTTCTTGTTATTGGTTGGTTTGGTTTGGGTTTGGGTTTTTTTAATACTTTTGTGGTGGGTTTCTTGTATCTCTGTGTGTTTCAAAAGGATTGAAAAGAAGTGGAAATGCTAACGGGCATTTTGGCTTGTTCTGTTGTGTAGAGGGTTTCTGTGCCAGTTACCTAGGAAACTGCTGTAGGATTGAATTTGGATGGATGTGTTGTCAACTGCAGATGAATACAGTGGCTTTTCAAGAGGTGGGGAAGAGTGTAAAATGCACAGAAAATATAAATGCCTGTAATGTGATTTCTGGGTAAGACAGTGGTCCTATCTTTTTGACTGGCATTTTGTAGGCACCTTGACAGCTTCACAAAGGGATTGCAGATGGAGTGCATGGCCATGCCTTGGCATCTGAGCTTGAATGCCCTCGTGTTTGTATCTAGGTTAGCGTTCACCTTAATGTCAAATTATGACTGCAAAAAATAGTACTATGGTTGCTATTAAGAATTTTGCCGATTTTATTACAACAGAGTTATGATGATCCAAGGAAATCACAGCCCTTCTAGACATTTGGACTGCAGCACTGCACAACCATTTGCAAAAAAAAAAAAAAAATCAAACCAATAAAACAGTTAATGATTGAGATACATCTAAAGGCTTATGCAATGAAGAAAAATGTGACTGCAGATCTTTTCCTGGAAATCATCCATAATTGGCCTTTTTCAATAAAGCAGCAAAACTATGAAAAAGCAAATAAGTGCTTCAGTCCAGGGGAGTTATACTGATGTCTGTCAGTTCTGCTATGATGGCTAAATCCACAGGTGCTTACTTATCCCACAGGAGACACAACTTAGAATGGTCCGTGGCTGAAAAAATTTAGCAAAACAGTGGGGATTACTCAGTTAGAATTGAACTCCCACAATTTCTCCAATTCCCTCCCCCATTCCAAAACACACACAGGATTAGCATTTGGGCTTACACTGAATACCAATTTCCTTGTATTTCTTCTACAAAGTGCACTTCAAATGGCAAATGCAAACTCCTAGTAGTTTATTCATGTTATGACAGGTGTCACCAGTTGGCGCAGCTACATGTAATCTTCAAAGGTTTGGTTTCTTCCCCCGCCCCCAAGCAGGTGAGCAAGTTTCCAGCCTTGAAAAGACAGGTTATGCTGGCTTTTGGGTTAGGCAAGTGCACCAGGTGTAGCACTGCTCATATTCCTCTGGCTAAAACTTAAAGCAGAATCTGCTTCAGAGCCACTTTCTAAGGCCGGCTTGTCCCTGCTCCCTGTAGCTGTGCACACACCAGTGTGCTTACATCCCCTGCATTTCTCTCTGCATGTGCTTCTCTCCTCCCAGGGGTCTAAAATGAATGCTGAACTTTCCAGTTCTAACTTGACTGTGAGGTTGTGAGTGAGTGCTGCCCAGGCTCTACCTTCAGGGCAGAATCGGTCTCTCAGAGTGTCGCATGATGGTCCCACCTGACATTTGATCAGCTTGTGTGAGGCTGGCACACGTACATGACTGAGACAGAGCACCTTGTGGACATACTGGGACTGTTCCCCTGCCTGTATTGCTGCCAGGAGGCCACGCTGCATGGCTGCTGCTGCTGCTGCTGCTCTGGGGGCAGACCAGAGCCAAAAAGAAGCCTTGGTATTGCTAATATCTTATCTGCTGCTTATAAGAATAGAGACACTCCTAATCACTATTTCTTCAACAGCATCTTTAACAATATTTACATTGGAGATCAGCCAAAACCTATAAAACTGCCGGCCTGGTGAGCCTGGAGGTGGCTCCAACTCACTCTGTTGCATCCAAGCTTTCCCTCTGGTCTCTGTCTTTGGAGATGGGCTGAAGTGATATCCAGAGCTGGACTCCCTTCCTCCCCGCTCGAGCAGATGTGCACACAAACCTAAGCAGGCTCCTCTATTTCAAGCCTATCTGTAACCTGCGTAATGAATAATGTACAATGAATTTGTGGTCTACATGTTTATTAAGTGACTCAGTATTTCCAGTGGAGATTTTATGCTCATGTTTTACTCACATCTCAAAACCCACTCACTCTTTTATTATCCTCAGCAGCAGTAGGTGATAATAAATTATACAACTGCAGATGACAGTAACTATATCAACAAACAAATTGTATCAATTTTCAATGTGAGTTTAAAGCTTCATTTACTAGTTGTGCAAACTCTGAAAAAGGAATTTGGGAATGCTGCTGCTGTTATTAAACGTTCTAACTGGGCTGTAATCCAAACCTTCCATAAGGCGTCTCTAACGAAGATTTTTGCCTACTGTGTACCACTGCTTTTACATGTGAGATTAGGGATTTATATGCGTAAGAGCAGAGAGAGAAATGTAACTAACAGAACAGTGACAGCTCTGTTCATTACTTCGTGGAAGGGCTGAAAAACAAAAGGCCTCAGTGGTGGATTTCAGAGCTAATCCCCCTCCACTGCATTTGCAGAAACACATTTGTACTTTCCGAAAAACAAAGGCTTGTAGAAAAACGTCAATCAATCAACAGTGTAGCTACATTCTGTGTACTGAAGCAAGCTCACATGCTCTCTAAATTACTCTGGATCCTATTTTAAGACTAATAAGCTACTCAGTAATTTGTATGGCTGTGGAAAGATGTGGGCTTATGCCACAGCAGCCATTTTGAAACAGCCGACAGACCCGTGGCCAGGGATTGACCTTTTGGGGAAGTAGTTGCAGCAGTATTTGGAAAGTTACAGATTCTTTCCAAAAGGAACAGGGACTGTTTATTGAGAAACTCCTATCTGTGTGATAATGGTACACTTCTGACATAGGAAAGAATGTTTGGTCAAATGTAAGTGCGGCTCACCATGGTACATGTGTTGTTTCAATTGAAAATCTTCCATTTTCAGTTGTTTATACTCATAGCTTATGTGGGAAAATAGGCTTGGATCTGTGTTACTTACCTGAGTGATCCTCACCACCCAGGTGCTGGATGGGGTGTATGGGTGAGACAATAAATATGACTGAACCTTTCAGTGAGAGGAGACCAGCCTGCAGGCTCTGAATTTCTCCACATAATGATCCTGAACCCTCTGGGTCTGGGACAGGCTGAAGCGATGCAGAGCTGACTAAGCTGCTGCGTGACTAAACCTCCTGGACCTCACCAGACTCAATAACTAATACTTCTAACTGAGCTGCTGATCACCGTCCTGACATGCCAGCCAGGTTTTGTACATTTCATTGCCCATAAATATGTTTAGGGCTATCATGAGCCTTTTCTGTCTGCTCCTTCTGCAGTTGTTCCCAGGAGCTGAGAAGGAGCCCTCTGCCAGTGGAACTGAGGAGGTTTCAGCTAAAAAAACTCTTGGAAAAGGACCTTCGGAGAGACTGAACTTAATCCCCTCCCTTTAATTGCTATTGGGACCTGGTAAAAGTACATATTTGCAATTAAGGTTAGCTGTTAAAGTGTTCTTGGAGATCGACACCATTAACTTTGACACTGAGAGCTTGAGGCCAGACCTTAGAGCATTTCCTCCTGCAACATGACCAATGTTTGCATGAATAAGTAAGACCAATTACAGATATAAGTCAGTTCTTGTTGCGCTGATATTTCTTATCCATGTCCTAGACATTCCTCTCCATGTTTTTAAAACAGCAGTCACTATAAAGCCAGCAGTCAGTGAGAACATATGGATTGTTACTGTTGGGTATCTTTAACTTTTTATTGGTGTTACACAAATTTCCAGTTAACTTGGAAAATTAAAAGTAAGAAAAAGTTCAGGTAGTGTAACTTACTTAGCTTCAGACTGCAAGAACTTGTTGTCCAAATAAACACAGTGTGCCTGGAAATCCAAGCACATTCAGAATGCCTGCCATTTTAGCATCCACTGACTGCTTGTCCATTTTTAAATTTGAATAGTTAATTATTCACTCAAACAGACTGAAATGTTGTATTTATTTTGTTGTGAGCTGAGCAACACTCTTCTCTTCTGAAGGACAGAGACCACCTTCACCCAGACAAAGCAACTCACTTCATTTGGGTCGAAGGAATATTGGGCTTCTTTTGTATACCCATTGGCTTGCTGTGGGTTTTTTTCTTCTCACTGGATGCTTGTCATCTTGCACACACCTGTGTGTCCTCAAAATGACAAGATTTACATTGTGTAGAGCAAGTGACTTTTAAAACAGCCTGGTATTCATGGAAACAATTAAAATGTTTTATTGGACTCTTTCACCAAGAGCAAGGTGCCCCAGGCCTGTAAGGGACATGTCTTCTGATGTCATGAGGCACCACTGCTTCTGCCCACCATGCTGGCAGTTCCCATTAATTGCTTCCCCAGCCAACCCTCCTGCCTTAGACCAGTTCTGTGCCCCCCTTGCTTCCCAATGTCTTCCAGATGAGGAGCAGAGCTCTCTTTACAGCCTGTCTCCCTCTTCAGCAAGAGCAGTCTTTCAGAGGAGATTGCTTTGTGATTAATTTAAATGTCTTTGGATTGTGGGGGCAGGGGTTACTAACAGCCAAACCTCGACTAATTTACTTTATTTCCTTTTATCTGATTCTCATATGGTTTGAAACTTCAGAAATTAGCATTTGAGTCAACTACCCTACATTTCAGTAAATTACCCCACGTATTAAAAAACATAAGGATGATAATTTGGAATATCATAACATGTTCACCTCAATTTCATAACAGTATCTCCTGTAGGAACAGAATACACAAACAAGGGGAACTGTTACAATTATGGATGTAATTTTAAATAAGCTCTTTTTTTCCACCTCTAGGTTTTTGGTCATATCCTGCCTTCAGTTTGTATGTCCTGTATACCAGACCATTTGTTTTCTGACAGACTCCTCATTTGATCTGTCTCTTTTTCACAGATTTTGATTCGGGAAAAGTGCTCAGAGATATGGAAAGTTACTCTTCCCTATTACAATAATGATATGTAGATATATGCAACATCCTCAGCGTCTTCTGTAAATAGAGCTGGGCATGTTGCCTTTACCTTCCAGGGCTGCTGTTACTAAAACATCTCACACAAATATATGCTTAGTTTGCACAGAAATGGCCTTCCTCATTTGCTTTTGGGTGGAAAAAGGGCAGACTGATGTTAAGTACGTAAAACCCGGTGAGACCACACCACCAAAATGAACTGACAAAACAGTTGAGAGAGCATCTTTGGAAGCATGCCTTTACTAGTACAGGAAAAAATTTATCTTGTTAATCTAGGTTCACTAACCTGTTTTCAAGGAGTTATGAACAGCAGGTTGTTCAGTTTTAACTTGGGTCAGCAGCTCAAATTCAAATGTTGCCATGAGCCTGATACTTTGACCTAGGGGAGAATGCTCAGCGCTGAAGGGGGCGGGGCAGGTTCTGCGGGAGGGAATCGTGGTCATAGGCTCCCATAGGGTCCCAGTGAAACAAAGAACTGCAAGTCTCTTCCAGATGGATCTGTGGCCATGCTGCCCTCTTCTGCTGGGGCCTGCAGAGCTCAAACATCCCCTTGGACAGGTACAGGGCAGAAAGGCTAGCTCTGAGCAGCCGTGCTCCTGTTTTGGAATCAGCTAGCAAAGAGCAATGCAGCCCATGGGCCAGTCTGGGCTGATGTGTTACACACACAGCCAGGCTAGGTGGCTTAACCACTACCAACTCTCTTTACTACAACAGTGAAGGCAGTAAGCTTTGACATATTCATCCCAGTGGTGGGTACAGCTGTGAAACCTCACAGAACACAGCCCACCTGGGGCAAGAAGGACATCTCTGAGGGTTCACAAACACTCAGTGTCACTCTTCCTAGAGAAGTGGCAACATCCCCATTTGGTAATAGAGGAATGCTTTTGGGAACTTCATCCTAAACTCTCTTGGACACCAGTTTTTATTTGCACAGTATTTACCCTTTTGCTTCTCTGTCAACTTTAAACTGCAAATATGGAATTTTAAGTGGTTCAGATGTGGGGCTGAGAAAATAATCTTAATTTGGAGCAAAATTTAGGGTGTTCATTTGACTGCATTTACTTAAATAGCAGCTGGTTTTTAGTCTACTGATTCCACCTGTGCCTGCTCTACAGCAAAACCACTCAGATCCCTCTTAAAATAAAAGGGGTTTAAATAATAGACTCCAAAATCAAGAGTGTGAAGATGTACTGTACTGCCAGCAAAGACTAAAGGATTGCCATGCCATTGCAATACACTTTAATCCTAACATACAAGGTCAAAGATGGAACATTAGCTCCTCCACTACACATTTTTTACTAGGAAAGTTTCCATTTCCTTTTTGACAAGTACAAGTGTCTGTAACTGGCACAGTGAGTATGTGCCTTTTTTCAAGCCAACACTGTTTCTAAAATTTCTTTAAAAAAATTAAACTAGGAGTTAACCCCTTATTAACTTGAATTGGCAGAATCTTCATTCAAATAACTTCTTTATCACGTTGCTTTCTCCAAATGATTTTTCTCTTCATCAACTTACATATAAGTAATATTTTCTGACCTCTGGTACATATTTTGCATATAGTTCTGTCTAATTTGTACTTCCATCTGTAGGCAAATAATATTTCTTTTCTTCTACATTCATCCATCTTCATGAAAATCTAGTTTTACAGCCAAGGTTTTACAGACTTAGGTACTCAATTTCATTGTAATATGGCTGTGTTAGTGCCAAGATGTGTCAATTGCCTGAAAATATTGGTGTCTGAAGGGTTGGATTTTCATTCTTTCCTAAAATTAAATACTGTGCAGATGGAGTTAAGGATTATTTGGAATAATTGATTTTTTTCCTTCATCTCTTTTACTATTTTTCCCCATTTTGCCTATTTTACTTTCTTATTTTTAGTAAAGTACCTGGGGGCCACAAAAAAGTATTATTCAGTTGTGGGTCATCCACTCAGGAATGTTAGATAAAAATTTCTATGAACACAGCTATAGAGCTGATATGCATTTAAAATATTTCTGAAGTATGTGGAAATAGATTTCAAATTAGTCTGGAATGAGAATAAATACAAATATTTTTGTGTATTTTTTTCTTTGAATGGTTATCTTCAAAGAGGATAATCTTATCAAGTATTTTGATGAAGTAGTTCTTGTTTTCTGAGTAACAGGACTGTGTACATCCCAGGATGTGCTAAGAGATGGGTAATCCTGGGAGGGGTGCTTACTAGGTTTTTGCTGCAAGGCCCAGTAGCTTTGGTAATAGATGACAGTAATCTCAGGAAACTGCCCAAACAAAAGACCTATGGCTCTGATGTTGCCACTGAATGGAAAGGGATTGTTTATTTAATTTCCAAATTGGCTTATCCTCAAATGTGCCATTTTGTCTTCATAAATTTTGGGAAGAATCTGGAGAATGTTGCCAAGAGCAACCACTACATCTTGAGGGATTGGAAACAAAATGCAGGAAGAAAATAGAACAAAGATTCCTTAGAGGAGTTTACTGTACTGCATTCAGTGCCTTGTAAATAAGCACATGTTACAATTGCCCTGGTTATCCCTCAGCAGGTAAATGCCCTGGAGCATTAAATGTCAACTGCACACTCAGTACCCCCTCCAACATCAGACTATGCTAACACTAGTAAGGGGAAGGCAGTGTCAACAGAACACTGCCCACTTTGCTCCTTCTTTTATACTCCATCAGACAGTGGAGGGAATTTTATGATATCTGCAGTACCCTTCCTAAAGTGGTAATGTATTTCCCTTCAATCTTCTCCGCTCTGAGACCGTACAGCTGGCATTGAGTGGGGGTGGGTGAGCAGAAGCTCCTGTAATCATGGCTCATTAACATATTCTCCAAATGTCATCATTTGGGTCAAGTGTAGCCAAGAGTCCCTGACGGAAAAGTTAGAGGTCTGTGATTTGATCAGCAGTCCTGTAAAACTGGTGTAAATTTCACTGAGGACCTGAAAGTCATTAAACATGGACGAAAACTCATGCACACACTGACATGGGAGAGAGGGATGAAGGGTCATCCAGAAGAAAGTTCAAACTGCTACTGTTCTCTGTCCACCCAGCTGACCCCTAGAGCTTTCTGAGTCAGTAAGAGCAATGCGAAAGAGAAGCATGTAGCACAGCGCTGTCAAGTATTTTAATGAATGACCTTATTGGGGATGAAAGACTGAGTGATGGCTCCTACCCAGTATTATGACTGGACCCTCCTGACTGTCCTTCTAAAATGACTGTTTCTCTACTGAGAAATCAATTTATAACTCACTTTCAAACTCTGCTACATTTGGGATGCTTTGGCTCTATGTTTTTCTGTTCAGGCTCATCCCTATTAAAAAAATATTCTGGAATTATTTTCCCATACTTGGACAGCTATATGGGCTGATGCTTCCAGACTTTCTCCCCAGAGCAAGTTCTCTGAATTCATACAGCTCAAGTGACCTTTCCAGTTCACAGCAGTGACTAAGATTCCCAGCAGTGGTGCAAGCTTTGTGATTGGATACACATACGTACATGAATACATGTTTATACACAGATCTATACATATCCTACACACATGTACACACACAGAATATGTGTGTGTATGTATAAAAATACTGCTTGGAATTTCAGCTCTCATGTTCCTAAGCTCTGTGTCTATACAAGTTATGGAAATTCTGGCAAAACTCAGAAAGTGACAAGCATATTTTATATTCACACAGCTCGTCTGTTGAAGCATGATTTTAAGAGCCCCTAGCTATTTAAACACTTACTGTAAAACGAATGAGTAAATGGGTTTCTGGATTAGGATTTTAGTCAGGTTGTAAATTTGTAGAGATTGGGACTGTTCGCCTGATTTTGGTTCCTAGGAGCTGTCTCTGAAGGAATAATTGTAACTGCTCCAAGAACTGAGTAAATGCACTGCAAATTGCTGTACTATTTAGTTTCCAGTTTAATTTGGTGAAATTTTCCAGAAAGCTCCTCAAATAATAAAAGCAATAGCAAATACCTTTTTTTAAAATAGTAATTCTCCTTTGATAGGCTTCTTTGACAAATTCTTGAAGTAAATCCTCCAATGTCTCAGGGCAGAGAAAACTGTAGGTTCTGTTACAATTTCAGTTGTTACTGCTTTGTTGGTTTTCTTTTGACATGGGCTGCTCAGTGTCAAGAAATATTTCAAGACAAAAACCTATCCATTCTAGTTAATACAATCTTCTTCAAATTGCTGATAAAATTTGATAAAACTCTCTTTTCTCCTGGATGGATGAGTGGCTCTAAGGGGTCTTCAGCATTTGCCTCCGGTTAGATAAACACTTGGGATGCTGTTCAGTTCAAGAATGGGAAACCTGAAGTTGAATGTCTATAAATCTATAGGTCTTTGAGCATAACAGAGAAGGCAGGTCAATGGAGTCAGTGAAGCCTAAAGCTCCCCAGCCATGGGAGATGAAATCCAGATGCCTATGGAGTTGGAGTCACTAGATGCCTCAGACACCCAGCAGCTTCACGAGGCTGGCAGATCTGACGTGGGATGCATTAGAGACCACGTGGCGTATCCCACTGTGCCTAAAACAACATGACTTGACTGAACGCCACCTGTATACCCTGAACAAAGACATGCTCAACTGCTCTGCTGATTAACAGCTTTATTCTGTTGCCTGCACATGGCATTTCAAACCATTTGCAGAGCCTTAGGGTGGCCCAGACATTGGTAAGAGGCCAGCAGATGTGACCCTTGCCTTTCTGGAAGAGCAGCTGGAGCAGCCAGCTCATATTAGGAGGGCATTACAGTTGCCCATCTGTGACCTGTTGAAACTGCTCCCTTGATCTCGTGACAGCAGTGGGAGTTGAGACCCCAGTACATCTATAGAAGCCTTCAAATATCTAAGTGGCCTCACAGCCCTTTCTGTGCCAGTCTGAAGTTTTCCAGTAATGTTTATGCAGCTACTTCATTCTTCTACTATTTATCCACCCGCTGCCCTGCATTCTCTCTCCTGTGTATATGTACTTTGGCTTGCATATTTTGCCCGGACATTTTTAGACTTACCCAGCATCTTCTCTGCTGGCACACACACTCAATCCATAAACTTTCCTTGCTGCCAGCCAGCTTCCCATCAGAAAATTTCCACATGGCTCCCAGACAAGGCATGAAGAGCATTCTTCCTCCCATCCCACTTCTCCTCCTTGGGGGAAACCAGAGGCTGGAAAGCAGCAGAGGCAGGAGCTGAAGATATCACCACATTCCCTGATGGCCATTCTTTGCTGGGCAAAGGACGTCAGAACAGCTGCAGCTGACTTTCTGGCAATGATCTCATACAGTGTATAAACCCCAATGGTTTTGGGTTTGTTTCTGTGGAAGACCATAGATACAGTTTCTTTTAAAATATAGTAGATATTGTACTTAAAGAGAAAATTACAACTAAATAATTCTTGGCCTTTCTTTCCCAGGGAATTAAGAAATTATTAATCTGATATTACAGGCCAGCTCAAGATGGGCTAAAAATTATTTAAGTGACTAAAATATACTTATAAAATTCCATCATTTTACATCTACATGTCTATATATTTTTTCAAATGTCAGTCACATTGCCATTGAGGTTGGTAAGTTTGAGCTCTGCAGTTGAATTCCCTGGAGAGATTAATTCCAGCAATAACTGAAAGAGGAAATGGAGACAGCAGACACTGTGGCCAGAAAGAAAGAAAGAAAAAAAAATAGAAGCAAAGAGTACTGTTTATAGAATTGTAGTGTCCTCTGAGCTTTCAGACTGGGATGAACATGTCACAGCATTATAAACTTGCCTGTATGCTAAACACTGCCTTCCAAGCAGCACAGCTAAAGAAGAGTGGTACAGTCAAGAAGGACCCCAGTCCCTGCACAGCCTTCCCAGACCACCCTGCCAAGTCGTCTTCCAAAATATTTACCTTTCACCACAACAAAAATGTTATTAATGTTTCATCCCTGTCTCAGTTTGCTTCTTCATGAATGCACAGCTGATGTCTTCACCTGTCCAGACAAACAAAGTACGTTTTATTAGATTTCGGCCACGTATATATTAATGAGCCCTGAATGTTATATTCAGGTGTTTTCTTTTTCCAGAAATAATGTGATATTGGTTCTACCCTATTTGACTTTTTTTTTACTTTCAGTCAGGCCATGGTCTTCTCAGATTCCAATTTAAAATTATCATTCTGGTGTTAAAGGTTCCCCAGGGACTTGTCAACTCCACAACAGCTTCCAAACAGTGGTATCTTTTCAATTTATTCTTACCAAGTGTGTAGAAACCAGCATGGCAAAAAAAAAAAAAAAAAAAAACCACAAAAAAACCCAAAAAAACCCCACAAAAAAAACCCCAAAACATTAAAAACACCGTGAGAACAAACTGTGGGCCCAAGGAATGACATTTACAGCAATCATGGTGAATTCACCAGGCTCATTGCATTAATTACCATATGAGACATCTTATTCCTTTTGACTGTCACACTGCCGTGGCAACCCCTGAGCAGGAAATAAAACCAAGAATTTTCTAAAATGAGACCCTAATGGGTTCAACAAAATTGTAGGTACTTAGAAAGGGGAGCATATGTCACCCTAAGTTTCTGAGCTTGGGATGTATTTGCACTGTAGTTGCTTCAGGTTTTGGACAGGTAAATAAACTCACATTAATTTTCTTGCTGCTGTGGAAGGTCTGTTGCTGGTCTCTGTCTCAGCTCATGTAAAGGTAGCTCACATACTGCTAGAATTAATCGAAGCCACAGTAGCAGTGTAGAGATGTGCCCTTCCAGTCAAACACAGAGTCCAAGAGGTCCATGCTACTCATATTGGAATTTTTCTTCTACAAGTGCTTTGTAAGATACTTAAGGCTTTGGCTAGAAAAAGTTTTCATTTGCAGAGTTCTGGCCCTACAACCTCAGCAATTTTTCTGTTTGTTTTACTGAAGTATTCCTATTATTTGTAATGTTCATGAACCTCCATTTCAGTGTGGCTGCTGTGTGCAGATTGGTGACACAGGACTACAGTACAGCTCACAACTCAGGCCCAGATTAGCAGCAATCTGCAGTCTGACTTCAATTAGCTGGAAGGATGATGTTTCTTGACCGTCTGGTGTTTAAATGAACTGAAAATCCAAACCCTGTTTTTCTTGGTTCTCTTCCAAATCGCACACTACAGTTTGCCTCATTAAAGATTAAAACAGATGTCAGTAAAAGGACATAAATCTGAATCAAATTTGAGATCCAAATAATCCTGAACTTACCATTTGGGCTTTTCCAAAATGTAGGAGGAAGCATTGAACAGCTCAGATCCACGGGATGAAAGTAAGAGGGGCTGTAAGGGCTTAGCAAAACCCTTCCTTCATTTGAGTAGTCTGTGAACTCTGTCTGTGGGTGGTGAGTTGCAGGTGAGGAGCCCACTGTAAATCAGCAAAGATGCCCCACAAGGTGTGAGGAGATATGGTCCTGCAGAAACACCTTTCTACCCTTGCCTTTGAAGATTTGACCCAGAGTGACCTGGATCCCATGTCTCAGACATGGTGTTTTTCTCTCCCTGCAGTAGACTGTAAAACAGACCGAATACTGCAGCTGTCTTTTGCAGTTTAGTATCTGAATTTAAAAGAAGAAAGAGAAAAGGCCAGGGAGAACACACAGTCACAATGAAATCATTGCAACTAATCTAATATATAGTGGTAACAGTATCTAGGTGCCTACTCACTGTGTGGAATGTAGATATAATAATGAGGAAAACTGTTGGGGTTTTGTTTCTTGGGAACATCATTCTGCTTCACTGTGACCTTCTCAGTTAACTTAATAAGCCAAGTATCTTTATATGAAAACACCTTCTTAGTTTCCACACTAGAGAATACACTGCCTTATCACTTACTATAATTTTGATTATGAAACAGCTGTTTTCATAAGTCTCACTTTTCTGTTGCTTGCAGCGATGAGTAGTCTTTTTTTCAGGCTACCACTTCCTCATGCTTCCCAGTTCTTCAGTAATAACACTTTGTGCAGGTGAGGGTTATGTTTAAAGAAGACCTCTTTGATCATCTTCCAATTAAAGTTTCTCACATTTTTGTCATTGATTTATATGCTGTTAGTTGCAGAGGTCAGACTCGTAGCTTGTAAATATATAGGTCAATGCAAATGCCTCCCTTGACCTAACGTTTCTTTTTCAGTGTAGCATTTTCTTCTGGTCACACAGTCTTATGGTACAGCTTCAAGGGAGCCAGATGCCTTGGGCACAAAGGGTGCTAGAGAAGCCCAGAGCTGCTGTAGGGTTTTGCCCCTTGGTGGCTTTCCCTGGGGTGGAAAGGAATACCTTTGGCTCTGGCAGTAAACCTTCTTTAAAATAGTCCTTTACATTACTGATTAGTATTTATTTCCCTTGTATTCTCCAACTTTCATTTTTCTTCCAAAGTTGCTGATCTTGTCATGCACCCCAAAGAGTGCATCTCCCCCCAGGTCCCTCCAAATCTTGGGCTCCTGCCTTCCTACTGTGCCTACACTCTCCACAGGGGCTGGCTTTTTCCATCACTGCACTGTAACTCCCCAACGGGACCAGGACCCTTTGGAAAAGCCTGATTTCACTAGCGAGCTCAGCAGGTGACACTGAGCTTCTGGGAGAGTAGGAGGCACATCAAGCTGAGGATGCAGCTGATCAGAAAATGTTTGACATTTTGTTTTAGTACAAATGTTCTTTTATTAAGAACATGCTTCCCTTTTGACTAGTAGCTGAGATTTCTCCTCTTTAATATTAATCACGAGGCAAAGAATTTGCACAATTCATTTTCTTAGCCACATTTTTAAAAATGCGGTTAGAGCCATCTATGCTTTTATCCTGTACCACAGAGTGCTGTGAGGAGGAGATTTCAGGTGTTACTTAGAGGTGTGTGCTGCTGAGTGCTTTCATATGGTACTGTAAAAGGAGGTGTTTATAAAGTCCCAGCAAAAGACTGAATGTCCCTTCTTCAGATTCTGTGAAAAGATAATTAGATAATATTGTAGATCTCAGGCTATAGCCACCACATGCCTCCAGGCCATCTAACATGGCAATTTTCCCTGACAGTAGCTGATATATCTGATAAATCTGTGGTACCTTGCCTTCCCCTGGGTGCTCACCCTCACCCCGTGACAGCCAATGTCTGCACAGGGTACCAGGGATGATACATGTTTTCCAGCCTCATTAATAAGGGTTGTGCAGCTGTCTTGTTCTCAGAAAAATCCAATTTGCACAATCCTAAATTCTCTCATCCTTTACCCTGATGCCAACCCCATCCTGAACTCTCAGGCTCTCTGAGAGAGGAGGACAAGAAATTTCACTTCCGAATCATAGCATTTTGCTAAAAATACATTAACATTAAAAGTTGCTGTTCTGACAGTTGTATTAACATATATAGTACTTGAGCTCTCTCTGTATTTGGCTTCTGCTTCAATGTAGAAGCAATCCTTTCCCAAAGAATCAGGAGCAAACTTGAAGCCAGGGGAAGGTAAGGAAGGTAGGTGCAGCAGTTTTGCAAACCCAGCAAGCCACTTGAAGGAGCTTATTAGTGTTTTGATTGAAAGGACACAGTGCTTGCTGTTCAAAAGATAAACATGAGGTTAAAAAAAAATAAGGTTAAAAAAATTAAAGAAGCTTTGCATAATGGCAAATCTGAGTTAATCACTACATTTGCCTCCATGCTCAACAGCTGCTTGTGCCCACAGAAGTCATAGGGTATATGTAAAACCTCCAGGAGGCACAAAGTTTGTTTCAAAGTGGCATTTCATAGGTGACATGAATGCCATGTTTGATTGCTGCAATTATGAGGAAGCAGGGAGTCAGGGAAAAAAGGGGAGGGAAGTTCCACACAGAGAAGGGATAGAGGCCACCTGCCCCACATGGATGTCCCCAATGTGGTGCCAGCACCACCCAGTACAGCTCAGCTGTCAGCAGTCAGGCTGGCACTGGGATGTGAAGGTGCAGCCTTTGTGGTGGAGGCCATGGGTCATATCTCCTCTCCTGGAGTGCTCCCTGTTGTTTTGCCGGAGGCAGGCCCCAAAGCCTGTATGGGTCATCATTGTCAAAGCCCTCTGCTGGACCCACTCCAGGAGCTCCATGTCTCTCTAGTACTGAGCCCAGAACTTCAGTTTTAGCACACCAGGGCTGAGTAGAGGGGCAGGGTCACCTCCCTCAACCTGCTGACAGTGTTCTTCCTAATGCACCCCAGGACACAATTGGCCTTCTTGGCCACACGAGCACTGCTGGTTCAAGCACAGCTTGTTGTCCACAAGGACCCCTAGGTCCTCCTCCACAGAGCTGCTTTCCAGCTAGTCGGTCCCCAGCCCATAGTGGCATGTGGGGTTATTCTTCTCTAGGTGCAGGAGCCTGCACTTGCCTTGGCTGAATTTCAGACAGTTCTCTGTCCATCTCTCCAGTCTGTCGAGGTCCTTCTGAAGGTCTGCATAGCCATCTGAGGTATCAGCCACTCCTCCCAGCAAACTTGCTGAGGAGACATCTACCCTTTTACCCAAGTATTTGATGAACAAATTAAACAAGTTATACAGTACTGGGCCCAGTATTGAACCTTGGGGGATACCACTAGTGACAGGCCTCCAACTAGAGCATGTTTGACTGACCATGACCCCCTGGGAAGTGGAATTCTGCCATTTCCTGAATTCACCTCACCTTGCACTTGCCAAGCTCACACTTCCTGAGTGTGCCTATGAGCATATCATGGGAGATATGATATGCATCAAAAGCCTTGCTGAAATCGTAGACAATATCCACTGCTCTCCTCTTATCCGTTCAGGTGGTTCTTTCATCACAGAAGGCAATCAAGTTGGTCAAGCGTGATTTACCCTTAGGGAATCCATGCTGACTACTCCTGATCACCTTTTTGTCATCTTTGTTGATAGTGATGGCTTCCAGAATCCCAGAATCAACTAGGTTGGAAAAGACCTCTGGATCATCAAGTGCAACCTACAAGCAAACACCATGACGTCAACTAGAACACTAGGAGTTCCTCACCCAGTCTTTTCTTAAACACCTCCAGGAACGGTGACTCCACCATCTTCCTGGGCAGCCTGTTCCAGTATCTAATCACCCTTTCCATGACAAATTTCTTCTCAATGTCCAACCTAAACCTCCTCTGGCACAACTTAAGGCTGTGTCCTCTTGTCCTGTCGCTGGTTACTTGGGAGAAGAGACCAACCCCTACCACTGATGAGGCACTCCATCACCTTTCCAGGGACTGAGGTGAGGCTGACTGAGCACTCGTGCCCTGGGTTCTCCTTGCCCTTTTTGAAGTCAAGGGTGACATTTGCCGTCTTCCAGTCCGTAGGCACCTCTCCTGATCTCCAGTTGATTTTATGTGGCCTTGCTATGGTGTCCACCAGCTCTCTCAGCACCTATGGATGTCCATGGGCTCATTGGGGCTCATGGACTTATGGATGTCGAGTGTTCTCTAACCCAATCCTCCTTGACGAAGGGAAGTCTTCCTTGCAACACTCCTTTACCCTGGTCTCCTGGGTCAGATATTCCCAAGGTCTGGCCTTGTCAGCAAAGACCAATGCTAAGAAAACGTTCAGTAACTCTGCCTTCTCTGCATCCTCTGGTTACCAGGGTCCCTCCTCCACACAGTAACAGGCCCACATTATCCTTAGTTTTCCTTTTGCTATTTACGTATTTGAAAAGGCCTTTCTTGTTGTCCTTGACATCTTTGGTGAGTTTTAATTCCAGATGGCCCTTGGCCTTGTCTCATTTCTACTTACTCTGATGACCTCTGTATATTCATTCCAAGTGGCCTGACCCTCTTCCGTCTCCTGTGTATTTCCTCCTTACACTTCAGTAATGACAGGAGTTCTTTACTCATCCGCGAAAGTCTTGCTCTCTTTGCTCAATTTCTTGCCCATCCTGATACATCTTTCCTGAGCCTCAAGGAAGTGATCAGTGAATATCATCCAACTCTCTTGGACCTCTCTTCCTTGTAGGGCCTATCCCCATGGGACACTTCCAAGAAGATCCCTAAAGAGGCTAAAAGGGGCTCTCCTGAAGTCCATGGCTGTCATGTTTTTGCTCTGCTCCCTCCTTGCCCAGCACTGAACTCCACAATTTCGTTGTCACTGCAGTCAAGGCTGCGCCCAACATTCCCATCTCCAACAAGGCCTTTGCTGTTTTTCAGTACAGTAACAGCATACCAATCCTTGTAGGATGCTCCACTACCTATGCAGGACATTGTCACCAAAGCTCTCCAGGAACCTCCTGGGCTGTTTGTGCTTCATTGAGGACTAGTTCCAGCTGGCTGGATTGACTAGTTTTGTCATTAAAAATGAGTAATTTAAGTTAATTTTAAGGGAAATATTTAATAGTTTGTAAGACTTTTGAAACTTTCTATTACTTATGAAAGACCCTATATTTCCCTTTATGCTTTCCAGTATCCTTGGGTGGCACTGGTCCAGATTCTCCTATGCCATTTCATATGCCTCATGGCTCTGGCCTGTAGCACCCAGAAAAAAAAACAACAGAGGCCTCAAATTCTCTTGATAGAAAAACCCTGCTCTGTTATCAAATCTGAAAATCATAAACATTTTCAAAATCATGAGTATTAGGACACTTGTAAATAGTCACCTTGGAACATAGATGGTATTTCCCTTTTTAAATTCAGCTATCATTTTCCTCATTGCAAAATTAATGTAATTTTTACTTACACTATTTTATTTAATTTTAAGAATACAACATTCATTAGAAAGCACATTATAAAGTATGTTTTGCCAGAAACATCTCCAATATTACAGTGAATAATCCAGTTATGTCCTTCCATGATTTATAGTACTTTTTTCCCCCTTGTCTTTAAACATTTTCCAGTAAAAGATGGAAGACGAAGTAAGAAGTTCCACAAAATTTATGCACCTGGATAAAGAAGACCACTTTCATATTTTCTGGTTAGATTTCTTTATGTACTTTTTCTGAAATTGTTTTCAATTTGGCTCAATTTCCTTGAAGAGTATGGAAGTAGCACTGCAAAAAATAGTATTCTAATAGAAAATGCAAGAATTGAAAAGGGTAAAAAGACTGTAGGAAAAGTGGATTATAGGTGTCAGTTCTGAATAACTTTAGTCAAGTTAAATAGTCCTCTTTCATTCCCTGATTCAGGATCTGTGAAGACACATGTCTTCTACTTTGCAGGGCTTTTGAAAGAGACACATGAACAGACTATCGCAGAAGCACAAGGCCAAATTAGTACAATATGCGGCAGCGAGTGTTTTACTATTAGGGAAAACACTGTTACATATCATTTGACCTGGGACTGCATTGTAGGCATTTTTGCTTTTACATCTGTCACTGGAAGCTGCGGAGGACAGCACATGAACAGAGTATTAAAAACGTGATGGAGATCTTACCTCTTCATTCAGTATGAAGAAAGGTATAACAGAAGAAACAACAGTGAAGGGAAATTTTCTAATTAAAATATTTCATGTATTCAGCATTTCTTGTTGTAAATACATAAAGAGCGGGATTTATTATGCAAAAGTTCATTGCAACTGCATAAACCTTCTCCACTTTAAGACCAGCACTGTAAGGGAGGATACAATCTGCATACTCTGACAATTCACTTTAATTCTTTATCTTTGCCAAGTACAAGTGTTTAAATCACTGGTAGTCAGAAAAAGATGTAGTTTCCCTGATAATATAAGTCACCAGAAGCTAAAAGCCTTTATTGGGATTAAAGTTGAGTCCACCAACTTTTTCACTGAGGCGCAGCTTAATAAAAAAGTCCGTCTTGGAGGACATATCTCTTTGGCTTTTCAGACACGTACACAGGACTGCTTCTCCCAGTCCCCAGCACAAGCCTCCCCAACTCTGGTCAAGCAAATGGAGAAATAAAGTTTTTCTACGTTTAGCTTCCTTTAATGAGATTTATTGGATAGACAGGAGTTTGAAGTCCCGCAGCATGGAAGCTGCAGTACTGCTGGTGCTGTGCTGGCCCCCCTCAAGGCCCACAGATGTCACACTGAGAGCTGCTGAATTGCCCCAGGGAGGAGCTGCAGTGGTAGCTCCAGTGAGGTACTTGAACGTTTCTATGACAGCTGTGCATTTAGGTGACAGCTAAAATATTTTGTGAGCTCCTGTATTTTGTTAAGTTTGCCACTTGTAGCTGTCTCCTGTACTCAAAAGCTTGTTCCACAACTCCCTTGATTCTGACGTTTTGTCATTACATGGTACTAAATTCAATGTATCTCTGGAAAAATCTGTGTAAAGGATCCTCCAGAATTTGCTGTCCTTTGCCAGCTGAGAGCTCTCCACTGGGGAGTGACCACATACTCCCCAGGAGAGCTGGAGACCTGGAGTGGCAGTGCCGGCAGCAAGCTCTCCTCCTAATTAATTGTAGCTATCCTGCAATCTGTTAAGGAGCTGTGTGATGGCAACTGAACAATGATAACTGGCACTCGCTGATGGCAGATCATAAAAAGCTAAATTACGTGTTTGGTTGATCTAGTATTGGGGAGAGCAAGCGAAAAATACCATATGTTGTTTTTAATCCTTTTAGAGTTGTTTAATGTTCCTCTTAGGAGTACTTTCCTTTGCAGAATTTCTTTGTAATAAATTATTTCCCTTTCAGCCTGAATGCACACTATGCAGTACCATATTAGATCCTGTTCTCTTTTTCAAAATATTGGTTTTTAGTAAGTTTCAGAATTCAGAAAAAAAAAATTCAAGGAAATTGTATAGTATATGATACCTAGGAAACGTACAGATGGAACTCAGTCTTTCTATTAAAAAATGTTTAAGAAAGAGAGCTTAATTAAAGCCTTCAGAAGAGGTGTTCTAAGTCTGCCTGAGAAAGGACCATGAAGAGAGGCTGTTTGGCTAATAAAAATTGTCTCTGTAAGAGATTCAGTGCTGAGATTTCGAAGTGTGGGTGCACAGAGGAACCTGAATGGTTATATGGGCAAAGATACAGTTCCTTGTGAGTTACCTCCACATACTATAAAAAGGAAAACTGGTCATTATGAACAAATATGGTGGCCAGTGGATTGTAATACTAAGATCTTGCTCACTTTTATTAGATTAGGGGAGCATGGTGGGGAGACCACCCCAGGAAGCTGCACAGATGGTAATTATTATATATTCTTTTTTTCTGAATTTCAGAAACAGTTCCAGCTTATTTCTCAAGTTAATGCACATGAAAGAGAGAAGACAAGACCGAAATCTTCCAGATATTAAAGTGGGAAAAAAATGCTGAGCAGACACCTTTTTTGCAAACAGTGCACTCTGGAAAAGCAATAAAACGACCAACATGAGCATATATCACTGCTGTAGAGGTTTCATCTTAGCAAGGGCAAGTTTATCCATAAATTGCTGTGAAAAGAATATTGCTGCTGAATCAGAACCACAAAAAGAAAGAAAACACACATGAAAGAAGAGAATAAATGGTTGGGATATCAACATTTGATTTCTCAGGAAGAAACTCCTGACCAGCAGGGTCTCCCTTCGGTGTCCAGATTTCAGGCACCAAGAGTTCCTTAGCTGAGTGAGTGAGGCGCTGAGAGTGCTGCATGGCCTCTAAAGCAGAGGGGGTCATGAGCAATACTGTGGAGCTGTGGAGCTTTCCAAGAACCTTCACTGCTCCCTCCCATTTAGCTGCCAGGGCAAGAGGGGACACTGCCTGTGCGACAATTCATCTCTGCACCCTCCATTCTACCAGACCACCGGTTGGAAAATCTCTGTCAAAACTGTCTTGAAGTTCTATTTAGAGTTTTGTTTTCACTAGACAGCACTTGCTTTGGATGGAAAATTTATATTTCTTTCTCTTCCCTCTGAAGACTAAATGGCAAAAGCCAAAACATTTTGGCCAGATGTGTGGAAAAAATTCATTTGGCACTGTTGCCAATGGTTTGTGGGAGTCACTCCTTGGCTGTCTCATGCCTTTGCTGTCCTCACCAAGCCGCCAGATGACGGTATCTCCTGAAATGCATTGTGGCAACAGTTCTGGTCTGGCATCTTTGCAAAGAAGAGAGAGTGCACTGGGGAAGAACCTGGCTCCAGGAGCAAACAGTGGAGAGCCCCTCTGCAGCAACACATTTGAGACCTATGAGCAAATATCAAAAGTTTCAGATCTCCAGATTTTGGTTTAAACAAGTAAAAAGAGTACTTAGGAGAAAGAAAGCACCTTTCCAAGCAGCTCTGGTTAAAACTTTTTTTTTCTACCTTTGTTGGGAGGAGGACAGTGAAAGAATCATCTTATCTCCATCAGCTCATAGCAATGCTCTTGCTGAGATGCCCTAAATCTCATTCTCTCCTATCTCCTACATTTGTCTTTGCTATAGACTTCCAAAGGCAGCAGCAAGGTAGCAGATTTGATTTTTCACATGCTGAGATGAAGACTATTCATTTTCTATTCCCTAGCAACTGCCTATGTAAACAACTACCAGGTGAGCAGTAAAACTGGGCTTGAGAACCAGAGGCAAATTGATGTTGTAAATAAATAGGTTTTAGACCTGACATGGTTTAAGAGAAGCAAAAGGAGAGTTAAATCCAAATGGAAATAATTGTTTTTTCCTTTCATGAAATGCACATACGTGGCGGAGGAAAGCTCTACGTCCAGCCATCATTTCCTAGCAGCATTCACCAATTTTCACAATTTTATCTGCAAAATTAATCAAGTTCAGTTATTTCACAAATGCAGAAATACTGCATATTTTGAGTAAATTGTTAATTTACGTATAGTTTCTCCATATGTGTTTGTGCTCCCAGTTTCCACATTTGCTTCTCAGCTCACCCTTCTTGGCCATGGTGCTGTGGCACCACCAATGCCAACCTCACAAGTACATCCATTAATCTGGCTTAGAACTCTTTGAGGAAATTGCCTTTTCTCCTCCTCATGTCATGCCTGAAGGGCTTCCCAGCCTGCAGGTGTGGGAGATCACAACCATAGGTTTGTAAGATTCTGTAGTATATAAGGCCATGGAGACTTTATCCTCTATATTTCCCCGCTTTATTACAGATCATAGAATCACAGAATCATTAAGGTTTGAAAAAACATCAAAGATCATCAAGTCCAACCTTTAACTAAATACCACCATGTCAGCTAAACCATACCTCAAAGTGTCATGTCTACTTGTTTTTTTGAACACTTCCAAGGCTGGTGACTTCAGCACCTCCCTGGACAGCCTGTTCTAAATTTACCACAAATTACCACAAGAATCAGCATTAGCAAATATGCCTATGCTTAATAAAGGGAATATGTATCTCCCATGTTATTAAACATTTCTCTTAGCAGTTACTATGTCAGCAATCAATAATACTAGCAGTCAATAGTATCTATCAACAGCATAGGAACAATCAACTGGAACGACCATCAGTATTTTGGCAGCCAAATAGGCATGTACTGTTAGAGTTTACTACAAAGTCTTCATTAGGGAAACAACTTATCAACAATGTAACAGCAGATATACTTATTGTAGATTACTTATGTTAATATATAATATCAGTATTAAGCAAATTAGAAGGGGACAAACTGTCCAAAAGTGGGGAGATAAACCACATGGACCCCAGGAGGGGGCCCAAAGGGAACCAACAATGTAACAGAGAGTCTGACTTCAGATATGGAAATGGGGGTCAGCCAGGCATCTCAGTGACAGTCCAAGATTTCATATAAAGTTCATGTGGAGAATTCAACCTGTTTAGGGAATGAAAAGTATGTGCAGTACAGGAAGCTGTCACAGAGAGAACAGCTCCATTTGGGATAAAAAATAGAAGTCAGTTTTATATTAGAGAGACATGAGAGTACTTAGGACACCACCACTCTGAGCAGCCAGTAGATGTTAATTGATGGTTTTATCTGGGGCAGATGATAGATGATAATGTTTTCTGTTCTTTTAGACCAATTTTTATTTTCAGACTCTTATCGTCTTGCAGATAGAACAGCCAATGGCACCTACTAATTCATACTTTCTCAGGATGTTTTCCCCTTTTTTCTGGACTGTTTTTCACCTTTTCAGATAATAAACTGCTGATACAGTTCCTTGGTTTTGCAGTTACTGATGGTATCTCCGGAGGTTTCCAATTTCTAAGCACTCAGCTGTACTTCAGAAATGCCAGCTGAGCACTTCTTGAAGATGTTTCTGGTTCCCAGGTTCAAAATTCCCACGCTAGCAGGCATTTCCTCTGAGACTATTTTTTCAGTAGATATTTTCTTCTGTTAAGTAATTTTCTCCTTCTAATCAGGCTGCCTTTATGGCTGTTCCCATCACCTCACCAACCGGTGTCACTGTTTGGTGGCCACCATGTTAAGGCTGCAAGTTGCTAGGCTTGTCTGTGAAAGGCAAAAAAGTTATTCTGGCAATTGGCTTGTCTACAAGTGTGAATGGATGTTATTTCAATTCTGTTTTGATGGAAGCAAAAAAAAAAAAATTAAGCAGGACCTAGCTTGGAGCAGAGAAAAATGCTGTGAAGATTTCTGGGAAGGTCTAAATGCTTAAGGCTGTCTGTGCAAAAACAGTTGAGCTTTGTTGTTTGTCTGGGGCTTTTTCCTCCATCAAAAGTAAGTTTTGAAAAACTTTTGCTTTATATTCTAGCCAAAGAACTGTATAGGAAGAAAATTACAGAAAACATTTTTTGTGTACATTTTCCAATTATCGCTTTTCAAAAAGAAGCTGGGATTTTTTTTCTTTGATCTGACTTTTTGTGAGGCGGAAAAAAAGAACCTAAAATTAGAAACCCCAGGCTATACTCTTTTGCATGATATGAAAATGGAGAGTAAGACTCCCAGCTCAGGCCTATTTCAGTTCTCTAAAGGGAAGGAAGTGGGACTGTGTTGCTCTTCTATTTCCTATTGCAGAAGACCTGGACACAAGCAGATATGGTGCAAATTTTGAAGGTGTATTGATCTCATTTCTACCCAAAAGTGACCAAAAGGCGCGATCTGGAAAGTTAAGCTAAAAAAAAAAACCCAACATTGTCTTAAAAAGTGCCACATTTCATTTCCACTAAGCAGATTGTTAGATGGCAAATGAGCAATGTTTGATGACAAATCAACAACATAGATGTAGGAAGGCCAAGGCTGTGCAGTGGTCAGCTAAATCTCTCTCATGCTGTGTCAAACATATGAAAAAAATACTGCAGCATAAGGAAACAGCAAATCTACTTCTGTTTCTCATTCAGAAAATATTCTTAGTTCTTCACTTCTGATAGCTGTCAGCTGGATAATACAACTGGATAATTGAATTTACAGCTTTGGAAAAAAATCAGATCTGTTTAGGGACAGTAGGATTCCTTTCCGGAAAGCAAATAAACCAACACTCACAGAAGCAACAGGAGGTGATGCCAGTCAGAGTCAAAGTAACCTGCATCAGACTGTTATCAAAAACATGCAGGTAGAATGCAGGCAGCTTGCCTTCCTGCAATTCCATTTGTACAGGAGATGTTTACTCCTTGTGCACGTTTGAACTCTTCAGCAATTATCTTAAAATGGGAATTAGAGAACTGGGTTATTATTTTTTTGCTGTGACTGGGACTCAGATAAATGTTTCCCTGAATAAATTCCTCCATACCTTTGTGGGTGTGTGTTTCAGATCTGGATTTGTACTGATGAAGCTTTCTGATTTGCAGTACATGGCCAACAGTGTCTTTAGGTAGCTATTGATGGAAATAAAAGTCAGTATGATGGATATTAAATAATAGGAACAGCACCTGAATTTTAGATAAAGGATAGGCAGTTATTGCAAGTGGAGTACAACCTGGCTGTCTGAAGGAATTGACTGAATATACTGTGAACTCAAATGTCATATTTCTCTTAGGCATCAAGTGTTGTATTGCTTTGGGAGTACAGAAATGTCAAATTCCAGTCTGTAAAAATATAAGGTGCATGAGCCACATACCATATCAGTGTTAGGAATCCTACTAATGAAAATGTATCTGATTTTCAGGCATGTGAGGTTAAAGAACAATTTCTTGAAATAGGTCTGTCAAAGTATCTATGGCATAAAGAACTTGATTAGGAAACGTGTTATATAAACCACCAAGATTTTATCAGAGCATTTGCCTTTTTCCATGATGGTATATCACGCTGGGAACATAGGCCACCAAGGAAATAAAATTCTAAATATATTTAAGGAGTGATGATGATGGCAGTGCTGTGCTGATAAAATCTCAGAGGTAAGCACAGGAAAAGATGCTTTCTGGTCACAGCATAGAGGAATCCACACAACTGAGACCCAAGCCATGCTTAAATGAAATATTTATCACAGCACACAGATAAGTTTCAAAGTACATTGTGTACAAAGCATTTATGTACGAAGCATTTCCAAAAAGTCAAGGATGAGCAGAAGGCAATTGAACTGAGCATGAATCTCTAAGTGATGCTGGCATTAGTAAGATCCTTCTGTAGCTTTGAAATACAAACTTGTATAGGGAAATGAGATGTGGAATAGCTCCATTATTTTCTGGTTCATTTAATACTGTGTATTTTTCATTAAGTGAATGTGAAGCATGAGCAGCAGAAGCCAAGGACCGGTTTAACTGTAAAAGAGTGAACCCTTGGACCTTCTGTCCCTCTGATTGTCACCATCCCACTCCATGCCTGGCAGGTCCCATGGTGGTGGCTAAAGAGCTGCTCCTGCTTAGAGCACTCCAGAGATAGAGTTCAGCCCAGTGTAGCCTCCCCAGGAAGGGCCTGCTGGCTCCATAGCAGAAGGAATGCCTGAAAGTGCAGCCTAGCGCCTCTAGGTAACATGCAGGCGGGGGGGCTGTGCTCTTTCCCATGCCTGCATTCAGTGTCACAGTTAGCCCACACTGTCACATCAGTAAGTCTAACAGGCTGTTTCACAGCTGGGTCTCCACAGCATCCCTGCTACCTTTGCACTTGATTCCAGAGGGCAGAAGACCTGCCAGAGGAAGAATAAATATTTAGGGATCCGTAGATGGGGCATCTGCCCTATATCTATAGGGTACAGCAGAACAGAGTTTGAAGCCGACTGTGAAAAAGACAAATTGGGAAAAATTAGAGTTTGTTATTGATTTATACTTTGTCATTAAAGCTACTTTGAAGGTTATGCTGTGCATACCCTTAAATAACACATACAGAATATAACAATATTTACAGGCAGTGGCTTGCTCTAACTTTTTAATAGAAAGTAGAGTGGCAGAAAAGACAGAAGAATGTGGGTTTTTTTCCCAAGGTCGCTCTGCCCAGAAGATAAAAGCTGCAGATTCTAAGAAGGAAGTAAAAATCACTGAAAATAGAAGTCAGCGTTAACCAAGGACCTGAAAGCTGTACTTTCACACTATACTGCAATAGATGGCTTTTAATCATCAGAGAAACAATATATGTGATCCCACATGCAGCAAAGACAGCTTGTGGGGCTAATGCTTTCTAAGCTAGAAGATTTGGGGGAAAAAAACCCCAAAAAATCAAAACCTAAAACACCTGACAGTTTGGGAACAGGAGAAATTCAGCAAACAATTTCAAAGGAGCTTCAGAATGTGCCATTATGGGTGATAGGTATAAGGCTGGCACATGCTGATAACACGTGAGGTAAGTTCATCCATATTCCACCTGATCAGAGACAGATATCTGAAGTGGATCTTTGTCATCCCAGTAGCTGGTGTGCTATGGAGCCTTTCTTCTGCCAAAAAGGTCCCATTTTAGAGGAAATGGAAACATTTGTGCCTCTGGCTGGCCAGGGAGCTAATCAGCAGGTAATGGCCCAGGGACGCCCAACCATCAGTCCCTGCTCTGGTCAGCAGTAAATGTTTCATACAAATTGGAAGCATGTTGACCTGTTGATACTGAAATGAGCTTCCTTTAGATTATCCTACATGCACTCTGTTCTGGAGGAGGCGATAGGAAGGATTTGAAATGTGTTTCTCAAGCCCGAATGGAAGTCTTAACAGATGGGAAGAATATTTTTTTTCTATTCTTTGTACTTCCTCCACCATTTTGATTCAACTCAGATTTGGAAATTGGACTAATTATAATTAACACAAATTTTTCAGGGAACAAGGTATTTCATAAATATTATGAAGGGATTTCATGCAAACAGGAGAGAAGGCTAGATAAAATAATTAAAAGCAGATCAGAAATCCAGAGAATTTATGAGTTGTATCTTCATCCAGGTTTGTTCTGTAACCTTCTTGCAACAGATTCTTGTTTTGGTGGTTCACAGAAGAATGACCTGAACTACATCTGGGATTTAGATAATCCCTTCAGGGTCTCCAAGGTTGTTGGACATTGTAGACCAGGACTGTTCTGCTCTGCTCCATTCCCAGGCCTCTACCCCGCCTGGAAAGTCAGGCATTTCCCAACTGAGTTCATTTGATTCACATTCACACAGAGTATTGTTTTCTGAATCTGGAGGAAATGATAAATCCTTGTACAACTGCTGCACAATGAAAATGTTCGATGTTAAGACAGGTATCACCTTTAATATGTTGCTCCTCTAACAAGCCTACAGACAAGCAGTCAATAGTGACATTTTCTCTTCTTTCTTTACTAAATTTCTCCTGTATTTCCAGTCTCCAAGAACTAATGAAAGGGCATACAAGAACGTCTAATAAAGTGTTAACAAAATCATTTTTATGATGTTTTTCAAGGTCTTGTGTGATAAACATGAACCACAGGTCTCAGTGGAGTAATTTACCAGACACTGGGTACAACAAGAAATCCCAGGCTACTGGGATCCAACTGCCCACCACGAACAGTCCACTGAGAAGCACAGCATGGTCCCCTTAGCCCACCACAGTCATTGCACAATTACCCTCTGTTTGCCATATGCCCCTGTGAAAAGAGAGTTAGATAGAAACCTTTGTGCTGCAATTCTCATTGAATTTTGGTGGTTTATAAAGCAAAATAAGATTCTGTCTTATGCTGACCCTTTTGGCAAAACATATTACCTGGTTATCTTTTTCAGTTGGCAGCTCAAGGTCTGACTATATTGGGAAGAAATAGTGAACCATAGTGGGACTAGACACTTAGGGTCTGAGGTAGTATTGTGCCTACTTCTGCCTGAATTTTGTTTCAGTTTTGCAGGTGTAAGAATACTGGTGCCTGATTGGCTGCTTTGCAGGGGACTGTTCAGGGTTGGGTGGCAAGGCTGGAAGGCACCTTTCATCCCCCTGTCAGTGTGATACAGTGAGAGAAGCCACATTCCATTTCCAGCTCCTAGGGTTCCCAAAACCCAGAGGAAGGCCGAAATTATGCTGGGGAACTTGGCTAAAATGATTTTTATGAAAGAACTTGCAATGTTAGGAACTGCCACAACTGTCTTAAGAAATCTGAAAGGTTTTGTTGTAATACTACAGGCTCACATACAACTTAAGGAAAATGAACCTGGTCTCTTGCTACCATAGCCCTTTGGCTATGGATCTGCTCTGGATCCTGAGCTGCTTTGGCTGATCATGGCCGTGAGCTTGTGAGCCAGTAGCTGCCTGGCTACTGTCCTCCTCCTCCATTTTATGGACCTCTGTCCTCCATTTTAGCACTTGATTGCAACTTAAAATTACACTAAAATAAACTTTAAAATATCCTTACATAATAAACTTAAAATAATAGCCTTTAAATAATAACCTTAAAATAACCTTAAAATACATTTCACCCTTAAAATAAGCCTTCCTTCCCTTTTACTGTACCTTTATTTTACAAAACTTTTAAAGAAATGAGGATACTTTTCCTTTTGACGTTAGGGAATCCTGAAACTTCTTTCTTTCAGTAACTAAAATTGTTTTGAAACCTCTCTCACTTCTTTTCCAACTTTCTCTTACCATTAACATAATGTGTATCTTTCCATCTTAACTGCCATTTTAGTCTGAAGTGACTGGGAAATTGCTTTTATCTGTAATGTGCTCCCTGTAAGAGTTCAGTTGAACTTTATTTTAGTGACAAAAACAAGCTCCTCCTGCTCAAGCTGCCAAATTAAAGTGGCTAAGGAAAAAACAAAGTAGTGTATTTCTTCATTGGTATCTTAAAAAGAAACCTATTTATGTAAAATCTTTCCATTTTGTTCAGACTTATGCAATTCCAGAGCCTATTCATAAGAAACACCACAGGTCCTAGATTTCAGTTGTCTACAGCTCTGAAGCTGTCAACAGATCTGAATGGACAAAATTTTGTCATCTTGGTGCTTATGAGCTTACTGAAGAAAACCATTTTTCAGATCACAGATTGAATCTGGAATCAATTTAATGACTGGAAGCAAGAAAGAGCAAACTGCTTATTTGTGTGGTGGGCAAGTTCAGTTCCAAAGTATTGAAATTTCCAGTATCATTCTGGTAACAGTTTTCCATTAAGACACCAACATTTTTTAAAATCTTGGAATTTAAATTCCATAGCTTTATATTAACTTAGGTCAGGCCTTCAGTTTTCCAATATGATGCAGAAAAAGATCCCTGAAGCCTCATGTGGCATTACTGAAGGCAGGAGTGCTACAGGCTGGTGGAGTCACAGAGCTCCTGTGTGCACCACGTGTCTCTTGCCCACTGCCCTCTGGGAAGGAACCCATGCTGCCTTGTCAGGTAATGACAAACCTCATTGAAACGAAAATTTAAAGGGATAAAATTGGGCATTGTCTTCCCCTTATACAACTGACTCTCTAAGTGGGTTTTAGAAGTTTTCCTGATACTGTTATCTTGACCCATTTTGGCTTTTTTATTGTATGGTAAATCACATTATCATGCAGTGAATACCACAAATTATTCAATTTTAATTTGCTAAATATATTGTAAAGTGTGTTTTGGCTGTGTGTTTTAGTTTTGAAATCCCTTTTAACAACTGAGTAATAGACAGTACTATATGTTTTCATTTCATAGAATCATTCAGTCGTGATTCAAGTCATTACGATTTATAATTAGTGTATCTGTTGATGCTACCATTTTTTCACTTGCATGTCTCTTTTTAGCAAGGGCCCAATTTTTAGACCTAATTTTCCTTCTCCGTTTTTGCCACAAAGGGTGTTGTTCCAGATTGTGTTTTAAGTAATGTGACGGAAGACTGAATCATAGGAAAAGGCACTCAGGATGACATCAACAGATCACTTACCCCTACTTTGAGGAAGGATCAGTTGCATTTCTGACATGATTCACAGATATTTTCTAAAATATCTGTTTTGAAAGTGTCTAGTAGGGGAGCTCCCGGGGCTTGTCTGGTAATAAAATCAGTGCTTCATTATGTTTCAGAGTTTCTTATTAGGGCTTTAGTCTTATATCCAATCTGAATACCCTTTCTACAATCAAGCCCACTTATTCTTGCCTTGTCTGCTCTATCATACAGAGAAAGTACTTTTTCCTCAATCTCTGAAACATCTTTTTTCAACGTGCATGAATACAATCTTGTTCCCTCAGACTCTTTCTCTGTACACTGAACATCTTCTCTTCAGACTTTCTCAGAAATCATATTTTCTCATTCTCTGATCATTCTTACCGCTTGCCTCTGCAATCTCTGTCCTTGCTTACTGGTTCCCTGAAGCAGAGTGTTCTGAGCTATATTTGTAATAGAGCTGAACTAGGACAGTATGGTTTTAAATTGTTTTAGAGGGACAGCATTTCAAGAAGGAAACCTAGTTATATCTCCTTTTAATTTTTTTTATAAAAAAAGGAAGGAATAAGAGGATATATTTGTGGTACAAGCCAAACTAACAAGAAGCTAAACAAATGGTTACATTTTCCAGTTAATTCAATATTCACCCACCCACCCCCAAAAAGTCCTATCTACAATGCAAATGCAGGAAATAAAATATAAATAATATTTCTAGGTTATGAGTCAAGCAATATAAACTTAACTGAAAAAAAATCTGGACTAAGAAGTTTTAGTGATAGGAGGGAAATAAAGTGTGTAAACAATTTAAAAAAAAAAAAGAAATCCTCTGTGAGGTACATGAAGCCTGTGTTGCAAAGGAAGGGGCAGGGGGCTCTACTTCAGTGAGAGAGAGATATTGCAATTCTGTTAAGTATTAATGAAATTGAACTATGTATGGCGAGGCAGTTGCTATAACAGTTAAGTGGCCAAAATGACCAAAATTTTTTAAAAATACCTTGGTCATTCTAAGTGACAGCACAATTAGCACAAAAAAAGTTCAAAGAATGTGTTAATTCATACAGCATATATTATACATATATATATATATATAACCATTAAGATAATCAGAGGGCTGGAGCACCTCTCCTATGAAGATAGGCTAAGAGAATTGATGTTGTTTAGAATGGAGAAAAGAAGGAAAGAAGGATCTGGGGAGACCTTGTAGCAACCTTTCAGTTCCTAAAGGGAGCACATAAGAGACCAGGAGATGGACTTTTACAAGGGCCTTTAGTGATAGGACAAGAGGAAATGGCTTCAAACTTAAAAAAGGTAGGTTTGGGTTAGATGCTGGAAGGAGATTCTTTGCTGTGGAGGTGGTGAGGCACTGGCATGGGTTGTCTGGAGGGCTTATGGGTGCTCGATCCCTGGGGGTGTTCAGGGCTGGGCTATAAAGGGTTTTGGGCAACCTGATCTAGTGGGAGGTGCCCCTGCCCATGGCAGGGAGGTTGGTATTTCATGATCTTTAAGGACACTTCCAAACCAAAGCATTCTATGATTCTTTGATTCTGTGTCTTGCCTACTGTCATTTGTACAGAAGGAAAATAAGGATATATTTATACAGGTTTGGGGGTTTTTTTGATACATTTAGATTCACAAGTGCTTGATTTTGTCAACATGAAATGTGTATCATCAGGGCCAGGGTGGCTCATTTAGCCAGGACAGCACATGAAATTGCCACTGCTGGGATTTCTTTGTGAGAATCTGTCTGCAAGAGCTCAGTGGGAAGCCAGATTGGGGTGCCAGACTCCCTGCTGCTTACCCTGGCTCCACCCTGGAGACCCTCATGCGATATCTCTTGCTGTTTTTTCTTATATAAAATAAAAAGAATATGCTTTGAATCTGTGTTATGCCTTGGACTGTGTGGATGACAAACCCTTTCTCCAACAGGGAATTTCTTGTTCTAAAACTATTTCTTAGAGGATCTACCAGGCACACCATTGGAGTTGTATGCCTTTCCAATATGAAGATTACATATGCTTTTCTCCTGAAGCTACAGTAAAATTGTACTTTAAATAATTCATTCCACACCCTGCCCCCCCAAACACTAAAATGTCCCATGAAGGGACAGTAAAGCCCTCAAAAGTTGCAGTTCAATATATGGCATTGCAGTGATTCCTCTCCTTCATCACCATTCAGGTTATGGAGGCTCAGGAGGGTTTCTTGTGTTTGTTCCCTCTCCTCGTTGACTTATCCTTCCATTTGAATTATCCTACTGGACTCCAGTTATTGTAAAAGCCTTTGGTGTCTCAAGAGAAATTGAGGCAATTAGTTGCTGTCTCACTGAGCGAAGTTCTGATACAAACCAGGTGTCATCCCTGAAGAAAGCAAGAGCAGTGCTAAAAAGAAAAGTGCTGAAGCCTAAACTGATATAAAATGAATGAGAAAAGGCAGGACTGGACAAGGCTGTCTTAACTCCCCCATTTGCGTTTTACTCCTCCACATGTTGCTTATGCAACCTCTAACATTTCTTGCTGCCAGCAACAGACTAACCCGTCATGCATAGCTCACTGTCCAGCAACACATCTGTAATTCGTGTCATATGGCATTATGGAAAAAGTAGGTGAAGCGAAAGGAAGTGTTACTGCAATCTAATATCAAAACAATATATCTTTGGAATCTAGTGCAGCAGGGTAGATGTGTTTCAAGAAGCCACAAAAGATGAGAGAAATTGTTTTTAAGGTGTTAATCAAATACATGAAAGTGATTTTGCCATCCTGAACCTCAGGGTAAAATAGAGTCAGGTTTGAATATTTCTTTCAAAGATCTATTGCCAGGAAAACGGGATGAAATCCAATCCAGGACTTTGCTGAGAATCTGACTGGCAGAATTTCTGCTGGCTTAGATAGTTCTCGAGTCTGGCTCCTGGTTAGGATGCAGCCCTGGAAGGTAGAGTTGCCTTCCTTTGTCCACTCAGAAGAAATGCATTGAATGCTACGTGGGGTGAAGAAATAGCTCTTAGTTATTTTGGAGACATTTGGACTGCATTTGTTCATGCTTCAGTGGGCAGCTAGATTGGTTTTGGGGTTTTGCCAATGATAGCTGGTCTTTCACCATTAGTGTTTCAGACCAATATATTGGATTTTCATAATTCTGGCTCTCATCCCTTTATGTGTAAAATAAGTTCTCAGATAATGTGACAGGCTGTGAGAGAAGGTTAGTGACAAGGAGCTCCTTGGAGAGAAGGAAGAGAATGAAGGGGAGGGAATGTGTGGGGCTGGCTGGCTGCAGGATGCTCAGAGGAAGTTCCTTGAGACTCAGCTTCCTGCTGAATTTCATGTTTTGATTTCTGGTTTAAGTATAACCTCTGAAGAGTTATTATTATCAGACAGCAAAAGTTCAGCCCACTTCACAGACTAGACACACTGTGGTGGTAATGCAAGAGTTAATCATTGGTTGCATAAATCCTCAGCAACTGAAACAAATAAAAACACACCATTAGATAGGAATTGTCTGTCTCTGCTGAGTCATGAAACTATTATTTTGGCATGAAGAATGAGAGGGGGCAGAAAATGGAATTGCCTATGCTCCAGGGTAAAAGCACACAAATCCTCACACATTACTTCATACAAGAAACTCTCTGATGAAGTTCTTTGGCTTATTGCAAATGCTGTTTATTCAGATAAAAGATGCTATTGTAAATTTCGTCTCTTTCACATATACACACCAGAAATGCCTTTGGTATTATGGACACGATTTAACAGACCTAATGGGTGGTATTGTGGTTTTACCTTCTTCCTATATGTAAGATGGAAAATAATCACAAAATACTGGTCCATTTATATTTTCTAGGTCACACTGGAGGACCCCCTTGGGCTGGGTAGACCAATGCAAGTTCTCTCTCCCATGGTAACATCTTTTTTTTTTTTTTCTTTTTTTGAGGGGAGGCTAGATGAGCATTTCCCTTCTCTTCTGTTGTAACGGAGAGGTTTCTGCTTTTTCCAGAAAGGTCCCATGCAGACAAGGTGCTCTGGAAAGATGCTCTTCATCCTCTAGAGACCTCAAGAACAGTCTGTGTCCCTGTGGGGCAGCAGCAAACAGCTAGCATTCTGTAATACATCACATCTCAAACATAAGCAAATTCAGAAGCTTTTGTATATTAACATGGTGTTGGCAGATTATGGGTGGAGGTAACTTCTCTAGGGGCTGAAAGGTTTCCTTCAGAGGGAGCAACACAGCCAGGCCATAGTAAAGACTTCAGCTTGTGAACTGCATTTGTTGATTCCCATATATATGGGAAATTCTGGTTTTAACTATGAGGAGAGTGTTGCCTGAAACATGATAAAAGCTCATGACTGTAGCAGAGAAGATAAATTGCTTCTTAAAATGCGGGTCAATCAATGCATGGAAGGGGTTCTGGGCTGTGGTGCAGGCAGTCCTTCCGTCTGTTTTCGTAAAAATGAACCCAGCTAGTCATTGAACACCCTCACTCAGCCTCTCAACTAGAAAGAAAAAGCTTTTGAAGAATCCCCCTCTGCTCTCTGCAGGAGAGCTGGGGGGCCCTCAGAGAGCTCAGTCCCAGAGACAGCCTTTGGGATCAGGCTGTTCTCTCGTTAAAAAGGTGTGTACCCCAACTGTCTCACAACTAAAGATCCCCAATAAAAATGCTGATAAATTGCATGCTGCAGTTGATATATGCAGATAAATTGAACTCATTGCCCATAGATTCTTGAAGTATTCCTAGATCATCAGCAAAGACTCAGTTGATATTTATTGGGGGTTTTATGCCTATATTGCATTGCTATTTCAAGTGTGCTGGCATGCACTACTCAAATTTCACTTATCCCCTTATGACTAATCTATGGCATTGTTGTATTTGTGAGGAGAGAAGCAGCTCCATAGTGAAAAAAGACTTGCCAAGTGAGGCAGGAGGGAAAACAATACCTCAACACTTCTTGTCTGTCATTCACCTGCCCTCCTACAATGCAAGCAATTCAACGAATATCTATTTGTATCATTCCTGTTAAAACTTTCCATCTTAAAGGGCTAAGTTCTTTCCCCTACTGAGATTTCTATTTTATGGAAATTTTGATGTCAAGGTCTAATTCTGTTTCTGCATCAGACTCAACCTCATACCAAAAGCCATTTACTTAAAGCTGCCAGATAACTTCAGAGTCAACCACTGACTGAAGATCTCCCTTGGACCCTAATGTTTTTCCCCACAGAATACCACTATAAGCTCTAAAAATTTTACTGAATAAATAAGGAAATTAAAAAATACATAAATAAAAGATACATCAAGTCTAGGCTCTATGATGAAGGACATAATAAAAGTCAAGGTAAGAGGTAAGAAAAACAGTTGGTTAAAAACGAGGAAGCAGTGGAGCTTCAACTCAGGAGCTAAGCTGATGTGGAAATATAAGCAGGATTAGCATCAGGCTTAATCATTATTAATGCAATACTTAGTCTTTATTTTCCACCCCTGTCCAGACTTGAATTTGGTAAAATGCTCTTGAGTAATAAGTGCTGTTATCCTTGTTTTGTAGAGAGATTACACTTTTAAGCCATTTTTACAAAAGCTGCTGCCATGGCTGAGGTTAGAAACCTTAAGCTGCCACATCGACCTCTTCACCATGGAATTGCTCCCATTTTGCAGATGTTCTTGGAAATCTGCAATCCTTCCTGTCAGCAGCCTCTTTCACAGGAGGAAGACAACTACTGAGGTAGGTGAAGACACCAGAATGGTCACCCAGACCGAATATGTACTGTGAGCCTGTGAAAGCCTTGTCTTCTGCTCTGCAGTTAATTCCCAGCCTTACACTGCCAGGCAGCCTCGCACTGCCCCACCTTGGCCTCGCCAGAGGGCTGAACCCAACGGGTAAGGTATACAGTCACTGCTTGTAGCAAATACGCGAACTGAGTGCTGCCCTATACAGCATCCACAAGTGGCACACCATGAAGGAGTCACTGTCAAGGCCCCAAAATATGTATCCCTTTGCAGCTCTCCTTGACCAGACAAGGCTGCTTAATGGCTTCTTTCAGTGCTTACACTAACTGTTCTCTGTGGGTGGCAGGAGCAAAGGGCTAGCTCAGCAGCTCCTTCTTGACCCTACTTTTAGGACATCTCTAACCATTATGGAGCTGTCGCTGGATATCCCAAAACTATCTTACACTTCCATTTTCAGAGCCCACCACCCACATTGTGAAAATCTTTAAATGCCAAGCAAAATTAAAAACCCTTCCCCTTCTAATAGGGGATGAAAGTACAGAGTGGGATGCTCTTTATATATATATTTATTTATGTATTTATTTATTTAATTAATATTTTGAATACTGCTTAGCAGTCAGGAATGAATTTACTACCTTGGCTTCCACATGAAGGCCGCAATGTAGTTTTTCCCTCACAGTCAGATGCTTGTGTAGCAGTAGTTGCATCAGCAGTTGCTGACCATGTTGCACAGTTCTGTGTTCCCCTGGTCTACCTAAGTAAATATATTTTGTGGCATTAAAACACATTTTATGTCTTTTTAGTGCTGCATATTAATGTCAAAGTGGGACATTTGAAATTGGATTTTACAGGGAAATATGTTTTCTTTTCGTACCTGGAAACTATTTTGGGGAAATAACTATTGCCACTCCAAAGAGACTGAAGTTACTCAAATTAGGAGCACGGTAGTGGTAGAACCACAGGCTATATGTTGCTTTGGGAATTGCTAGCAATTTGATGAATTTTCCTGACATAGGAACACTCATATTAGAAAAATCATAAAAGGAGTTTTTATATTCATACAATAAGGACATTTATGTTATGCTTTACAATCTTGGGTTATTTTGAAAAATGTCATTTTAGATTAAATTATTTCACCTTTCTTACTCTCTGATTCTTCTTTCAACATCTTTACGGTTGTACCCTACAATCACTCTTTCTCCTGCATGAGATCTTTTGGACTTGCACTGAGATTCATAGGCCTCATATCCTATCATCTGTGTCTTCCCTGTCTTTTAAAACTAAAAACCAATTGCCACTATTAATTGGTTTCTTCAAGTGCCCCCTGCTAAAATTTTAAAATATCGGCTTGTATGATCTTCTCCCTCTCAGTCCTCATATTTTGAGAAGCTCTCTCACCTGCAATGAAGCAATGCTGAGTCTTTCAGGCTCCTGAGGCAACCCATCTTTATAGGAAGGCCTGCAAAATGAACTGTAAATTATGATCATGGCTCCTCTGCCAGGAGTATTTACTCATAAAGTGTTGGTTTTCCCTGTATCTGTCTGTTTTCCATCTGCTTCACTTCTCTGAGTAGAGCCTATTTCCATCTATATATACAGTCCCCAACACTGTGGGATTTCAGTTCATGACTAGAGGAGATATGTGGCTCTGTGCTGCACTACTTACAAAGAGCAAATGACACTTGTTATCTAGAAATCTTGGCAAGGAAGATAGAAAATTTCTCAGGATAGGATTTGTCTCTTGTACAGCACTTAAAATCCCTGGCTTTCAAAATGTGATCTGAAACCTCTAAGTAAATATTTTGTCTATTGGTAATATTGATGCAGCAGATTAAATGGTCGATATCTATATTAATTTACTCAAAACAGTGAGGTTTCTGCTCTGATTACCTGTTTCATCACTTTTGGGTAATTTTTTTCTGTCTCCTGCATCCCATTCATGCTTTCCGAGCACCTCCTGTGTAAAGTTGGAGTGGAAGGGAGAGCCCAGAACAGCTGTTACCTGATTTCACAGAGCTCCTGACAGTTTTCCTTCTCAGAGTTAGAACTTTGCTTTGATTACTGCACTGGCTTTGCTTTCTTTGGGGGGAATATTTTAAAATGTTATATTTTTTTCTGTCTTTCCTGCATTATAAAAAATGTTTGAATCCAAACTGGAGTAATCTGTAGTGTATACGGGACAGGAACAAAAGACGAAGGAAACAAAGTAAATCCAGTTCTTTGCTTCAGACCTTGACGGAGGTGGAGAAGTTCTACTGGAGTTTCTCTGCTTCCTAAGTGCCCACTAGCCCTCAGCAAGCTCACAGTTCAGCAGTGGTAATTCACTCTAGCAGCTTCTCTCTTTGGCAGATGCAGATCCCTGCTCCCGAGATGGCTGGCAAGGTCTGCAGCTGCCAATGGCAGTGATTACACAGGCAGCATCAGCAAAATCACATTTGGTCCCATTGCATTCCCACAGGTGCTCTGAACTCACATTTCTGTGTTTTTCTGCTGGGGTGTGGCAAGCTATCCTACTTCAAGCACAGTGTTTCACTTATTGAATTTAATTTTTCTTTATGTAATGCCACATCCAGAGATCAGCCCAGTCCTTCAAGGTGCTGCTAAGCACACCCACACTGCTATGCACATTCCCCAATGGAGGACAAAAGTTCAGTTGTTTCCTGAGTAAGGCCCAAGCTCAACGCTGGCTGATGAACCAGGCTCTTGAAGTGAATAAGGCCTGGTTTTGTCTTTGTCTTGAAAAGTTGTTCAAGAGCAATGATTAATGGCAGTTCAACTGGAATGTGAACCCAAATGGCAGTGAAATTAAGGTACAGGTAGGTTGACTGAAGAAAATCAGATCTCCTTCCTGTCGGTGTAGCTAGATTGGCTTAGGTTGTGGGCAATAGCCCTAGGTCATTTTGGCCCAGGAAATGGCTTTGTTTTGGCATTTGTTTGTGAGCTTCCTGTCTGAACAATAAAAATGTGCTCTCAAGGATTAGGATGATGACACTATTTTTGAGCAAAGGAGGTGGAAAGAGATTTTAGAAATACTGACACTAACTTTCTGTCCTCCCCTGTTGTTACAATCCCTGATCAGCTTTGGCTGGGAGGTAGCTGACCAGCCAGAGGGGAAGCTGGGTCACTTTGAGATTTTGCAATCTCAGAATTCATTGCATGGAGGGAAGTCCACACCTTTTTCAGGACATTTGGAACACAGGGCCATTGCTGTGCTAATTTAGACAAGAATTTTTGGTGCAGCAAAGAGGGTTTTCATCACTTGGTCCTGGAAAAGCCCCGCATTCCGTTCTCAAAGTGTTGGACTGCACCTATGCAGTGTTACCAATGTGCTTGGTGTCCTTCAATATGGACAAAGTGTTGAGGAGAGTGATGGCAGAATGCCCACATTCCACTGAAAAACACTGGAAATCACTTACAATGCTGTCCCTCCAGACGTGGGTAAAGGTAGGGAATTATTTAGGGAAATATTGTATCAGCTTCCCACTGTAGATAAGCAATTGCTTTCTGTTGTTGGCTTTCTGCAGACATTAAGTTCTCAAGGCAATCTAAGTGAAGAGAGCTTGGTCCTGGTCAGCTCTCCTGGAGCAGTTAAAACTCCTCCGTATGTGACAGTGCAGCAGTGTGTGTGTGGGAGGAATGAGAAGAGGCAGAACAAGCCTTCTGCCCTTACTTTGATTCAAAGTTTGGAATGACTTTCCCAACCTGATAATGCAAAGCCACCACACAGCACAAGTCTCACAATCCAGACATTTTTCACAGCATTTCCACTGCAGTTTCAGGTCTGCAGCTCAGGGAGGCCCACATCATTTTGTATGGCCTACTACTCCTGCCAACATCAAGTGAGTCTTTCAGCTGTGAACTGAACCTTTACATCAGGGCAATGCTGTAAGGGGCTGTGGCAGTGCATCTTTCAGAGATGCAGCTGTGGGCTGCATCTTTCCTTTATCCCTCAGAGGAAGAATGCTGCCTTTCCCAGAGCTCTTTCCTGGCTGTCCAAACACAGGATGGGTAGAATGCCCATTGCTACACACAGGGCAACTGAGCCCTGCACACACCATCTTTTCCTGGCTGTCCCTGTTGTTATCATATCCCGTGTTTGTTGATTCCATCCAGATTCATCTTCTTCCTGGAACAAAAACAGCTCTGGGGGAAAAAAAAAAAAAGTAGTGTCATAAATAGCAAGACATAAAATCAGTTTTTTGGAGACATTTTTGCACAAAAGTTGCAAATAAAATAAATGTAGAAGGTAATCTTTATTTGTGCTTAATGATTTTTCTTTTATCTATTTTCTATACCTGCCACCTGCATTCTTCTGGCTCCAGATAAAACTGGGGCTCCAGATATTTCCTAGGGTTTCCAGATGGCTCCCTAAGTTTTATATGACTCTACCTACCCCCTCTGACATTTCTTTCTTGTTAAGATTTGAGTACAAATGGAAATATTCCAGATAGCTTTAGCTGGAGCCAAATGCCTTCAGTACTTCAGAACTACATAGACAGCCCACTAACTAATTGTCCCTTCTCAGTCTGCTCATGTTGAATTCCTTGGATTTCTTTTGGGGCTACAAAAATATTCTTCTGTGGTATACAATAGCAGTAAGTTATACTTTGTTCAGTGACACCCTTAAAAAAGCACATATAGCACATTTAATAACAGCATGAATAGCAGACCCAGCAAGACATCTGCTTTGCCCAAACATGTCTGGCACTTTCTTCCTCTTCCCCTCAAAAATACCACGATTTTTGTGTGGCATAGTATACCTAGTACTTTTATAAGAATTATAGATAGTACTCATGTGAACCATGGTATATTTCCGAGATTTCCAGTCTGGCTTTTCATAATGAATAATGATGTAATCTCAATGTGATTAATTATTGGAAAAGCAAATCTGGAGATAAGGATTTAGAATGATTTACATTGAGGCTTGCTTAAGATTTTTAGAGCTTAATTTTCTTTAGTTTTGCTATTAGTTGTAGCAATGTTTCCTATCCCTTTTCATGTGCTTTTCCATAGAATTCTTAAGTATGAACATAATGGAATTCCACTCAACAGTCTTCAAAGTCCAAAACTAACATCTTCCTAGCAAAAAAACCCCTAATTCCTAATTAAGGGAAGCACCTGAATGCTTCACAAATCCTTTATTCCGCACTGCTACCTAAGGAGTGCAGTGGCTTGCCTCATTAGACTTCAAAGCATGACACAGAATGTAGGAGACAAAAATATCAGGAAGACAAGTTTTTCTAATGGCATGTTTTTAATGTTTAAAAAGTGATTTTGTACTCTACAGAGGATTTAATCAGGAGAAAGTACCAAGGCTCATGCAAATAGAAATTAGCATTCAATTTGTCTAAGAAAAAGACCTCTGTCTAGTCTGTTCTCTGGTATCCAACAGAACGACACAGAAAGGAGTGCAAACTCTTCTAGTTCTTAGGCCTGAAAGTGCAGAAATCATAGCTGAAATGTCAGAGAAGCCTCTTACAATCTTTAAGGTGAAGTTGATATGTGCCCTTTTTAGCCTACATAAAAAGAAAACTATGCCTGTGTTATTTGAATGCATGATATTAGAGGTAAAACTTTCATCAGCTGCTTTTTTTAAAGATGCCATTTGCATTTTTATAATTAGATGTACTATTCCACAAAGGTGATTGTGCCACTTTATATTCCTGGAGAAAAATACTGAGATGGACATGAAAAGTTATACACTGGCTGTCAAAAGAAAATGAACATGGGATGAAGGCAAAGGTAAGAAAAAAAAGCTAATGAAAAAGAGTCATGAAAATCATGTCCATTAGTTCATGCTGACTTCCAGAGGACTATAAGTTGTGATTCCTAAATCTTCCTATCCCAAATGAACAAATTTCTACACTAGTGTACCCCTATCCTTACTATAGTTGGTTTTCTGAGTAAGTAACAAGTTAATGCTGCTAGCTGTTACTCCATCCTCTTTTTGTGCATCTCTAGTGGCAGATCACTGTGTGGGGAATTCAAAATTTCCAGTCTTGGTAGTGACCTTCCTCAGCATCAATACAATTCCACTTGAGAGAGTATCTGTTTTGAATTTGCTGTTTCTTCAGTTCATATCATTATACTGATTCTCACAGTAATATACAATCACTACCAAAAAGCAGTGTTAAAAATGGTATTAAGCTGGCAAAGTCCACTGCTTAAAAGTTAAGAAATGTTTAGAAACTTAGAATCAGAAACTTAGAAACCAATGGCACTATGTTACGGCTTACACCACATTACAAATATATGTCAGTAGTGGAACTTAAAAGCTATTTCACAGGCGTCCCAGCATAAGAAGATCTAAATTCCCAAGAAACTTTTGGTAAAGGCTTGCAAGGCTGTCAGGCACCCAAATTCTCCTACTGACCTCTGGTTTTTCGACTGGTAAACCTTTTCTCAAACCTATTGGCAACAGCCCCTTTTATCGTACCAGGGGCTTTTATTATAAAGTGGAAGAATGTTCGTTAAATGAATAAAGGGAATCTACTGTATTAGTTGAAGAGAGAGCATCTACCAGCACAACTCCATAAAGCTTTATGTAAAAGTCTTGCAAGTGAACTAGAAGTCAGATTGAACTGTGCCTCTGGCAATGGGAGCAGAGGGAAAAACAACTCTTGACCTGATTTTCTGTCCCTCTTGAGTTACCTTACAGCCATGTAGAAGCCAGGTAGACTGTGAATGTCTGCAGACCAGACGGGAAAGGAGTACTTATTTTGAACCAAATGTTCTCAAAGCTTGACAACACACTTTGCCAGAAATTTTGCTTTTCTTATACAGGAACCAGGTGTGGCTTATGATACAGTGATAAAATCTTCGATTAGACAAAATGTGACGAAAGTTCTGCGCATGCTAGAATAGAGCTAAATATCTCTGCCTGTGACACAACCTAGTTTGCTGCCTAGGAGATAGGGAAAAGAGGAAAGGCTGTTACAGGAGGCAGCAGATGTTTTTCTTATCTATATATCCTTTAGATGGCCTCATTACAGTAGTGTCTTGGTATATTGTTCTTCTTCCTGAGGATTCTCAGGATGTAAGGAAGTGGTATTTTACCAATTTTTAAGGAAAGTTTAGGTGCAGGGTATAAGAAACATCTGTGGCGTAGTAGAGGGCTAACCCCAGCTGCTCAGTTTCTCTTAATCTAGCTATGGAGCTTCCCTCCGTTCTGTGTTTGGCTCTTGTATGTGCAGCTCCATGAGTAATTTTAAGCATCTGCAGGGAAGTTGTCTTCTTTCATATGTGGAATTAGATCTACCTAAAATATAGCATTCTTCTGTAAAAACAATCAAAGAAGAGAAAATAGAAGAGTATAGTAGGTAAAATCTTATTTTGACTTTCCTGGGCTCCTTACGGAAATCTAATTACATAGATGCAAATTCTTCTTCTCCAGACTTACTGTTATTCAAGCAATAATGACATATTGTGATTGTTGTATCAGAATGTGCTGTGTTTCTATTCACACCTAACCAAATTTTATAACTCATCTTCCAATTCTTCCACTAAGAACAAACTAATAAATTCTTTGTGGATTTTTTTATGTGCCTTCATCACTATAGTGCTCTTCAATTAAGAAAATCAATCCAGATGTCCAGGTTTGAGTGCCTGATCATGTGTAACTTGTGGTTGATATCTTACAGGCTTTAACTCCTTCCTCCTACTTCCATGTGATATGTTTGTGGTCTCAAGCAAGCAAGCAGTATATGAGGAATATGATCCATGATTGTGGGTGAAAGTTTTAGTCTACATTGTATAAAGGACATTTGACTCATTCAGAAAGATGTGGTCTTGGGACAAGGGATTTAGGCAGTGTTGCTGTTCGAATCCCATACTACAGTCCTGAAACTCCTAGGTTGGTTTCCCTCCAACCTTTCAGTGGCCAAATGTCTTAGGGAGTTTATCACACTGCAGGCTGAGGGTCGCTGAGGGCTTTATTTCCATACGTGCCTCAGCTACAATGAAGAACAGATTGTTACTTGGCTTATTCCTGAGATGGCTTTGAATTGAGAAGTGGGTTTGTGGCAATTAACTGATTTCTCTCAGTAATTCATAGTTGGTAGACCCTCCTTGTCAGCAGTATGTGTGAGGTACTCAAAACCAAGTAAACTGTCTGAGAAATTGGAGCCCGGAATTCCTTGTCAGTCCAAGTGGTAGGAACTCAAATGTTACTGTTTTTCAGACCTGCTGTATACAGAACAGTAAGCTTGGTGTCCCTGGGATATTGGATGTGGTAAGAATGTCTCTGAGGTTACAGATTAACCATTTCCAGATTCTTGTGGCATCTGAGCAGTCATCTCCATTTTGAGCTGTTGTTTCTTGCTCTCTTGAGCATACCAGCAAATCAGGTCAGATGACAGCAAATCTCCAAATACTTATGTATTCCCCCACTCCCAAAAGACTGTGGACATGAAAGTGACAAAAAGCAAGAGCAGAAAGGTAATCAGCTTGAAACCCTGACTGTGTTTTGAGAAAAATGTTTGAGTTCTGTCTTGGCCAGCTCTAATTTAATTAGAGGGAGGATGCTGCTCCTGTTGTCTTTGGATGCCTTTTATAGTCAGGGTTGGGGTAAAGGAAGGTTAAAGCTGCACTAGTGTAAATAATGTAACAGTATTTCATCATGACTTGGAATTTTTAAAAAAATATTATTAAATGACCATCCTTATATGATAAGAATCTGTTCAAACAGTACTATTTGTTGAAAGAATTTTTGTCTATTTTTCATTGGGTGTGCTTTATGAAGTTAAAATTTCAGAAATATTGAATATGAAACACATAAACAGCAGGGGATTGAGCTATTGTCTTTGGTATATTCCCAGATTTTATTTGTTTATACATCATCATTAAAAAGAATGCAAAACTAAGTTCCATCCAGGATAACGTCCAGTTACAATTCTATCCATAAATATTCAAAACATCACTTTATATTAAATATTTGAAGCATCTGAAGTGTAGCCACTGGAAGGGTTTCAGCACCATTTTTATAAGTCTCACTTCATGGTAAATGTAGCTGTGTGAATAGGGGTGACTTGGACTGAGACCAAGCTACAACACCCAGAGACATTGCATTTCACATCACATACTCTTGGGAATGGCCACGTGCCTCCTCCAGTGCATGACCTTCCTTGACTGGATCAAAGTTTACAGGACAGCAAATGCTGGATTTCCCTGGCCTGGTCCAACTCTAGTTTTTGTCATTTAACTACAAGTCAAAGTTAAGAGGGACAGTGTGTGTTAAGATGGCAAATGCTTGATGGCATGCTTCTCCCTTAGCTAAATTAATATTGAACAGCATAAAACTCATTGAATGAGTCAGCCAGTGAGTCAGCAGAGTAGTTAGTGGCAAAAGCGCAAACCTACAACTGATAGACATGATTTAGAATTGAAAATCCACAATCTGTTTTCCTTATGAAACTTCGGAGATCTCAGGAAAACAACTTAACATGATTGCCCAGGCTAGAAAGAAACCTTCTCTTTTATCACATAAACACTCCTCTGGGTGAACTGAACCATAAAAGTATATCCACAGAGATCTCATATACTACTAGAAGAAGTTTACACATGCTTCATTTCATTTCTTTCTATGAAATGAAAATATCTATGCTTGAGTGAAATGATCACACTGACACCAGCTAACACAATTCATAATGCTTGGCTTCAATATGAAATCTCAACAGGAAAAGAAAACAAGAAGATGATGACTGTGTAACCAATGAATTTTCCTTTTATTTTTTCTATTTATTTTTTCAAAAGGGAAGAGTAAAACTCTGTTTGAGAACTATGACCATGTGTCTTTAAAATTTGCCATTAGCAGTGTTCAGTTAGGTAGTGTCAAATGCATCTTATTAAAGTCTAATTTTATACATTCACAATACCAGGGTAGAGCTGCTAAATATTGAAAACAATAACAATTTAAGATCAGCATTTCAGAAGCGAGTTTTAAACAGAGGAGGTCCTGTTCTAGGCTGTGTCTTATGATGTTTGGACTTCTGGAGTTTAAAACTGCAACTTAACACAATGAAAAAAATTTCAAACAGAAACAGAGTTCAGAAGTCCTTGCCTGTGTTGGGATTAAATATTCCATAATTAATCATTGTCTAAATTAAAAATCTCAAGCATAAAAATATTTTAGCTAGGGAATGTATCTGTGTAGGTAGGTATCAGGGAGAGAAAAGATCTCTGTTTGTTTTTCTTTTCTGGTAAAAGATTTTTTTACTACCAAAATTTTGTCAAATGTTTTGTGATGTTTGTTAAGGAAATATACTCTTCAATGAGGGAAAATATCACCAAACAATTTTTAAAAAATCAGCTCTCTTGAATATCCAGGGAAACTCGTATTACTGCCCAGCTCTTTTGTGAAGAGATTTTCTTACTTGGATTGTGAATGTCTTGATTCTTTTGCTGGAGCCTCAGGTGCCTGGCATCAGCAATGCCCTGCTTTGTCATCTGCGGTAATGCTCTGTTTCAGGTTCTTCATAAGGACCAGATCATCCACACATATCACGGTGCTGCTGGAGCTTACGAGGGGGAAATTGCATGTATGGGACTGTTGGGGAAGTTGTGCTGGACCAGTTGAGTAGCATTAAAAGGTTTTAAGTTTCACCCCCTCTGGAAAAAGTGTGAGTTTTCCCCAATGGAACTGGTTTTGAGCTAACGATGCAGCTGGTTTCAAGAGCTGAGAGGTACATTTGCCTAGATATCTGTGATAATTAATTTGGGAACTGTCCTTTAGGTGAGGGTGACTGAACACTGGAGCAGATTGCTCAGGGAAGTTGTAGAGTCTTCAGCCTTGGAAATAATTCAAAGCCTGACTGCACATGACCCTGAGCAACCTGCTGTAGCTGACCCTGCTCTGACCATAGTGGATAGACTAGACCATCCAAAGAGGTCCTGACTGATCTCAGCTGCTCTGTGCTTCTGTGAGTACTAATAGTCCTAGGCAGCAGCTATTCCTACCCGTGCTCCAAGAGCATCTAGTGGTTCCGCCACTCAGCGGGATAGTAGTCTCATTTCAGGCCTTGCTGTCTTCTATGCGCTGTATAAAAAGGAATGTCCCAAGAGACACACTAAAATTAAATATCAGGTTTCAAGCCCTGCTAAAGCTAAAGTTCCATGGACTGGATTTTAACAGAAATTTAATTTACAGTTTGTTTGTGGAGTTCTCAGGGTATCATTATCAAAACCTAGTCATGACAGACAGTGTTCAAACACAAAAACAAAAGGACTGCCTATCCCTCAGAAAATGCAGCTTGGGCATAAAGCAGAAAGATGAATGAGAAATACATGGATAAAACTTGTAGATTTAGTTAGCAGCATTAGGTATCTAATCATTATCAATTTTTTCTAGGCATTTTAGGAATTTAGAGAATGTTTCCTGAACATGGGGGAAAGAGATCAATGTGGAAGGCAGCACAGTAGTTCCTGTCTGATAATGTAAAAAATGAGCATTGGTGGTCAGGAGATGATCCAATAATTTAACTGCACAGAAGTGAGTGATTGGGTGAGTATGAGAAGAAGGTCAGTGTAAGAATAAGGTAAATAGGGCAAAGAAGTCAGCAAGGCTGGATATGAAATTAATAGAAAATTAATATGAAGTATGGGTTCATATCAAAGAGATGGAAAACCACAAGTGTAGAGGGTAATGGCTGAGGTGGGGTTGTAATGTCCAGAAGTGAGAGACTGAGACAGTTGAGAAAAGAAGGAGAGATGAGATACAGAAAAACTTTTTTTTTCTTAAGTTTAAAAACTGATGTGGTAATATTACTTCCAGAAGAACCCTTCCAGCATCTGGAGATCACTGTCCCAGCTTGCCAGATCTGAGGGCATAGTCACATCCCTGTGGGCTGTGCAGAGTTCCTATGTCAGGAAAGGAAGAGATGGCTGAGCCAGAAGCTGGTCCCTGCAGGCATGTGTCATGTGGCTTTGGATCTTTGTATTTTCAGGCTAAATATTGGCTAGAAAACATACCACACCCATGCCATTTAGCCAGCAGATGGACAAGAGATTCTTCTAACACCCTGTATGCTAGCAAACTCATGCCCATGAGTAGTAACTTTGACTTACTCAGAGGTACATGCACAAGAATGAGTTTGAAGTTCCAGATAATAATTTTCAGTGGTGTCATTTGGCTTATATTCGTCAATTATGAAGCATTTTAAAGGCCATCTGAAGAATGGAGACTGAAATCTGCCATAAACTACTTCGGGTGCTAGGTTCCTATCTCCACACTCACTTTTTCTCCCCCAGCCCCTCATGCAATCACTTCTCTATTTTTAATTGCATGTGATTTATACTCCTTTGGTTTTAAACCACATCCCATTTTCTCTCATGGCATAGAGAGAGAAAAAGAGAGAGGTAGTATTTATGAGTGAATCCACAGAGTGAACTCCAGAAACAATCCCATCACTGCTCAAGAGTACAGCAGAGCTGTACAGAGCAGGACAGCAAAGTAGAGAAGCAAAGAATGGAACAGAATAACAAACCTCAGGAGGGACAGAAGAGTGTTTTCTCTCCAGTATACACTGAACTGCATCCCACAGTGAGGAGACATTTATGCCAGAGGATTAAAGATGACCTGCTTAATTCACTCTCCAGTAAACTCTCAGAGAAAGCTAGATGTCCAGAAGATACAATTTTTACCGAAACCTGATCAGTGGACAGTGAAGAATGGTCCCCATTGTCCAAGGTAAGGCTGCTGAATGAACTCAACACTTACCCTCTGCCTTTGGCCTCCTGGCAGGCAGTCAAAGCTTGTACTTTTGAGCCAGTCCTTCTTCATTCTGTCCCTTGCCCCTTTAGAAATTGTGTGACTTGCAAAGAAAACAGAAAATATACTAGGGAATATAAGAAGGTAGCTCCCATATGTGGGAGAAACTGGGGGTATAAGGGGACAAGACCAGAGACAAGGAGCAGAGTGGGGTTCTACAGAGAAACGAGAACTGAGTCAGCTTCTAAACTTCTACTTATTACTTGATGTATATGTTGGGGGGGGGGCAGTGAGAAATGTTAATTTTTGGCTACAAAATGGCTACAAAATCAGTTGGAACTTCGAAAAAGATATTGCTTTTGGAGGATTGAGCAATGAGACCAAAGTTTTTTCAATAATAGGAAACTTTCGCATAGGTTCAGGTGGCTTCAATTTGTCTGATTTTTAACATCATTCACTGCAGTGCTAGAGGTCTGTGTGCGTAGGAGCGCATGCCTGAAAACACAGATGTTGAGCTAAGATACAATGAGAGTGTTAGAGAAACTAAATTAAATGGATTTCTTCTTTGATTGTTTTGATTGTTTTGCCAAGTATTTGAAATCAAGGTTCTTTTGTTGGTTGGTTTTGTACAGCCCTGTTCAACAAAATTTATCTTACCCTTTTCAGTACAGCCAGGTCTGGAAGAGCTGTTTAACAGTAACAGGATGACACACAAAGTAACCATTTACTGCCAAGTTGGAAATTTCAAAAGAAAATATGCCTGTACTGAATTCTGCTCTCTTACAGCTATTTGATGGTATTTAGTTACTTATGGCAAAAAAGAAACTACAATTTTATGGGATCTGTGAATTTGATTGCTGAACATATCTGAAAGTCAAAGCATGTATTTATTACTTACAGATATTCAAAAATGTTCAGCCCAAGGACTGCATGTTTAAAAATATTGGCCAATATATACATGATCATGTAGAGATGGAAAGAATGCATTCTAACAAATCTTTAATCTCTGGAAAAAATCCAATGATGCCAAAAAGGTTTCTATATAATCCAAATTCAGTTTGTTCTTGAAAACCTATCTTGAACAAGAGGGTGAGACACAGTTCACACTTGTGTCTCAGGCTTAAACAACCATTCTGATTGAAAGTTCTTATGTTGATATACTTCCAAAGTCTTTCACTTATAGCACTTTTCAACTGCTTATAACAAAGTGAGCAGATAAAGAACATGGATATGTTGGTTTGGGGGAGTTTGAAGTGTACATTTCCCATGTGTGTCTGTCTGTGACAAAGGCAGAGAACTATGCTTATGGCTCTCAAATGAACTCATTCTGTGGGGAGAAAAAGCAAGGAAATGAGAACTCTGTCGAGTACATTGGTACTGACAGCACCAAAACAGTTTTGAAGGTCTGCCCAGTGTCAGAGGAATGGCCTAAACCTCTTCTTCTAAAGTTTAGCGATAGAAAGCTTGCTGCTACCATCAGCCTCGATCAGTAAGATATTTTTGGTTACATGCTTCTCATTCAGGTTTTCTTTATGCATCAGAAAAGTAGGTAGAGAGAACAAATTTATTCAAGGATAGATACAATAGAGACTTTATACTCCTCTTTCCCTCTCTCCATGGTAAATGCCCTTTGTTACCTTATGTTTCAGACAATTAACACTGAAAGATTTTAAATATGGCACATTCTGATCACCCAGAAGGTTAACTAAGTCAGCTTCATCCTATGCTTTTTCTACTTATAATGTTAAAATTTGAGGTGGTTATCTTTCTGGCTTTAGCATGACTAAGCTGAAATGATCAGATAATGTTCAGATTTTCCATATCACTCAATTTGTTTTAAGGAATTGATTTCCTTAAAAGCAGGTAGTTTTTCTGCCAGGTGCCTTGGCACATAAGAATATGCAAGAAAATGACAGTGTCAGAGATGTAATGACATGCAAGATAATGGCAGTGTAATCAGTTGTATGAACTGCTATGTCCTTTTCCCTCTCAAAAGTGTTAAGTAAACGTTTTTCAGTCAGGATATCTCATCCCTTTGAAAATCACACCAAAACTAGTATTCTGGTACCTAAGCCCAAGTTAAAGAGCTCAACTGCCTATTTTTTTTTAATTTTTTTTTTTTTTTTTAATTATTGTAGCTTTCACTGGTATTACTCAAACACTCAAATACCACTCTGTTTCTCTTGGAGTGACTCTTCAAAATTCCCAGTTCTCAATATCCATTGTTGAAGTTGCCATGAAGTAGCAAACAGAACAAAGCCATACCATGAAGTCCCAAGGAGAGAAATATGCTCTTTATTCATAAAGAAACTCAGAGAAAGTAAACCTGTAAGCCAATTCTCCATAACTGAAAGTATGAAGAAAAGAAAAAGACAAGTAATGAAGAAAAAGGAAAACAGCAAACCAGCTCACATTACTTGTCCTTTTTGGGAGGTGTGAACTTGCAGAGAAAAAGTGCATCACTATTGCAAAAATCTCTTTTGAAATATTGAATGCAAATTACAGTAAAGTAGGTATGGAAATATTTACAAATGACAAAGTTTGGAAGTCAGATTTAGGATCCCAAAAAATATTAGTCCAAACAAGATATTTGTGGTTCATTTTCAGGTTATCTTCCCAGTGGGAACGGAAAATATTTTATTTTTAAAATGATGGCTTAGAAAGATTTGCACCTCCAAAACACCCAACTTAATGAATATTAGAGGCCGTTCTTGAAAAACAAATACTTTATTTCTAATTTATAAAGAAAAAAAATTGAGTTACTCTTGCTTAAAATTGCAATTAGTCTTGTTCTCTAATTAATGTCTATGATTAAATCAGAAAATGTCCATTCTGTAACTTCTTGCTTTCTTAGGGAAAAGATACCTCATCAGTATTAGGCATTCAGACTAACAATTAACTTTGTTTACCATCTGCCAGGTTACTGTGTACTGTCTATTAAAAACCTAGGTAATAAGATCAGGAGAACTTGATAAAATACTGGTAAAGAACTTGATAAAAATAAGCAGCAACAAAATATAATCCTAAATGTGACAATATTTGAAAAATCCAGAGCAAAAGAATTTATGTGAACAGTTTAATATAAACGTATCCTCGAGGTAAATACTAAATGCACAGATCAAATTTGGTATGCAGAAAATGTTTCCTTTCATTTTGAAATAACAAGATATGGTGTAAAGAACCTCTGCATTCCCCTCCAGCTAATCTATGGCACCAATCTCATTGGTTTAGTGAGTTAAACAAGCACATGCCCTTTTTTGAACACTTGAGTAGTTTCTGTTTCAGAGGGACTATTCTCCCAAGAGGGTTAAGCAGAAATGAAGTTTCTTACTGATCCAGTTCTTCTGATCTTGCTGCCCTGCCCATTGGAGTCACTGTAAATCTAAACACATTTTTTCCTTTTTTTTTTTTTTCCTCCTAGGAACTTGAAACAAGATTTAGGTTGCCTTTTGGCCCAGAAATTAAAACTTGTAGTGTAAGAAACACAAGTGCAGCAGCAGTTCCTTCTGTGGTGTAGCTAACCTCCATGATTTTTTTTCCATTCCTGCCCCGAGATTTTCGGGTGTGGCTACGTCCAGCTCAGGTGATGATGCCTGTGTGGGTAGTTCCCACCCAAACACTAGCTGAGTGCAAAAGCAGGCTAGTGGTAGTCCATAGTTTTGTCTCCCAGAGGGTCTGGTACTGTAGGAATGCTCACAACCCCCCGTCCAGACCTGAGCCCTGGAAAAAAGAAAAAAGAATTCTTTTGTTTTTGAAACGTGGAAGTAGTAATCTCCTTTTATCTGAGAGGGTATAGCTGGATGTAGTAGGTCTCCAGGCAAACCTGAGAGCAAACAAATCCACACGCTTTGCCCTGACAGGAAGCTCAGTCTCTGGGCTCTACCTAATACTGCAGGAGCTGTATGTAGCTGCTGGGTACAAGGGGAGCAGGTTATGTTGGAGAATACTTCTGACCTGAACTTTATACTGAATTCTGGTCAGCTGATTTATTAGAGATCCACCAGCAGTGCCTGTGTTACCCCTGCAGATGAGCAGGTGCTTCACACAGGGTCCTGCTGGGGTCTTGCAGAGCTGTGCTGTGCTCTCAGGCACTGGATTTCACACCCAGCTGCCAAGATCCTGGAAGCACAGAGGAAAAGGGAAAACACAACCAAGCTTTCTGTTCACAGGATATTTATTTACTTAGCTAGTTAGTTATTCCTACAATTATCTGTAATAATTGAGGTGGGTTTTTTTTGGAGAGGGTATGACAGAGGTATGCTTTATAGTAATAAATCCTTAGAGCCAAAACTAACCCCTTCAAGGAACGGATTATTTCTTCTTTCAAACACTGCTCCTCCACCTTCCACGCCCTTCTGCCAAAAATAATTTTGGAAGCCATACCCTAAATGACCATACATGCAGTACAAGCAATTTCAGATCTCAGCTGACATCAGACCAGGAGGCTGGGAGATGTGCAAACCAGATTTGCAGTCTTGTATGTGCTTTGTATATGTTAACACCTTCATGTGGGTTCTGGTGACATTTTGGGTAGGTTTGCTCTCTGTCTGGCTGACGGCAGAGGAGTGGGTGAAGGTTGCTGGTGCCTTCAAGGGGAGCAGAGCCAGCTCCCGCCCTCAGCCCACAGCCCCAGAGGAGCTGCTGAAAAGCCAGTAGGGGAGCTGGAGAAGCACCACGTTGAGCAGGACATGCTCTGCTCCAGGGCTGCCCAAAGAGCGGGCAGCTGGCACACAGCCAACATCCATGGAGGTGAGAGGGAAGTCCTCCTGGGAAGCCAAGAGGAACAAGCACAGTGTGATCCCAAGAAGAAAGCTTCAGAGTGGGATGAAAGCACTCCAGAAAATTATACAAGTGCAAGAGAGTTTTGTTCATAAACCCTTTTACTTTGGTTCTGTCTTACCCAGTCACTTTGAGTGCTTCTCTATTTATTAATTTAGTGATGGACTTGGCAGTGTTGCATTAATGGCTGAGCTTGATGACCTTAAAGGAATTTTCCAACTTAAATGATTCTATAATTCTAAATATTTATATCTTAATGAGACCTGCAATTTTTAGTTTAGAAACTTTTTGATCTTTCTGGGAAGTTACTACAGTGAAAAGCAAACCCATTTGAAAATGCTGACTAAGTCCTATTACATTCCACGATTCCAAATTTTCAGATTGTTTAATTTGGATTTTAATATTAATACTTTGAATTTTGAACATATTTCTGTATGAAATATTTATATTCTTTTGGTTCTAGTTTTGATGTTTCTTTTATAGTATTCAAAAAGAAAATTTATTCTAATTTATTATTTATTTTTAAGAGATTGGAAATTACATACAGGCTTGATTTACTGCCGATTTCTGTGGTCTTTAGTATTTTGAAAATGCTAAAAGGTTTTAGGACTACAGAATAAAGAAGCTACTGAAGGTGTAAGGCAATTGTGATTAGATTGTTGATGGAAGATGTCAGTCAGGACATCCTGATGATAATGACTGATACCAGTTCCAAGGAGAGAAAGAAATCTTCCTGCTGTGTCTTTCAGGTAACTTTGGACAACTAGAGAATCTGAAAGTTAGGCTTGACTGTTAGTTTAAGAAAGATTGGCATATTTCCTAATAATTCTTGCTAAGTAAAACTTGTTTTCTTGACAGTTTCCAAGAGGGAAATTAAACAACATTTCTGCTCACTTGGTTACAGCAAAACCAGAGACTGGGTGGCATTTAGTCTTAACTACTGTTTTTGTAATTACAGCATCACTATAAAACGTGTGAGAGCCGGTGCTGGATGGGGGGCCCATCAGCCAGATGCTGTAGAGAAAGAGAACAAAGAGATGGTCCCTGATACCAAGCATGTCAATACCTTGAGAAAACACTATAAAGCTTTGAAAGATCTGGAGTGAATAGGTTGTGGCAGAGAGCATCATGCTGTGCCTGCAGCTAACACTGCTGCTGCTGTTTTGTTACTCAGCTGGGGGAGAGAGAGTAGAAGGGCGAGGATGCTATTTTCTGTATTCCAGGACTGAAAAAAAGACCAATGCAGATCAGCCACTGAACATCAAGTCAAGGTCAGTGCATAATGAGAAACATAATGAAGACCCTGGAATGAGTATTTGTGTTATTTCCTTACCACAAACAGAACGAGAGGCCATCAAAGATAAGGGAAGAATTACTGCATTGTTTTGGGCTGAATGAACCTCTCTGCTTCAGCAACATCATCTTAGTTTTAAAAAACAGCAGTTAAGAGCAGAGAGAAACACCTTTGCTGGGACCAGCTTTTTGAAGTAATATCCAGCTAGATACTTGAGATTTCCCAAGGAGAGGCAGCCTGGTAGTGATCTTTTGTTTATCTCTGTTTCCTACATCTGTCATATGATCATTCTAACTTGGTTTGGTGTTTCCTGTCCTACCTTGGAAAGCTTTGGAAGAGGCCACTGAAGTTGATTAACCTATCTCTAAATTAGCAGGCTGTTGTAATGCATTGTTAGAAGCTATAACACATCAAATCCTATTGTCTTGAAAGAACTGGGAGTCCTAAAAGCTTGCTTCTTTTGCCTGAGTTACCACAGAGGACCATTTTTTCCCACCAGGAAAATGCAATATTTTCTCAGATCCTTTAACATTAGTCCCTTTGTGAGCATAATAAGTATTTTTTAAGACATAGGGAAAAGCCTCTGTTGACTTTGGAGAAACAAAACATATGTTCTGCCAGAATTACCAAGAACTAAATTTTAAAGAGTATTTAGCTGTTTAAATGTAGTTGTGATTCTTAGGTGGGATCTGCTTTTTCTGGTGAAAAGTCATCTCTTTCAAACTCCTCATCTTCTCCTTATATTTCTGCATTGCTTTTTGCACAGCCAAGTACAATAACCTAATGAATTCTACAGAATTCTTTCTCATCCTAGCAGGAACACAATAAAAATATTTGCAGAGAAGAGGTGAAATACAGTAATGATGACTATCCCAAGCAGATATGGCCAAACTCACTTCTGGTTTCTGGACAATCAAATACAGAATTACATCAGGATAAATCAGAGGCACACTTCTGCCAAGAATTGCCTTTGATGGAATGTTACTTAAGAAAAGCAAATCTAAAACACATGCCAGTTAGAGGTAAGGAGAAGGAGATTATGTAGTGGAGAAACCTTAAGCACATAGGTTGGTGGCACATAACAACTGCATATTAAAACATTTTCTCAATTTTGTTGTATTAAAGCCATCTGTAACCACAACAATTCGCTGCCCAGGGTACTTCAGATAAGATTCTGCCAGAGCTGCTGAGAAGTGTGAGAAGCCTGAAGCATTTTGACCCAGGGCCTGAAACAGCTCTTGGGCACTCTGTTCTCTCTAACTTTTATTTGGAGTGGCAGGCAATGTATTGATAGAAGAAGTCCCAATTGTCCCACCAAGCAGTTTTTGATCTTCAAAACCAAAACAAAGTAAGTACTGGCCTCATGCCCAGAGCACCTTATTAAGGGACAAGAGAGGAACAGGGTTAGGAATCAGGAGGCAGAAGGCTGCTGAAACAACCCAGCAGTCATGAAGAGTGAGGAAGAGTGCAAAACTTTTGAAAAAAACTAACACTATATCCTGGAGTAGAGGTTCAAACTAGCAGATCCAGCAGGATTTTTGTGATCCCTAGCCCAGATTTGCATCCTCTCAGCAGAGCTAGGTTTATACATGCGCTGATCCCCACTCTTCTGGCATCTTCGTGCCAGGGGCAAATGCAGGAGCTCTGGGTGGTGCCAAGGAGCTCTGGGTGGTGTCAAGTCCCTGCCCCTTGTCCTCCACAGAGGATGGATCCACTGTGAAATGCAACAGGAGCTTGCCACTCACTTCACCAGAATTCTCTCTAAATCACTGGTCAAAATATTTAGGGGATTTAATCCTTGATATAAGGTCTCTGCAGATCCAAGTGTACACCACGGCACAGATTGTTCTTGAGACTCATGAGACTTAGCTTTATTAGGCAATAAGGGTGTAAAAACTCTGTTATCATCAAACAGTGACTGCAAGAAATGGGACCAGAGATATACCTGCAGTTACATTGGGCTTTCATTGTCTGTCACCTATTGTGACTCATTCTGCCAACATGCTCTGTTAAGCTGCTCTATAATTCCATACATGTGTGAAATAATTTCTTACTAGAATTACATTCTAACAGCTCTAGTAATAGATCTGCTACTGCCTATAGTATCTTAGTTTGTCACATGGTCATCTTTTGCTTACTAACTTCCTTTTTTTGGATATTTTAAAACATATTTAAGAGTGCATCACATTAGATTATCCTTGAAAATACCTTTTCTATTCACCTCATAATCACAAATTGAGAACATGAAGTTGCCCAGCCAGATTTTGAAGTCTCTTTCCTTGAAGATATTCAAAAGCCATCTGGACATTGTCCTGGGTGAACCTGCTGTAGGTGGCCTTGCTTGACCAAAGGATTAGACCGGAAGAAATCAGAGGTCCCCTCCAGCCTCAGCCATTCTTCTGTCCTAAAATTCAGTTTCCATTTTGGCTTTATCTTTAGAGATACCTTGATATCTCTTCTTGGCACCTATAAAGTAATAGCACCAGCGATACAGAAAATAGTTGATTTTCAGCATGGGGAGAGGATTATGCTCTACAGGGACATTGATTTCAATTTTCTGTGCCTAGTTCCTGTTTTAGCTAGTGAATGAGTACAATGTTTTCAGCATGAATTTCAGTACAGAATTGAATAAATTTATTTTAGAAAATATTTTCCAAATGCATTTCTTTATATAAGGATCTATTATATTCTGATATAATATATCAGACTCCTTTTTCTTTTTATATAATGACCATTCTATAGAAGTTGGAACTCACAACAGTGAAGGGTTGGTTTGCAAGATCACAGAATCACTGAATGTTTTTTTCCTTAGTTGTGCAAGTAATTTTCCGGACTTGTCAGTCATGTTTGCAATTATCTAATAACAAAATGTCAAAGACATATATTTAAATTTTATGATTGTCATGATGAAGTCATATAAAAAGCATAATTTCTACCAATTCATTTAATTACTCTTCTGTGTGTAGTCTTTTTTTTTTTTTCTAAGCAGCCATTTTGTTTGTGGTTTTGGGTTTTTATGTTTTTTTGCTTGCACCGGTTTTGTTGTGTTTGTGAAAAGCTCCTATTTGGCCTCTTCTCCCTTCATATTCATTATTCTAAACTTAGGTGTGCAGAAAACAGCACAGGGTTTTTGGTCTTTGAGTAAATCTGTGAGACATTTCCAGTGAAAGTCTACATCATCCTTTAGTGTGACATATGAAAAAAATAATTGGTTTTTATACAAATGATTGGAAGTAGCAATGTGTTGTATTACTGGAAAGGTGTTTTTCAGTAGTGCCTGTCATATGCCTGCAATAATTTAGATCAATGTCTTCAGGTATTAAGTTTGACTTGTACCTTCAGTCTTGATGTATATTTTAGTTTGGGATTTGGCTCTCTGCGGAGAGCAAATTTCTGCCTGGGCAGGGAGACTGAGGCACAGGCTGCTGCAGGGGAGCCAGCCCGCACTCCTTTTCGGCCCTGAAGTAAACAAGGGTTATCCCTCCTTCAGACCACTTAGCCTTGAGCTGGAGTTCATAATCCAATGTAGATATTAAAAAAGGGCAGTATGCATCCTGGTACTCATATTTCACCCCTTTCAGTGAATAGCTTTCTTTTTGCAACCCAGAAAACATGCCATTTATTCATTCTTCTTTTTTGCAGCATGCTTAATGTTAAGACTCCACTAAGGATAGTTCTGTTGGTTTGCAGGATAGTTTAATGAGTATCTTTGTTTGTTTGCAGGCTGCCTACCCCATTCCCTGCACACCTTCTGCTGTCAAACAGGCAGACATCAATACTGTGTTTTGGCATCTGAAGTACAAGATCAGTAGCAGAACAGCATGAGACTTTCCTATGCTGAGTGCAGAACAGGGAAAAGAATTTTCTTCAGACAGCCAAGTGTATTTAAGTTGAACAAGTAAGATTTTCTTAGAGAACATCATTTATTAACCGGCCAGCAGGCGTCTCTGACAAGAAGTTTACTGTTATTATCCTACTTTACTGATTTTACTGGAAAAATAAAGGAAAAAAAAAATGTCTAGCATCCTGGAATTTTCAGAGTCTAACTGTTGCAGCATATGGTGTCTTTCTGCAGTGCCATCTCAGGACACTAGGAAAGACCAGGATCCATTTCTGCACTTGCTCTTCCAGACTTTGCCCTACAAACAGCAAAGAGAAGAAGAATAGCATATAAAAATCATATATCCCTCCCCTCTTTTTTGAGAGAATGACAGACATTTAATAGGTTCTTCCTGAATTGTGTTTATTACTTGGTTTGGGCTTTTGATGAAGAAACAGTAAGAAATTTGGCACTGATTTATTTTGGTATTTCAGGTGCTGAATCCTGATAAAATCAGTATTCCTGAATGGCAGTTAGATAAGGACCTGCGTATCTTTACTACAAAACCCAATGGAAGGAAAATAACATCTTATGTGAGCATAGGAAATTCTTTTAAGTGGGGAGGTCACAAGTGCTTAATCCTTTAAACAGCAAAACATCAAGGAATGTTCTGTGGAAGACTTTGATTCACTCTCTCCTTCCTGCAAGTGTAGTTTGTGTCAATAGATACCTCTATTTTGCTTTTTCCTTGAAGAGTTATGAAGAAAAGCTCAGAAAAAGGCCACTATATCCACCTGCTTGGGAGAGATTACAAACATAATTAATAGTGTCTAACTGATCTTAGCTTTTAAAAAGAGGAAGAGTCGTGCTTCCTGTCTATGGTGTAGGAGTGTAGTGTAAATCATTGAAAACACAGAAATGTTAGTAGTAGGTGGCCTGAGTTCTAGGTCTTGCTTAGCTTTTGTGAAGTCAAATCCATCCTCACCACCTATCAAAATTCACAGAGTGATATTCGTGTGCAACACTTTATTTTAATAGCAGCTTAGGCAAAAATAAGACTATGCGAATCCTACCCAAAAAGTCAAAAGTTACTTTAGAAGAGGAGATATTTGATTTTAAGACATTTAGGAACTCCAGAAAAGTTTATGCCAAGCCTAGTGCCTTCCAACTTTAATGTCACTGAGCTCTGTGTCAGAAGTACTTTTGACCTCTCCATTTCTTAGCAAGAAATCTGCAGTCTTGCTGCTGGAAACCTTCTCTAGTGTATGGTGAATTCAGTCAAAATGAATGTGTCTTTCATGTCTTCTTACTGTCTGAATTTTTGTTAGTATATATTTTGATATTATTATAATCCCCATGGGGAAAATTATAATAATTGTTGGCCTTGAATATTTTTTAATAAGGCTTAAAGCTTTTGGAGCCTTTAACACACACAGGGCTTATAGATGTTCTAGCGCATAAAAGTGATTGTGTCCAACAGTTTAACCATAAAGATGAGAAGATTTTAGACTCTTTTACTGCCAAGGAGTCTCAGCACTAATACTGAAACCTGAAGGTTTCCTGGAGTGTTCCTGCTTTGCCCCTCCTGACATGTGTTTCACTCATAATAAATGTTTTTCTTTAGGACACCCTTGCTGTCAGAGCCTAAAGCTGCAAGAGACCCCTGAGAATAACCTTGTTTTTTACAGGGTGCTGTATTTTAATGGGATTGTCTTTGCAGGAGGACTGGAAGGGAAGGCTACAGGAACTGTGAGTTCTGGCTCTGCTCTGGACCCTAACTGATGCTGAAGTCCTTACTAGCACACATAGGTTTTGAAGCTGGATTGTGAGGGACAGAAGTGTCAGGTTCCTTGTTTCTTTGGAGCTCTGCTCCCAGACTGACGGGTGCAGTTGGTATGGGAAGGGCCTAGAAACTTTCTTTGTTATTTCAAATTCAGAAGTCTCCGTGCAGTAGAATGTTAACCTCAAGACTGAAGAAAATTGCATCACAAGGATGAGATATCTGTGGTGCTTTGAAAGCGCAGATGACAACATAGGAAGAAAATATCTTCTAAGGCAAATAGAACAGGGAAAAAATATACTGATCCCAATATGATTTATCATTTTAAAATACTAGTAACAAAAATACTAAAAAAGGTGGTACTGAGACATGGAATTAGGGCCTTTTATCCTATGAATGTCATCTCTAATGATAGTATCCTCAGAGAGAGGAGTGCAGAACACATGCCTTTTTCCCCTCAGATGTAGGCAATTGGTATGCTGGTTAATGAGTATATAGAAAAAGAAATAGGAAATGTTATGGGAGAAGAAGGGAAATACACAGAAATTATCTTCTGTCTTTCCTTTTCCTTTGTCTTTTCACTCTTTGCTCCCTTACTTCTGTCCTTTTTAGAGACAAAAGAACAAAATCACTCAGTTGTAAATATGCATGAGTAGGGAATATTTTAATTTCTTTGGTAGACAAGATATACAGATAAAGAAAACCCTTTTGCAGTGTGCACTGAAGACACCATACAGTGATTATAGACAGGGATTAGAGGGGCAGTCCTTTGGCCTCGGTCAGCATTAGGGTCCCTGAAGCAAGTGAAGAGGGCCAACAACACATAGCTGATGTAAGAAGAGGCCAATTCAGTTTCCACTGCAAAGTAAGAAGGTAGATGGATCCATCCCACTAACCTGCCAAAAGAGGTAGCATTCCTTTGGTCAGCAGAGCACAGAAAGCTAATGGCAGGAAAAGCACCAAAGCCACACTGAGGTTGCCTGTTCACGAGTGAAAACCTTAAGCAAGAAAAGCATTTGGAAAGTAAAACAGAAGGTGTCTAGTTACGAGAGTAGTTGAGAGACAGACAAATAGCAGGATATGGCTGATAGAATAAATAGACAAGGAGTCTACAGACATTTCCATGAGTCACCACTGGGCTCCACACGGTAACCAAAATGGCACAGAGAAATGATTCAAGGGGATGCAAGGGAAGTGAATGCAGAAGAAATAAAAAGGAGGATGAAAGCGTTACAAGGCTGAGGAGACAGGGAAATTGATGAGATGGAATGATGTCATGGAGAGATACCTTTCTTGGCCAGACATGTGGAAAATTGAGGTACATAGATTATAGTTCTGTTTATGATCTGCTGCCAGCAAATGCTTGTTTACAGGACTGAGGTTTAATATGACAGCTGTACCTTAATATGACAGGAAACTTTATTTCACAGTAAGTCTGATTGGTCTGGCAAGGGACTGTGTCTGGTAGCTATGGAGGTCTGAAAAGACTTTTTAAATCTAGTACAAATTTGAAAACAACTGAAACGGAAAAAGGAGAATATATCTTTCTTTTTCAAATTTATGATACTGAAAAAGAAAGATTATTTTTTATGAGAATCATTGCTAGAGGCTGGTGAAAGCAAACAAAATCAAATGCACAACTTGGAAATCAAAACATATTTTAAAATGAAGGATTTGTTTTTATCCTTACCAGGAGTAAAAAACTGGAAAAAACCTGAGTCTACTGTTACCATGTAAGTGCCTGAAATGAAATAAACAGTTTTCTGACTTAATGGCTATCCCCATGGCAATAGAGGAGGATCTTGCACTTTAAAGACTGAAAGGAATGAATAGATCAGAAGGAAGCACAGTAGATCCTGACACAGCCTAAGGTACAGCATGTGTCTGAACTGAGATGTGAAGGATACATGCAGAAGGAACTTCCCCTTTATTTCCAAGGTTTATCAGTAATATGAGATCGGAATAGATTGCAAGTCAGACAAGGGCAAAAAGAACCCTTGATGCTTTTAGAAACACTGGGTTTATTGTGTCTGGTGCATTAAAGGTGCATTATTTAATGGTTGTCTAAAACTTTTTTTAGTTGCCCTTCAGTTACATTTATGATTTTATTATTCTATGATTGTCCATTCTGTAGCTTAAATGCAGCCCTGGATGGTTACCAGGATAAAATTTAAAACCAACACGAGCTGTGTCTGTTTATTCCAGGCTTGAAAGGCACTTGGTACCTCTAGCTCTAAGCTGAATAACTCTTGCAAACAGAGTTTGCAGAGCTCTATATGAATTACTGTTAGTTTGTTTGTTTCAGTTCTGAAGTGAAACAAGGAGTGAAAAATAAAAATGTCATTGACACCAACCAAATTCTAAGTTCTTACTTTGGCAAGAACAAAGACCTGATGTTCTGACACAGAATGTTCCAATTTGGCACAAACAAAACCATTAAGGTATTTGAAAGAAAAGCCAAAGAAATAAAGCATTGGCTTCATAAAATGTGATGTGGTAAATTTGTGGTTTAGCACCATAGGTTCAGGGATCAGATTTCTCACTCATGTTAGGACTGGTTGAATTCTTTCCTCTCCCACGTGCTCAATATCCTTGCAGAGCACCCCACTCTCCAGCATGGTAGGACAGTTCTAGTTTGAGCTTTCTCTCTAATCCCTGTTGGTATCCTTGTATTCCATTAGAAAAAAAGATAAATGTATATTTTTTATATTACAGTGTGAGTGAGTCCTTTGGTTGTTTGGTTTTAATTATTTGGTTGGTTACACCAAGAAAGTAAGAGGGCAGGTTTCAGTTCCCTCAAGCAGAAAATGGAATTCAATTTGCATTCCTAGTATCCTGAATATTCCTGGAAAGTCCTGAAAAGCTTTGGTTCTTGAGCCTTTGTGTGACTGGAAAACATTTTCAAAACCTTTCAATAGGGCTATACTGAATTTGTTATTTAAATTCAGTCAGGTTGAAATCCTAGTTTCACCAATTATCATTCACTAGAAAAAAAATCTACCCAGCTAGTGATGAGAGAGAGTAAATTCTACCCAGATGATTTTTACAAATCTTTCCAAGCTCAATTTCAATGGGAACACCCTAGTCTTGACATCTCGTTCATCCCCAAGGTCTCTTTCACAACAAAAACAGGAAAGAGGAGATCCTGGCTTTCTTCTCCCCTGAGCAAAAGTATCCTCTGGAGCAGTTTATTTTTCCTGATCCTTTTAGCCCTTTCATTGTTTGTGAAGCTAGTGGGTGCTACCTTGCCATGGGGACAAGGAGAGGATTGTGATAATATGTCCCATGTTTTAAGATCATTGGACTATCCTGAATCTATATAGATTTATAAAACAAAATGCTGAAGCTATAATTGACCTGGTCCTAATTTCCTCCACAGTAGGTCCAGTTAGTTGCACATTTAAATTTAGAGACAGAGACTGGAAAGAAAATAATCAATTTTGATTGTGCCAAATAACATCTTTGAAAATCTCAGTAGAAAGGGCCATTGCCCAGTAATCCATTGTTGCAGGGATCACGATGAACATTTATTTTATATTGCCAGTAGGGATCTGAAAAGAGCACTCAGAAATCAGAGGGGTCAATTTATTTCAGATGGCCTTTGGATGGTGAAGATTTGTCACTGAAAGAAGTTTAGCTAGCAGAGGAATCACCAATAGTTACCTTTGCAATCCTCCTGTGACAATGCATAAATATTATGCATAAATGTTGAAGGGTGTGGGGAGGTGGAGTTTTTCCCCATTCTGTTGCTATGTAACCAACGACCAGGTATTTAAGGACCATTTACTCTTACAAAAGAGGCAAAAGATTTTGGCTCGGGTGTGGTGAGGGGAGGAGAGATCTGGTCATTGGTAACTCTCACTTGCTTGCTGGATTTGGAGGACAGAGCAGTGAAAAACTGCTGCCTGCTTTTGGCTACGACTGTGGAAAAAGTCCGGCTCTGCACTGCTTTCTCTACCTGGTGGGTGAGCTTTCGTTTTGGGAAAGGGGCACAGGATTCCAACCCCCTTTTCCCCTCCTGGAGGGCGCATTTCCCGGCTGTTCTTACAGCTGCTGCGAAGGGGGACCCAGCTGTCGCCGCCCTGCGCCCCCACC
>VZRL01007178.1:1187201-1222174 GCA_013397895.1 Origma solitaria | reverse complement strand
CACGCCATCCCTGCCCAGCCCATCCGCCATTACCCATGTGACGCAGAGCTGACCTCACAGCACAGCGCCACCTGCAGCTGCACGGGAGTCACTGCACCTGCTCTGCCCAGCTGGGAGCCAACAGCGCCCCTGCTGGCTGTGACCGTGACTGCACCAAACGGGAAAGTGCCTGGCAGCCTAGGGACATCTGACACTGGGTTTTTGGTTTTGTTTGTTGTTACTATTATTGTTACTGATTGTTTGCCTCGTTATAGATACTAGTAAAGAACTATTATTCCTTTTCCCATATCTTTGCCTGAAAGCCCTTGATTCCAAAGTTATAATAATTCAGAAGGAAGGGGGTTCACATTCTATATTCTAAGGAAGGTTCTCACCTTCCTTAGCAGATGCCTGTCTTTCAAACCAAGACAATAAAGAATAATAAGGTTACAAAGTCAAGCGGTCTAACGGAAGAAAAAAGCAAATTCACAGAGTTATAGGATAATCCTGTTGGGAAGAAAACTCTAGAGATTGCCAATCCAACCTCTTGTTCAAAGCAAGGTCAGCTAGGAGCTCACACCAGGTTGCTCATGGATTTATCCAGGTGGGTCTGAAAATATGCAGTCCCCCAGAAACCTGCTCCATTTCTGGGCCATCCTCACATTGTTAAAGTTTCTATTTCCATGCACTTTGAACACTGTCCTGCTGCAATTTATGTGCATTCTTTCTCATCCTGCCTGTGTCTGTCTTCTCAATGACCTTGTCATCGATCCTAGAAGGCTGTTTGTAGGACCCCCTTAATATTTTTCTTATTTAACTTTAGGAAACTTAATTAAAGTTTTCTTCTCAACTTTACTTTAGTTTCCCGTTGTATATGTACATGGCATGTGCTATCATAGAGTGTATAATTACTTTAACAAATGCCACTTCTTTCTTAAGATTTTATCCTCATTTACAGAAAAGGATGGATAGCATCTTACATAAAGGGTCGGAACTTACTATATTTTTATCCTGGATTTTTTAGCATGCGCCCTCATTCTTTCTTTGAAAGACTCTTAAAATTAACCTCCTAAGAAGGTTTTCTCATTGATTCTAGTAGTATTGACTGTAAGACTCGTGCAAGAATTGGAATTGGCATTACACAAAATTGCATAGACTAGTCCTGTATTTTTAATTTCTGATTTGTAAAACAAGCAAAAAAAAGTTCCTGCAAAACATTTTCAAATTAGAAATTGACACATTTATATTGAGCAACTCAGACTGAACAAAGCTCTGATACTTAGGTTACATGATTTTTTTTCACAATTTCATAACTTCAAATACCAGGTGGGCTGAAAGTTTATTATGCTTATTTTATAAGTAGGAAATTGAAGGACAGAATAAGAAACTTTTAGGACAATTCTATATTTGGTATTTCTACACTTGGACACCTGAGAACATTATTAAACACAGAGTCTTGAGCCCTTGTTCTCATCCAAATAAAGAGATGAACCCTTGTGGACCTTTAGGAGACTATGATACTCTAGAAAGAGAATGAAAGGGACTTGAGTTTTTTCTGTTGCTCTGTGGGGATCTTCACAGGGACAAGCATCTTGACTTAATTATATTTACAGCTGTTTTGGAGAATAGAGTGCAGCTCATACATCTGCTGGGAAGGAGAACTGCCAAAAGTTGACACTCTGCTTACAAGTCCTGTACAAAACTAAAAATAAGTGATGGTTTTCTGATTTGATCAGTCTGCACCCCAACACAGTAGGTTTTGGAGGAGAGCACACAGAGGGGGCCAGTATCTCTGCTCACAACAGAGATCCACATCCTCTGCAGTGGTGGTGACACGTGGCAGGACATGGACTGCAGCTACTCAGGAGTATGCGTCCCTGACACATCAGAGACCTTGGACCACATTTAGTTTTTAAGGGTCGATGCAATTCTACCTTTCAGGGCTGTAGAGTCACCAGGGGCCTCTCATGAGGGCTCAGTTTAGACGTGCCTCATACCAGCAGTAGCACATGGGTGCTGTGAGGGTGTTCAAAACCCAACTGGACATGATGCCAGGCAATGAGCTATAGCTGACATTGCTGTAACAGGGACTAGATGATCTCCAGAGGTGCTGTCCAGCCCCAAATGGTCAGTAATTCTGTGTTTCTGTGACTTTTTATCTCTACATCTGACATTTCAATAAACTCTCCACAGACTACAAAATGAGTGGTGCTTGCTTTCATTTACAGCTCTTTCTTTCTTGCCCCCCTTTTAAAATAAGCTCAGAAATCTCTAATTTGTGGTCTTTTGGCTCTTCATGGATTTTGTGGGGGTTTCTCCATATATTCTGAAGCATAGATCCTGAACACTACCCCAACTCAGGACCTGTGTGGAGTTATGTTCAGGCTACATCTGTACGTCAGGCTACATCAGGATACATACTATATCTACAGTCCATAGACCCATCTGTTTTCTCAGTAATAGATGGTGGGAAAAGGATATCATAAGATCATGCTACCCTTCCTGCACCTTTGCTGCACCAGCTTCCTGCAACCTGGCAGTTGTCAGTGTTTTTACCAGAGTCTTTATGTTCCTTAATGGTCATTTCACCCATGCATTTACCACTCAATTTGAACCAATTTGCCATTCTGGATTCCATAACATCCTACAGCAATCATTCCACAAAATGCTTTTGTCTGCATGTGTTTGCTTTAAAGTTGCTGCTTAAGTTCATTTCTTTCTTCCTATGTGTGACTAGTGAATAATCACTCCCTCCTTGTGTCCTCCATGATTTCATGGAGGTGCCTGTGATTTCATGCACTCCAAAAGTATTCACCTAAGAAATCTTTCTTCTGTGCTAAAGAATGCTAATCTATCTACTTTAAAAGCAGTTGTTTCATACTCCTACTCATCTTTGCCATCTTCTACTGTTTATTCTATTAGACATATCCATGGGCTCAGAAGAGAGGACTGTTTGTTATGCTTAAGATATGGACAGACGGTAGCATCCCATTTTTTCTTTTATTTCTTCTTTTAATTATTATTATTATTTCCTTTTCTTTTTTAAATCCTTTTTTTAATTTTCTTTTTTATTCTTAATGTGTAATGTTTTATTTTATCTACTGAGCAGACATCTTCTTAGAATAATCCATATTGCTTCCATGATCCATTTCCTGAGATGTAAGAACTGATTTAGGTAGAACCTTTAAGTAGATAATATCTAGTCAGAGTTGGTTTTCTCCATGTGTTTACATTACATCATCTACATTAAAATTTATCTGCAATTTCCAATTTTGTTAGAACTGTGGCTTTCCCACAGCAATACCCCAGTTTTGTTAGGCAGTGCTTCATCAACTCTTTCTGGCTTGGCTGTGCTTTGGTTCCACAAGCTCATCATGATGTATTTGTGGCCTGCCTGCAGCTGCCTTCTTTGAAGTAAATCATTTGTGGCCATGTTTTTGGTGGTAAATGGAGATGCTTCATCTGTGTATTTATCATATGTACCTATCCTGAGTATCCATCTCATCAAAATTTTTGTAACTAACTGATTCCAACTACTTAGGCTAGAGGCAATTTGAGCTAGTTAATTATATTTGAAAAGTCAAATTTCACTACAAACTCATGCCTATTGAAAAGCATGCTGTAGTCAGACCAGGAATAATATATTCCACAAAAATAGATGTATATGATCATTTGTTCAAGCATGGTGACTGTCTTGTAATCTCAGGGAAGACAGAATGACTATTAAAAAAAGTCTCATCATAAAAAATTATATTTACCTGTAATTCATTAGTAAGCCATGTCTTCTTATGTTGTTCATTCAAACATCTTGCTACTTATATGTTCTTTGTAGTTTTTGTAAGTCAAATAGCCTTAGTGAAAGCAACTGTTCTTTTCAGGTCAACATTAAAGTTTTGCCCTACTCTTGGGTTTTTCATTTTGTAAATCATCCTTATATCAATCCTTTGAAGCATTCTTTTTTTCTGTGATAGCTTAGCAATCATTATCTTGGTGCTTTCAAATAAAATCTCAACAGTACTGAAAGCCTTGCCTTATAATAAGGTCTAGGAATACACTGTTCTGATTCTCCAGACCTATTTTTCATAGGATCTTGTTCCTAACAATAGTGCCAGGAATAATAGTCCTCATTTTCACCTGAAAGCAGACCACATTTTTAATCAGATTCACAGGACATAACATACCTCTTGACTTAGCTTCATTGCTCTGTCAAAATGCTCTGAGTGCGTCTGCAACCACTAATTCTTTCCCCACTTGGCGTTCAATTTGCAAATCATATGTTTGTAGCTGAAAAAAACAAGCTCTATTCTTAGCAGCAGCAGAATGGTTTGCCAGGCCCCTTTTGGCACTGTCAACATGTGGTTTATGGTCAGTGTCAGCTAATAGTGGCCTCTCATAAATAAAAACATGAAATATTTTTCACTCATGGACTGAGACCAAAGCCACTTTCTTTATTTTCATTTTTTGAAAGATTGGTTTTACTTCATTCCTATGATGATTACTCTATTGGGGTTTTTAAGTTTTGACCACACCATTGTAAAGGATTGTGCAATGCTTTTCTTAGAGCCATCCGTGAAAAAACTTGTTTTGCATTTATCATCACAGCAACTCACAACTGAATTCTCATCAATCCTTTTAATCTCTTCCCTCTTTTAAGGGCCAGAATGAGTGTTTTGTCTCTGTCAAGATACCAATTCACTACAGCCTGGTTTCCTAAGCACAGAAAAAAACCCCTTATATTTACCATTTCTCTAAATATTCCCCTTGCTTCTAGATAAGGGAGTTTTAGTGTAAATGTATAGCTTCTTGGAGTTGACATCTAAATGAAGGGTCCTTTTTCTGCACTTAATTGCACCTGCCTGGACATTTGTTGATTCTTCTTGTTGCTGTGTGTTTCTGAATCAAAGAGCCTACTTCCTTCTTGCCTCAGACTTAAGAGGTTCTGTGGGATCACTGGGATTTTCAAATGGAGTACATAGAAGAGAAATGTGAATTTCCTGCTCCTTTGAACATAATCTTGGAACACGTTTGACACCTTGAGTTCCCCTGCCATCTCCAGTGAATGCATCTTTTGGATGAAACCAAGGGTTTTGGCATGTTTCTAATCTGGTCTTTTCTTCTACTACTATTAAATGAACATGTTTTCCATACTCTGTAAAATGGAGTGTAAATACATCACACAGAAAGAAACTGGGAAGAGATAATGTAAAGATATTTCTATCATAACACTCCTTGTGCCTTTGCACACACACAAGTATACAAAATTGACACCAGAGCAGCAAATAAAAAATCTGCTGCAAAGACATGGCAAAGCGAGCTGCACACTTGCAGCAGGAGAGTAGCCCGTGGCAAGAGGTGATGGGCAGCAAAGCCAAAAATCCAAAATCTGGCTGGTGAGTGAGCTCAGAAGGAAGTAGAATGGGCCATTCCTGGGGAAGGGCAGTGATGCCCCAAGGCACATGAGGGACACTAGCACCGAGCTCTCTGATGCTACCCTGGATTATGGCAGTGTGTTTCTTCAGTCCACAAGGTTGTTGCTGGATTTTTCCCTTGGAGCAAACATTTGCTTTTGGCACCACCTTGGCCTCTGCTCCTCTGACCATATTAGAAGTACTGTGCCCCATTAGGTCTCAGGCTGACTGCCCATTTGTCATCACTGCCCTATGGGGTTTGTTTGAGCTATCAGTTCTGTGGTGTTCGCTGTTCCTCCTAGGTGTGTGTACCACAGAAATGTGTCCAAGGCCTTGTATCTTCTGTTCCATATACTTAACATTGGAAGTGCTGTTCAGCAAAGGATACACAGCTTTTTGTGTTGTTTCCTTGTGGAATTTTATTTTGAGCTCTTATATACTTTTCTATTCCAGGTCACTCTTTTCACATATCTTGCTGGGCTTAGGTGTCCCAAAGTGTTTCATTCTGGTCAGGTAGGCTCCTTTCCTTGTGGAAATCAAATGGCTTTGTTCAAAGGTTAATTTTGGGAACTCCACAACAATCTTGAGGCATTCTGCCTTGTATCTAAATCCAAATTTATCACTTATTATGTAGTTTTGTTAGTCCCACATACCTTCCAAGCTGCATCCTTCAGCTGCCAGTCAGTCTCTGTTCAACTATTTTTACTTCTTTTTACTTCTTAGTGTATTGAAACCTGTTTCTCCTAAGTTTCATCGTCATATGAAGATAAGGAAAAGATAAGAAACAGCAGCGGAAACAGTTGAAGTGAAGTCTTGTAAAATCAATAGCTACACTCTTGTTTTTATAATACATATGAAATAAACATGGTACTACACTGCACTGACTGTACAGCATTTTAGCTTTCCTGATTTTTTTTCAACTACTATTGCTCAGACTTTCCTAAAATTACCACTTTCAAAAAATTCAAAATATGACTAATATCGGCCTCCAGACTCTGACATCTATGAAGAAACATGTCTTAAGAAAGGGTTGATTTTTAGTAGAAATTGTTTTAGTCTTTGAGCCATTTAAGCATTGACAGGAACCTCTTTTACTGTCCCATAAAATTATACTTCAATAAATGTCCTTTTCTAAGACTGCAAGATGGAAAGAAAATTAAATTTTGACCTACCAGTTGATGTTGAAAGAATGTGTTCCCAGTGTGTGAACATGAAAAGAATATATTTGTTGCCTGCTTTCTCCTCCAACGCTGACCTGAATGACCCACTCCCCCACCTTAGCATCTTAGCAGAGAATATGAATCAGTTTCTACTTCTGAAGGGCAGTCATATGTTTTCCATCACTCAGCACCAGAGTTTACTTCTTCATAAAGCTAAGCATGCTGACTTGAAATATGGAATTGCAGAATAGTTGGGTTGGAAGGAAGCTTTAAAGGTTATCTAGTCCAACCTCGCTTGCCGTGGGCAGGGACGTCTTTCAATAGATCAGGCTGATCAAGACCATGTCTGATGTGAACTTAAACATGTCCAGTGATCATAGAATCATAGAATGGTTTGTGTTGGAAGGGGACTTTTAAGATCATCTAGTTCCAAGCCTCTGCCATGGGCAGGGACATATTCAACTAGACCAGGCTGGTCAGAGACCCATCCAACCCAGCCCTGAACATCTCTGGGGTGAGGCATCCACAACTGCCAAATGTGGGCAAACTGTTCTGGTGCTTCACCACCCTCACAGTAAAGAATTTTTTCCTAATATCTTAATCTAAACCTACTCTCTTTCGATTTGGACCCATTCTCCCTTGTTCTGTCACTACATACTTTTGTAAAGTCTTGCCCCATCTTTCCTATAGATTCCCTTCAGGCACAGGAAGGAAATGATGAGGCATTCAAAGCTTCTGTATTAGTCTATCCAAAGCTTCTTTGGGCAAGCTATATGCTTCCATTCTTGCCCTAAAGACATTCATATTTAATTTTTATTGGTGCTTTCTCATGACCTCAGTAAAGCAACTCTTCTTTTTCAGGCTGGGAACATTTCTTCAGAGTGCTCACATGTCAGTTATCCCACACTGACCCACAAAGACCATTTCCATACAGCAGACTTCCCCTTGACCAAAATCCTCCTCTGGTTTTTGCAGGAAAACCGGCATTGAACAGCATTAGGAGCAGGAGCTGATCTTAACTCTCCACACCACCTATTAGAGAAAAACCTTGCTCCCATGAGTCTAACTAAACAAGAGCTTTCCAACCTGACGCCCTTTACCACTGTGAATTTTATGTTCTGCAAGCACCCTCACAGCTTCCTAGGGAGTGATGCTCAGCAATTGCAGCACCCTCCAAGGTCCCTCAGGCCAGAGCACTCCCTGACACACGCAGGTCTGGGGCTGTCACTGCACTGCAGGGCTGCACTGTAGGTAGTGCCAGCTGGGAGCTCTGGGCACAGATGGCTCCCAGGCACCGTGTCCTATGCACTGGTATGGCAGCCTGCACTTGATTTGGTCAGTTAGAGAGTGTTTGATTTTCTCTGCATATCTCTTTTGGAAATTAACTGTTTCCATTTCATACATCAGCTTCTCTTCTAAGTCACAGGTACAGAGTCAATGGCTGATTTGGAGCTGCCATGGCCTCCTCTTGGAGTATTATTGTTTGAACATCTGTCTGTTTAAAAAAGCCCTGCTTGCTCTAATTGCAGCTTTGGGCAGCATCTTGGCGCAATACACTCTTGAGGTTTGATTGACTATTTTGTCTATTTTCATCTTCTGTAGAACGATTTTGCTCCTTTCTGAGGGGCATGGCATGATCTTTGGAAGCATCTCAAATCACTGCCATAAAATTTAATGCAAAGACCAGAGGGTGAGACATTCTCCCCTTCCAAAAATTTCTGAGTGCCCCTGTTGGCTGGATAAGCTCAATCTCATTGTATGCAGTGGAGCTGAGCCAGCTGACACCACTTGTGAATCTGGCACTTCGTGTTTAGACAAAAACTACTGTTTAATGCAGAATCTATTTTTTACCTCTAAGAAAGGAGTCCAGGAACTGCAATCACAAAGGGGTTTACAAATGAGTCTATAATTTAGAGCCTCAAAACCATTGTTGATCTGCTGTTTTATCCTGGATTAGATATCACAGGCTCCAGGCAGCCTTCTGCCCCAATGTGCTGAACAGCTGATGCCTTCTTAAACCTGCCCCACTAGACCTCTGCATGAGGTGCACTAGGGCTGAGCAAGCCTGCCTGGGGAGCATGTAACTGATTTGGCTTCACAAAAAATGTGTCAAGAAAAGATAGTGGATGCACACCCCTTAGTTGTCATCCTCCTCACTTGTTCAGCACTTCTGTGATTACCCCCCGGTATTGGACATCTGTGAGACAAATATAACTTTCACCTGAGGCCATCAAAGTCAACTGCACAGGGCAGGGTGGAAATATTCATATTTCCTCTGGGTCTTGTTCCACTTACCTGGAAGAAGTCAATATGCAGTAGTTCAGAGAAAGGATGAGGATGAAATATTTTTTCCTGCTGAATTATAGCATCCCAACGGAAAAAGGAATACAAGGGTGCCAAATGTGATTAATTTTAAGTATGAAGTAAAATAACAGCAATATTTAGGCTCCTCCCTAGGTAGATAAGAATATTGATTACTAGTCTGTAAAATAATGCCTATAATACTCTTTTTTTTTCATTTTTGGTTTTGTCATTACTGGAATTGTATACATAGATGAAGAATAGCCTCAAATGATGGAGAGCTAGAGACTGACTGCAGAAAGATTTTAAACCAGTGAGATATCTTGTGTGAATCTATATTTTAAAACAATGATTGACATGTATAATTTTGAGTTGGGTAGCTCACCAAGAATTCTTTTTCCCAGAATTTAAATCCATTTTTCTTTGTTTACACTGAAAATATTCTACATTCCCCAAGTACAGGAAGCTACTCTCACTATAAAACCTTTCCATTGCAGCTTTTTCTTTTCTGTCACTTCCAGCAGTTAGAGACTCTTATTTATGACTTTAATATAAATTTCTTCCCTAGTGTATTTGTTGCTGAGGTCTTGTCTAAATTTTTGTTTTAAGTTGTAGAAGTTCTTTATTCCCAAAGGCATTATTCTCTATCAGAATTTTGTCTATTTTCACTCCTAAAAATGAAACTTGAGATTTTCTTGATACTGTATATTAATTCTCTTCATCTTTAGAATTCTTTTCAATTACATTGATCCGTCTTAGATTTTATATGCAAGTGCTTTATTTCAAACTTAGGATGAACTGAAAGAGAGTCCAGTTTGTCTGAGAGACTTGTGGGATGGACAAGAAAGGATTTGTGCCCCTCATTTCTGAAACTTTGGACTGCAGACAGAACAGTACCTAAGTACAAACTGCTAATGCAATTTGAGATATCAGATGGCTCAGATGACTCAAATGTCCTAGGGCATTTCATGTCTATGGCCCTTGAAATAACACTAAATATCTACGTTCAGGTAACTGATTCCTACCTGAAGGTAATGGGTTTAAGACACCTGAAGTTTGGTAGCTAAACATAGGTGTTTACGTGTAAGGCAGGTGCCAAGCTTGCATTATAGCCAGCAGGGCTCAATTCAGACTGGCAGCTGGAGGCACACGATCTGAGGCTGCACATCATGTTTATTTTTGGCTTTCAGGCTTTCATAAAGAGTATGCACTTTAGTTTGTATGTCACACTCGGGTCAGAAGAAACCATTCCTCACCCAGAGGTGTGCTAAGGGCACTGCACATTTGTGTTCTTTTCAAACAAAGTGGATTTTCATGTGCATTTATTTGTTGGGAGCTGGGTGGGCTGTAAAATTAGCCAGAGCCATGCAAAAGCCTTGCACCCACAGCCCACCACGTGAGGTCCCATAGCAGAGTATGACACTCACAGGCTCCATGTCCTTCTTGGTCCTGGCCGTCGTGGGTTCCCACACTTCTCCTGCAGCTCAGCGACAGCACTGTCCCTGGAAAACAGAGCTGGGGGGGCACTGCCCCTTCCAGGAAGGAAGAGGTCTGGCCACATGACAGTGGAAGTGCTGGGGCAGGGCTGGCCGGCAATGCCTCACAGCCACCGGTGCTGATCAGGGTGTGACAGTGCCCTTGGCGCTGTTACAGGGGTCACGTGGCGCTATCTAACTAGATACAGCTGACATATGTCTTTTAAAGATGTAATTATTACTAAGATGCTGAAGGTAATGTCCCAATAACCCATTTTTATCCCCAAAGAACTAACCAATTTATCCTATTTCCATACAAATGCCTTAAGAAAGGTGAACAGACGAAGTAATTTTTAACAGCCTAATTTTTCTCCTAGGGGAATATTGACAACTCCTCTTAAACATCACCCACATCTATCAATATGCAGCACATTACAGGAATGTCAAGTTATCACGAAAGTAGCAATGGAAAGATATTTTTCAGTAGACATTTATGCAGCAGAACAAATTCTGAAAAGCATTTTTCTTGTCTTTGCTGGGTTGTCAACTTTTTTTCTGAAACAGTGTGAATGGTCTCTTAACATTGAATCACCTCTAGCAAAACTACTTGTAAAGAATCAGACTTGGATGGCTTTTTTCCTTAGTGCACCAAGAGTGAGACTGGCTTCATAGAGGGAAAGGGAATGAGTTGTAGGAAAGAGATTTCTTCACAACGTGTCAGGTTAGAGCTGTTTGTGCAGAGCACACAAATGTACATGGGCTGAACATCAGGAACTGCTGGCCTTGATAGAGCTGAAGTCCCTTTGCTGTGACTGCCCATGAAGCCTGGCAGTCACCATTCCCTGCCATCACTGCAACTGAAGAGCCCAGGAGGTTCTGACAGTGCAGCCTTAAACTCAATGATTTATCTTGCATCACTCCCAAAGATTATATTGATATGTGACTCTGTTGTGACCTCTATCGGATTTTTTTCCTGACAGATGGTAGTATTTAAAAAGCAAGTTATGATTAAAGACTAAAGAGAAATATTAACATTCTGTTGAAAAATATACAAAGTAGGTTCCCTCCAAAAATTATAAGAACAAAATAAGACTGGGTTTAGACTCTTGCTTTAATAAGTTTGGATGGTCCACTCTTACTTGTGGGGCAAACCAAATCCTTAAGTTGCTGATGTTTGGGGATAGTCGAAATTTCTTTATGCTGTGAGGCCAGCTTTATGTCAGCTTGTGTCTGTACTCTTGTAGGTACCAAATTGTCTTTCAGAGTAATTTTCAGAGTTACTGAAAACAGTGTATCTATGTATAGAGGTATGAGGAGAAATGTCAAAGCTCAACAATAAATAGGATTTATGATTATTTATTGTACTTGCTGATCTGAGTGCAATACAAGTTCTATGTGTTAAGCAACAAACCCCGACACTTAGCTCCTAAATAGGCTTCAGAAATAGGTATCATAATCCTATTCTTCTTCTTAAGAGGGATGATTACCTACTTCAGGCTTTTGTAGTGGCAGCAAAACTTCTATACACAGATTTCTGTTTCTAAATGTCAGGAGGAAACGGTCAGCCAAGTTCATCTGCAATTTCACTCTATGAAAAGACCTATAGTATCATCTAGGTCAGGAAAAACACTCTAAATTTAATATATTGCTCAGCCACAGACATTGTCCTGGGAGAAGAAATGCACATCAGCTTCTATCAATTCAACCCGTGGAGAGTTTCTTAGTGGAAAACAAGCGAGCAATTGTGGCAGCACAGCTTTAGCTCTAGCTTTAGATACCTATTTTAACCAGCAGCAGAATATTTTGGTGAAAACACTTGAATACACTTTGAATACACTGTGATCTCTTTATCTTCATGGCTTCTAAAAGAACTGCCATATCATTATCTTTTTTTTAACAGCACTTATTTACATTTTAAAGGGCTTCAATTAGCCTCTCTTCTGTGAGTTACACACAAACCATTTCCACCCAAAAATTATTAAAAATACTTAGTCTTCTTAACTTAGTTATCAGTCTGAAGTCTGATAATTTCACCTCAAACTCAGAAGAGGGGAAACATCTGATACCATTACAGAAAATTACTAGAGGCTGTACAGTAATACTATTCAGAGGACACTTTAAAGACTCACAAATTTCCTTAGGTAAATCTTTTTCCTCCGGAGCAGACATTGTAGGTTTATTTTGAAATTACTTAGATTGTGTTATTACTTTCTGTAGAAAAGTTGTAAAAACATATTTTGTATAAGAAAAGAATATAAAAAATTCCCAGCACTAAGTTGTTTCCAAATGCCTTGAAAGTACAGTGGGGGAAAAAAGGAAAATAAAACAAAGAAGAGAAAAAAGTCATCTATATCATGCTGTACCCAGTAAATATTGCAAGGTTGCATTCCTCCTCTGTAGTCATCTTGCTATAGAGCTCTGTGTGTTATGGATCCTGTAATGTTTCCCATTTCTGCTGCTGTGGGCATAGGCAGCTGACATTTTTGCTGCCATGGGAGCTGGAGGGGAACTCTGGCAAGCACTAACTGTAATTTCTTTCCAGATGGAACATGTCCCCCTCAAAAAATTATATTAATCTATCCCTTACTAAAATTCCTTATTTTAAGTCAAATTTTAGTTCTTCTTCCTAAGAAGTCACCAGAATGTGATTTAAGTAATCATAAAATCTGAATATTTTAGCATTAAATATATTATTATGTCTTAGCACCTGAGCATTGGACTATTTTGTCACTCTGGTTGAAATCTCACCTCTTAAAACAGATTGCTATTTTGCTATTCAGTTCAGGAGAACGAAGAATTCTTTTACTGAGCATTTCTTTGTTCTAGAAGTATTGAAACAGTCCATGAAGTAAAGGCTTAATCATCATTAATGAAAACAACTCCAGTCTTCGGTCATTAATAACTGAAGCTATACCTTCATGATATAAAATGCGAAAATTGTCCTTGTACAAATAAGCTCTAACAAATAGATGTCCAAAATCCAGAGGAAAGAGTAAAACACATTGTGTGATTAAACAGGCTGACATATGATATTTTCTGAGTATCCACTAAAATAAAGGGTTTAAATATAAATTGCAGATTGGAGCAATGCATTCCAGATGTTTTTTGGGTCAGAAAGGAAAATACAATTCGAGTACACAATATTCTTCCATAAGAGATGAAAATGCAGGATTCCTGTCCCTGCAGCAAGGGCAGGACAATGCCTAAGACATTTACACAGGCTTCTATCTGGTAGAAGCAGCTACACTCATCTGGGGGTAGCTTACCAACAGAAAAAACAAAGAATAAAAGAGTTGACTGGGAATGTGAGCATATGAGGTTGTCCTGTTCTGCTTGTTTTTTCCAGTTGGAAGTTTCTGCATCCTGATTTGGAGCTAGCCTGGCATCTGGAACCAATTCAAGAGAAGCATGAAAAGCATTGAGGAAAAGTCAGTTTTAACCTGGCTGCTATCTCTGGAGAGGACAGTGCCTTTGTCTGCTCCCCACTCACCTACTTGATGTCCATAGGGACTGTCTGTAGCCCTCACTACCAGTTCTAAACAAAAGATTTGCAATCCAGAATAGGGAACAAAAGAAATTGGAACAACAAACCCAGAAATACGGTGTGTTGGAGACTCTGTACTTCAAGCAAGCAATTAAAAACCCAACTCGAACTCCCCCTAGGAAGAAAACTCACAATTTGCACAGTCAGCTTTATTCACTCTCATGAGGTTCCTCTGGCAGCCCCTCAAAGCCACTTGCCATAGAACAGGGATGCTGGGTTATGTGGCATTCCCTTGGCATATGGGTTTTTCAGGACATTTGATTATGATGTTCATTCTTTATAAATAAAAAGGCTGTACATATTTTTAACAAGAATGCTAATGTGTGTGTGCATATGTTACATATACAATAATATGTATATACATTAAATTATAATATGTAATGTATATCATACTAATATATCTACCCTATATATATGAGATGTGAAAGGCATTACATAATTCTAGAACACTGTCAAAACCAGCCTTTGAATCACTTCTGATTATTGTTCAATGACTTAAAAAGTCGAGTGATACATCACAAACTGACATTTTTTCCAATGCATTTTGTAGATAGATTCTGCCCCAGGCAAGGCACCTGTAAGATGCCATGGTTATCAGAAGGGCAGCTTGTTCCCTAGCGTGCACAGGCACAGGCATACAAACCTCTAAGCAGAAGCTGGAGAAGGGCACCCTTGCCGAGCTCTTTGCTTCGTGGAGGCTGCAGAACATCTGCAAGGTGATAGCAGCTCATGCACAGACGTGAACACTCTCTCTCTGGTGCTCCTCACCCCTTTCCACTCATGCATCCATCCTCTTCGATGAATCATTGCCATTCTAAGCATAAAGACCTGGGAGGCTTCACAGCATCCCCACAGTCAGCGTCAGCTCTGGAGAGAGCCGGAAAAGTCCACGTAGACAGAGGGGTTTAGGGAACTTTGCTCTCAGAGATATTTCACTAAAGGCCTGACTGAGGACATGCTGCCAATAAATTACCTCTCTGGCAATCTTTCTCTCCAGTGCTGGTTTGCAGCACATTGGCAGCAGGCAAAGGACCCTGTTCCCAGCTGGAGATGACAGAGAGGTGCTCTCAGATGACATAACACCTTTTTTCTTTATCTCTTTGCTTCTGCAGAAGGGCAAAACACAGCTGTCAGCTCCTGATGCAAAGCCAGGTCCCAAGCCAGGTCCTCCTCCACCTCCAGCATGTTGTGGCTGGCAGTCAGGATCTGAATGAAGGAGTCCACACCACTGCATTTCCTTGTGCCAGTCACAGCAGGGAGTGTATCCATGTGTTCAGCCACTGCTGGGTCACCGGGCTCCTCAGCAGTGAGATGCCCTCTTTCTAAATACAGCAATTGGAGAAAATGAGAGGAAGGGAGAAGAAGGGAGGAGGAAGAGGATAGCCTTCTGTAAATGGTGTCCTTTCTTCTGTGCTTGAAAGTGAGTGGTGTCTGCAGTTTCCACAAACTCAGGGGTGGTGAAGGCAGGGAGCCCTGCCCACAGCCCTGCCCACAGCCTCCCATCCTTCGTGGTTGGCAGTGGTGCTTTTCTGCTGGAGCGTGGAAGGGCTGGTCACCACCAAGTCGCTTGGTGTATTTGCAGAAAGACATGGATAATATTTAGGAAGTAGAAGTGGCACCACAGGTAATAAACACATCTTTCACTATTATTTAATTTTTTTTTGAGTTTAGTAGTTGTTTAGTGGAAAAAAGCTCTGGAGAACTGGTGCCAGATTTAGCATCAGCAGGGATTTGAATGGGAATTACTGACAGAAAGTTACATTGCTTTTTAAAATAAATTTGGCGCCAGACACAACAAAGTTTACCATCACTGCCGCAGAAAAAAAAGATCAATGAAGTGTGAGAAAATACTGGAAATTAATATTTATATACAGGAAAATTAACTGAGAAGCTTAAGAAACATTTTAGTGTTTCCCTCATCTTGGCTTGCTATTCCGCATCTTATATTTTCATGTAGAGAAATTAGATTAAATATTTTGGCCTAACTTGAAGATGATCTCAGAACACTTTTAAGGGAGTGCTCTTCTACTTGTAAATTAGTCTCATTTGGATATCACACCTATGTGACAGTGAACATTTTTTTTAATTCAGTAGTCCTGAAAGATGGGTCATGATGTAGAAGAAACTATGTTGGTATTCCTTCTGAGCCCTTTAGTACCCATTAAAACCCACTGGAACTGGCAAAAAGAAGTTTAAATGTCTTTCTGCTTTTTATTAACCTTTCGATAGATAACTGCATTGTCCCCAGAAATATTTGGCTCAGTGTTGAACCTCTTTTTTTATTTGTTCAACTGTTTGGGATAAACTAGGGTTCAATTTAAAAAACATTTTTACTGTGTGGAGAAATTATATTAATATGATATTAATAACTGCCTGTTCTTATTAACAGGAGTTTCCAGAATTTGTCTGTGAGCACTGGTGTATTTAATAATTTTGTCTTTCTTTGAAAGAAACTTAATATATGTAAAAAAGCCTGCATAATAAGACTAATCATTAAGATATGTTTTGATGCAATGAAAACCCCATAATTACGGCATCCTAATCTACTGTTTAATGTCAGTTTCATCAGTGAGGTGGCATGTGTTCAAGATGTTTCATGGCATGGAAAAGCAGACTTATTTTTCAGTTCTTTACTTTCACAATAAACAAGTTTTTCACAACTGGGCAAGTGGGTCCAATGATCATGTCATTTATATCTCCAAATCAAATTTGAAAATTGGGTATGATAACAGGCCTAATAAGGTAAAGAAGATTACTTACTTAATATAGTGTGATGCCACACTTGCCAATTAGTTGTCTTTTTAATTCACTGTAAAAGGAGTTGGCTAATGCCAGGGACTTGTTCTACTCTAATTGGAATCCTGTGTTCATGAAGCATAATCGCCTGTTAGAGCAACTGCATCGACATCCTTCATTTAGTAAAATCCTTATTCTTCAAATATCAACTGTCATAATTCCATCAAACTCTGTGGAATAAGCTACACATGCTACTAAAAAGAAATGCAAAATTCTCATAAAATAAAAAAAAAATAATTTAAATTTTTTAAAATATATAATGAAGTATCTAATCTCAGCAGTAGAAAATTTTCCTTATTTAAAAAATATCTTTCAAAATTCAGATATTTGTTTGCTACCTGCCAGAGCTGGAGAATGTCAAGAAGCTTTATCTTTTGTATGTGGGAAATCAGTGACTGATGGATAATATTCCTTGAGAATGAAATAAATTCTGAAGTAGATGCTATTATACACTCCCTGGCAGTCAACTGAATGTTGCTGTATATTGTAATTACCTAAGAGTTTCATTTTTAAAATTTTATTTTAACAAAAACAAACCCTTTTATTATTCTGATTACAGTTGATAATCAAACCACTAGCAGAACATGTTTTTATTAAAATAGTGCAGCTCCCTTCAAATGCTTCGTGAAGTCTTGTCTTTCTTACTCAAATTTCATTTATGTGAGGAAAAACCAGGTTGAAAGGCTCTAGCAATGTGAAAATAGATCATTTTGACATCTTTGAATGAAAGTATTATGGGGTTTTTTCTTTGAATAGCTTTTTATTTTGGTTTTTGTGTTCCATATAGATGTATGTGAGATGTGGGAAAAATCTGAATTGGAAAGAATTGATCCATCTGAAATGATGTATTTTTCATTTTGCCAAACACATTGATATTCAAGTTTCCAGAAGTGGGATCAAAATGTCTCTAGAAAACTCTAAGATTTAGCAGGATTTTCATTCTCCATATAGTTCTAGCTTTGCCTTAAGTTATGGAGCAGAGATGTTCCCGGAGTTACAGATAAAACAGCCTCTAATAACTCTCTACATGGATGTCTACCCTTGAAATGCGAACAGACACAAAAGCTTTGAGACAAGCAGCTTTTGGGTGTCAGCTTGAAATTCAGAGACGCTTCTCTCTGGTGGCTTCATTTAGCAATTCTTGAAGAGTAGAACTGAAACAAAAGAGCCACATTGTCTGAGTATTTTCTTCAAACAACTCTTATCCACCCTGCCAAGGAGATGGAGATGTTCTTCTGTAGAAAATTAACCCTTTGAAGCCTGAGAAAGGTTCAAATCTTGCTTTTACCTTTCAAAATTTCCTGCAAACCATGCAGTGGCCAGTGGTTTGTGCAGAATGAGTCTTAGCTACTCAAAATGAGTCCGAGTGGTTGTCCATGGTTCTCTGCCAAGTTATCCTTGCATCAGCAGAGAAATGGAAGCAGAAATAGGTGAAATTTGAGGATGATATTCCAAAAATGGAGGTAAATATCCAAAAATCTTTGAGAAGGCAAGATCATATTTTTCAGAGGTGGCATGGTGGATTTGTCAGGGACCAGACTTCCCAAAGAGATCCAGATCCCCTGACCCCTTGGCCACAGTAATGGCAGGTTGTGGTCCAAAGCGTCACCAAGTCTGATCTTGTTTTCCAGCTGGCTTAGGCAGATTGCATGCAGCAGTATTGCCCAGAAAAGGTTTGATGCCAGACAGAAGGAAGGAAGGTGAAAAGGTTCCTTCTCAACTGCTGGCATAACCTGCTACCTTGCCTCTCCTATATGACATCCAAGAGGAACGGCAGAGTTGGTGGCAGAGCAGGTCTGAGCACAGTTTTAAGTTTTTTATCATCACAATTGCTACCATTGGGGAATGCACTTGATGTCCTCACCCTAAACCTTTTCAGGGATGCTTCTGTAGAAGCACTTCTGAGTCAACACAGGTCAACACAGACCATGGCCAACAATATAACTCCAAGAGGGTGTAGATGTTCTGCTTGATGTTGTGGTTTCACCCTCCTAGACCAACATCTAGCCAGCAATGGATAGTCCTGTGTGCAGCATTTAAAAATGAGAAGCAAACTTGCACATTTCCCAGCTGTTAGAACATTGACAGCCCATGGCGTCCCTCTTGCTGTGGCAGCTGCTCACATTCACAGAGCGTGGGCAAGCGGAGCGAACCACATGCCAAGGCAGGATGACTGGCTGGGCTTTTGGAGCTGATGAATTAGAGACAATGCTACCACTAGGACATTTCTCACAGGAAAGGGAATGGCTCAGGCAAGCCTGCATGCCCAAATGAAGCTCCTGATCAGGAGAAATGCAAGTTGCCAATGTGCTGAGCATGTCAGAACCCACAAAGGGGTTTCCAAAAGCAGATCGTGGCTGTACAAACCTCTGTGCCCTCCTGTCTTCAGAGATTGGGCAGATACACAGGACTTGCTGAAAATCCATAAGGACTGGGAGGTGGGATAAACCAGGCCTTGCACAGTGCTAATTTGTAATTTTGTAATGTGATTCTTCTTGGTTTTGTCCCCAGAATAGGTGATCCTCAGGCTGAGTATCAGCTTACCAGTAGGAAAACCAAAATGATTTGAAATGTGTTATATAAAACCAACTGTATAAACAAATTGAGATAATCTCAATGTTTTTCTTGGTTTCTGCTCATTATAAAGTACATGGCAAATTTATTTCCTTTTTGTATTTTTCCCAATAAACTAAGTAAACAAAGTTCTGACAGTATTTATATATACTGATACATTCATGTAAGTTCTTTTATCAATAATTTAAGCAACCTTTGTAGAACATACTAAAAAATTACATAGTAAGTGGAACACCTATCTTTTTCTGTGTTTTTGTTGGTTTTGTTTGTTTGGCTTTTGGAGGGGGAAGTTGTTGGGTTGATTTTTTTTTTAGTGAATGGAATTTTGAGTGGTGGAAATAAATTCCACTTTAGAAGAAGTTTACAGTACTGTAGTGAAGACTATCAGGGGAACCCATTAAAAACTTTTACATAACTTGCTGTTTATAGTAGTCCTGCTATATTATAATAATAGCACTCAGGTATTGGAAAGATTTCCCACACGCTGTAAATGTTGTTGTGTGGCTGAATTCTGATATTTGGTATTTTGACATCCAGTTCTTACTGGAGCAAATGTGGGGAGAAGCTACAAACTGTGCCTATATGCAACTCATTCCATGTTGATTTTTAATACTAAGAAGTTCTACCAGAGCAATACAAACAAACTACAGTACAGGTGATTACACAGATCACATTTAGAAGTAGATCTCCAGGGAGGAAAAACTGAAGTGTTCCACTGGATTGACAAGTTTGTGCTCAGAAAATTCTAAATCCACCTGTCTGTCATAAATGTAACTACTGATTTAATAAAGAATACCAAGACACTGGAGAAATAAGCATGGAAGAGAGATATTTTAAGATACAGGCACTATGTACTTCATGTTATCCATACCGTGCGGTTTGTGGCTTGGAACAAAAGCAATTGCTCAGTAATTTGTCCACAATACTAATAACGTTGTATGCCAGTAACCTGCCAATGAACTCCAGACAGAAATGAGCCCTCAGGTCCATGTTCCCAGCTGGTTAAATGGTCAGAGGTGCTGCACACACAATAGTTCCTACTGACTTGCTGAAAGTTAATATTCCCTTGTTGTTCACAGGAATTTATATTGAATATGTAACTTGACATGGCCAAAGCAGAAGGAAGTTTTTGAGCATCTGTGGCACAGTAAACGAAGAGAGTCAGCTGCTCACTAAAACCCACGAGCCTGACACTGAGCCAGAGGCACAGTCTACGGCATCCTTCATAGTCCCTTGGAAACGTACTTGGGGATTTTATCCTACCTCCCCAAAAAGTGCATCTGGCAAATTCCCTTGCTTCTTACAGCTCAAGCCATCATGCAATATGAGTGGTGAGAAAAGGGGCAAAGAGCAAAGTGGTAGAGGAACCTTGGTTTGTTCAGATATCAACAAGCTGCTTGCAATCTTTTAAATACTGTATTGAACTAGTCAATAAGTAGATGAATTACTTTGGTGGAGAGAGAAGAAGAATGTCAACATCCCCTGGAGGAGAGAAAAGTATCACATAAGTGGGCACACACACAGAAGATTGTGCTTCAGACTAATATTTTGCAATAAAACAGCAGCATGCCTTGGTTTTGATATGGGTTTAAACCACCCTTTCATATTGCTATTTCTATTTTATTTCATATTGTTGCTTCTATTTGAAGCAGAGTTCTGCTTCAACTCAGGACTGGCTTTTTTAAGTGGGGATCAATTGCTACATAATTAAATTTTTTAAGGCATTTTAAAATTATCTACAGGCTGACTGAGTCAGATTTTGATTGGTTGTGTTTAATAATAGATGTTTGTTAGTACTGTAGAGCAATATACCAACATACTGCAAGATGTTCCATTAGAAATGTGCATTTGTTATAAGAAGAACATCTAATTGATTTACCTTGTGGTAATAATTATTTTACTCTTGGTCATGTATTAAAATAGATGTATTTTACACAATGACAAATATAAAAAACATCTCTCTAACTAACATCCTCTTGTATCAGAGTTATCGTGGCTGTGAGCACAGTCCTGTCCATCCATGGTAGATGACTGAAGAGATAGCAAGCTGTTGTTTCTGAACAGGGAGTAAGAGTGGATGTATATAACCAGGGGCTGTTAAATCACTTCATGGATGATAGCAGCTAACTGTCAAAAACTGAGTGGGATCTCATTTAACATCATCTCAAGTAACAAATTATTACTCCAATTTTGCAGTTGGGAAACTGAGGCACAGACAGGCCATGTATTTTCTCCAAATCTGCTTGGGGAGACAGCTGGCTGTGCTGATAAGAAAACACTGAACTCATAAAAGACTAATGGATTTGTTGTACTGTCCTTCATACACAAGACATCCAAAACAAATCAGCAGCAGTTAAATCAGAAAACAATCTTGATTTTGATGCTTTCTCAGAAGATCCTATGTTTTTCTAAACCTTCAATTAATTCTCCCACTTACCTCATTCCATACAAGTACTTCAATTTTCAAGTTGAAACCCTAATACAATTCTGGCCAAGATCTGATTTTCTTTTATGTCCTGTTCCCCAGCTAGCTTAGAAAAGGGGAGTTGTGCATTTTGGGGTTCTCTCCTGCAATGCACTATATTGCCTGCACAACTTCCAATTGAGCAATTAACTAGAGTGCTGAAAATGTAGAGTTTTCAACAAAGCCAAAATGAAAGTTTCAAATACTCTATTCCTCAGCATGTTGAATTATTAGCTCAGACGAATGCTTTTCTGATTAAAAAAACCTGCAGAAGTCTCACAGCCCCTCTAGAAAAATTATATCAGTATAAACCTTTCCCTTGTTTATTTTGTAAGCCCTACATCCTAAATTGTTCTTAAAAATCCTGCAGAGAAAGGCTTCCTTCAGGCAGCTATCTCTAGTGATCCTGCTACAAACTGATTCTCTCATGTCATAGAAAAAAAGCTTAGTCAAGCCCTGTTCTGCATGCCTCTAATTGGAAACAAAATGTCTGAAGTGAGTATCAAATCTCAACTTTACTCAGACAAAGCTGTCAGGAACAAAATGGACAGAAATATACTAAATGGTAACATGGCAGATGCTGAACCCCTTTAGTAACACACCTACTGAAAATCAGCAAATGTGGTGGGATGCTCTTAGTTAAGCTCCTTTCCAGATACCTCCTGAAGGTGTTATCTTTGCCTTTCTGTCTCCTTGGAAAGAGTTTGTGCTCTCCAAATAACTGAGCACAGTTAGGGGTAGGAAGTGGAAGATTTGGGGGCTTCTTTTTCTGCAAAAGGACAGTTTAGGGATCAATAAATGCCATGAAATCCCCTATTTAAATTAGAAATCCCCCCCCCAACAATTTCTATTCAATACCGTTATATTACTTATAAATAATGTCATAGAACTTTTCAGAATTTAAATCAATAATAAAACAAATTTAAAGGTGTTACAGTGTGGTAGAGCTACAACTTGTAGCAATCAGAGGAGTGATATGGGAATATTTATTTTTACGTAAAAAAAAAAATTAGATCTGTTATTAAGCATTTTATTTTTGTCAGAGCTCTGTGACAAGACACTGGAATAATCACTCTAGGAGTCACAAAACCCACGATCCTTAGGGAGACAAAGTCTTCCAGACCTTCTCCATTTCTTTCTTTCTTACTCCCAAAGCAGATACAGACTCTGATGATTGGAGCAAGTAATATAGACACCCATACCTACACGGACAATTGAAAGACAAAATCTTGGGGGAACATATTTCATATTTGCTAGTGGTAAAAGTTCATAAGGTAAGAATGCATTTGAAGTAAAAATAAATATATGTGCTTAGTCTTCTTTGTATTATTTTGGCAGAAGAACTGCATGGAAATATTCAATTCACAATTTAAGTTTGTTTACTTGCAGTTACATATTTTTCAAGAAATCTTTAAGCTGCAGATTTCATTTTAAGTAACTGCAAGCATCTGATCTAGTGCAAAAGTTTGACAGCTGTAAAGTGCAACATGGAAAATGTGTAGGATTTTGCATTTCCACAGCCTAGCACCAGTCAGACTTCTACTCTGCTGCTTTTGTAGCAGGCTCTTTCATCAGGTCATGCATTTAAATGAAAAAAACATTGCAGTAATCACTTTGAGAAGACTTAAAGCCAGGGATAGAACCTGACTTCCAAAAAGCAATGGAAATGTTCTCTAGAGGGAAGCAATTAGAACAATATAGGAAAGTTAGGTGTTTTTGAATGCTACAGAAGGCAAACAGAGCAGTGCAGCCATGGAAACCATTGCACCAGCAGGTCCTCTCAGGTGGAACACACAGAACCTCAGAGGGCTATGCAGAACTACCAAAACTGCACCTCCTTCCTCTCTCTGCTTCCCCCTTACTTCCTCTTCTGTTTTGATATGCAACATCATCAGTGAAGAGGAGCTATCAATCAATATGCTTCTGTGGATTCCAGAGACAGGCTTCTGAAGCTCTTGTCAATAAAGAAGGGCTTGTTCTTTCCCCCATAAAATATGTATTATTTCCTAGTTGCCGAAAGCCCCAAATCACAAGACTTATAATTTCTTTTTAAAAATGGAGTCCCACTTGAAATAATTTGCTAGCCAGCAGATGACTGCTGAAAAATGCCCCAGTTTTGAGTAGAGGATACACAGGTCCTGAAAATAAGCAGAAAACTGTTAGATGGTATATGCAAATGAACCAAATATATAAAAATAGGGATTTTCATAATTTATAGACAGGTGGTAGCAAATAAATGTAACCTACAAAATACAACACTCCATTACTCTTGCCTTATTCTCTCTTAACTAGAGAACCACACATGTTATAAAAACCCCTAAAATAACAAAAAATAATGAGTGGTATTCATTACTGATGTCATTCCTCTGAGGCTAGCACAGACACAGTGGGGAACAGAGTCTGGATGAGCATTTCAACTACCCTTATTTAGATGACTATTGTTACTTAAATAAATTCCATTCAGCAATTGTTCCTGCAAACTCGAATCGTTTTAATATGTAATCACTATTGGTAGTCACAAAAAAGAAAAAAAAAAAAAGAGATTTAACTTAAGAGTACTTCAAATTAAGATACCATACGCAATGATATTGCAGAACCACATGAAATACCTCAAAAAGAAATAGAAAATGAACACAGGCCCCTTTCATTGTGCTTTCATAAACTCAACACATTCATATGATTCGTATTTTGGAAATTCAAATAAAGAGAGATTTCCCTGTCTGAAATGTAATTGTTTTAACATACTTTTACGTGGGTACTTCTTTACATATCCTCTCCCTTCAGGGAGTAGCTGAAGACTAGCAATGTTTGTAAATCATTGTGTAAGCAGCCACAGAAATATTTAACCATAGCAGCATTAAATTCATGTTGATGAAATTTAACAAACCCCCCCTTTCTTTACAATTACGTTTTTACCATGATTTACATGTAAATGCAATTGCAGACAAGATGGTGAAAGGACTGAAAGGATAGGGGAGACATACTTTTGATTTGTTTTGTGGGCGTTGTGGAGCTTTTTGTGGATGGGTTGTTTTTGGGGGGTTGGAGTTTTTTAGTTTGGTTTGGTTTATTTTGGATTGGTTTTTTTTTACTGCATCAATTTTTCTCTGAAATTCCTTTGAGGAATCACTTCCCATTTGTTCTGAGATCCGCTCTGCCTGCGGGGATGAGCGGGTAGGAAGGGCGTGTCCTGCTCTCCGCCCGCGATGCCGCCCCCGGCCCCGCCGCAGCCTCTCCCGCGGGGCGGGAGCCGAGGGGTCCGCGCACCCTGCCCGCCGCGGGCCGCCACTGCCACCTGCTGAGGCCACCGAGCTACTGACGCTCCCGGGCCCCGGCAGCCCCCCGAGGCCGCCCCCGGGACACGCTCCGAGGGACCGGGGCGCCGCCGGCGCCGCGCGCTGCGGAGGATGCGGAGGATGCTTTCGAGCCCGCACTCGGTTGAGAGTGCTCACCCAGCAGCATCACAGCGCTAAGGGCGGTGTCAAATAGAGATTTAGGGCCACTGCTTTTCTTTCCTTTCCCTTCCCACAGCTACTCAGTTTACCAGCTGCAGCTTTCTATAGGAGATGTCTTAAGTGAAATGAAATGTTTAGTGTCTTCATGGTTGTGGAGCATCTCCACAATGTGTGTTTTACCATAATTATTTTTCCCTTTTAAAAAGGTTGTAGTTTGACTTTGAAGGTGTTCTTTAGAAAGAGAATGTGCCGCTTCAGTGGGCAGCAAATAATTATGCAAGAGAAGGTAAGGTTACATGGTGGAAATTATTACTCCTAACTAACGTGGCGCATGAACCCAAAATGCCTTTAATAAGGCTCCTCAACCAACAGCAATGTGCAAAAAATATTGTCACATACCATATTAAGGAAAGAAAAACTTTTTTGTAACAGGGAATAAGATCCTAGTCAATATTGCTTGGGGTCTAAAGCAAAATTGTCATCAGCATTTCAAATGCTCCCCTCTTTAGAAAATAAAGTCAGTAATTCCTTGTCAGTTGAGCAGAAATAAGCAATAAAATGTTTATTACTTTCTGAAGCCCATTTGTTTCAGCAGGAAACTGCCTCCACTGTTACGCTACTCAAGTGTACAGATTCACTCTGGAAACAGAGAGGTATCCGTATCTGTATGGATTTAAATATGGAAAGACACCGTGAATGGAAAGAACAACTTCAATAAGATATTTTAGGTTACAACTGAATCGTGTGTTTATGGCCCCAGACAGTGTGCTCTGTAAAATGTTCCAAAACACTCATCTCTAAGCTTTCAACTATTTCTCCATTCTGCTCCAAATGCTCTGTGAAACATTTTAGAGAAGAAGAAAGAAAAACCAACCAAAAAAAGGTTTGCTATCAGCATCTAACGTGAAGAAGATAGAATAATTATGATAACCATTTCCAACTGAGCTATAAAGGCAACTTGTTGGTTTTACTTACTACCCATGTTTATCACTTAGGCCATCGTTTCTTTTTGAAATATGTAAGAGTTTTGTTTCCAGTACATGATCTTTATGTTATAAAAGCAATTTTAAAACCATAGTTTTATAGTAAACCCTTTAGAAGATAATGGCTTAAATTTCCTTCTTTATTGCAGTGATAGGATAGCTGCTTCTATAAACCAATCTAGATAATATGTCATATCTCTCTTCAGCAGCTACTGCACACACGATATAGGAAACTCTCCTACTTGTTACTCATTAAAGTTAAGTGGTAGGATCCACATGACAAGGTTAAGTTTCAACACTTTAGACCCTGCTGAAAGTTGCTAATAATAATGTTTAATTTTCATTCCAAGCATTTATGGTATCATCAACTTGAGCTGGTGGTTTTCTTCTTCTCATTAGTTGGAACCAATGAACCTCCCTGCAGAATAAAAATCTTCAGGCAGAATAACAAAATAGAGGCAGGATTTGACCCCTCTTTAAATTAAACAAAATAAATGGGTTTAATGGGAGTGTCCTATTAACCAGAGGTAAAGTTTGATCAGGATTTTCAAAAACAGCTAAAGATTCCAACACCCTAGCAGGGAAATGTTAACAAAAACATGATATTCAAACTGGGACCATTCAACACTTTCTTTAAATGGTCCACTATGTAGGGAAATTAAAATAAATAGCCCCTTAAAAAAAATTAAAAAAATTAAATGTCGCCTTTTGATTTGGGGATAATAAGGTTTCCAACTAATCATCACTGATAATCTCTTGATATTGAAAAGTCATGCCGCAAAAATTTCAGCCAAATTCAAACCATCTCACAAGGAAAAGAAAGAGATGAGGAAAGGAAGGATGTTTCCTATGGCAGGGAGGGCTGGAGAAAGGAATGGGAAGTCAGTGGTCTGCAGAGAGTTGGGACCCATGGTGGAGACAGGGCAGGCACCTGCTCCTGTGCTGTTCTTCAGGATTATGCTCACATGCTGTGATGCCTCTTTCTGCTCATTCTCCTGTCATTCCCTCTGCTCCTCTCTCCTTTTTAGAGAGGCAATTGGAGGAGCTATTACACCGAAGGCAGATACCACTGCTATCCTTTCAACCCTCTGCCCCCTGCACGTAAGGTTTGTGATTTTGCAGCAGGGGCAGGGTATCAGCAGTGACAGGTGCTTACGTGTCCTTAGAGTATTGACCAGGTCAAACTTATCAATGGGTTTTTATTTCACAGGGTAGGTCATAAAGTATTCATAGCCCAAGGTCATCTAGACTCATGGAATATTTTAGATTGGAAAGAACTTCTAGAGGTCACCTACTTCAACCTGTCCAATGCATGGCTGTCATCAAATTTATGTCAGGTTCCTTGAGGCCTGCTAAGCTTTGAAAAACCCCAGGGACAGAGATTTCACAACCTATATGGGCACCTGTACCAGTGTCCCACCACCCTCATGGTAAAAGGTTGTGGGTTTTGCCTTACATTTTGTACATCTTGCTTCTCATGCATATTCTTGCCTAGTAAATCTGGCCTTTGGCATTTAATCATCCTCTCCCCAGCCCTAAAAGGATATTAAAACCCACTTTTGGCTCCTATGTTTCCTTGCAAGCAGTGATATATGTGAAGACATAAAACAAGCTAGCTTTAGATATATCACAGCTTCTATTTTATTCCACTCTGCAGCTAAATAACTACCTCCAGCCTTTCACTATGAATACTGTTAGATCACCCCTTTAAGCAGGGTGGGAAAAAGCCCTGTTCTGAACTACCATCTCATTCCCCATGTTTATGATTCCTAGTTACCTGTTGTAAATTTTCTCACTGTTATTCCTGTCTTACAGACTCACTAGATCACCCGGATTCCCCTTAACATTTCCTTTTTTGTGGTTCACCTTTCTCCTGATTAAGACTTTTGAAGTGCATGCTTGAGGATGAGATTAAAGAAAATGTGTAAGTGCCTAACCATGCCTGTAGAAGCCAAAGGTATTATTTTCTGACATGCTATGGTTCCAACAGCTCCAGCTGAATGTCTTTACTCATCCAACAGGAGCTCTTGAGGGCCCTATCAACCTTAGACACTCTTGCCTCCATCTCCTCATGGTTTTCCTCCTGACAGGAATGAATCTCACTGAATTCAACAGGAACACAGTAGTAGGAAGGACTCCCAAGCATATGATTCTTACTGAAGGTTTCCTACCTGTTGTCTGCTACAGTAATGGAAGCACACACTGTTAGAATTCTCATCTGTTGCTGCTTTCTGTGTTGCCTCTGGCTTATGAGTAAATTCTTGTTATGTCTCCTGAGTAATCGAAGGGCACATCTTATTCAAATTCTTTGAGGGTCATAGGTCCTGTCAAATTATGTGAACCGGCACAACAAAAAGGCTAAATATCTTTACATTTTTATGAAAAAGGGCAGAAAATTAATTTTTTATTTTAAAATGTACCTTCAGAATGTATTAGGTTAGTGATTAATTAATTGAGAAAGAATGTTACTACAGTTACAATGAATTACAGTAATTTGGTTTTGAGTCCTACCTTTATGCTATGAATAAAACTTTAGATACAAGAGCATTTGTATGCAAATGAACAACTAATGATCTCTAAAGAATATACCCCACCATCCAAGAACTTCAGGAAGACTTTAGATGACAGTAGACTCTGTACTTGAGCCCCTAAAATTTTTAGTCCTATTTCAAGAGCAGAAACCAGACTCCTATGATAGGACTAGGCCATCTCAATAATACATGAAGCGTATAGGAACCTTCACATGAGGGTCAAAGAAGCCAGGGCACCAAACCAAGAACCTTTTAAACTCTCCAGAAGCATGTAGACAGTACCTTGTCTTGTGCCCTGTACATGAGAGTAGTGATGCTGCCAGCCTGTCCCAGTGCTCACTGCTCCAGGTACTCCCTCAAGCCTCAACATGGCTGTGCTGCCCAGGAGCAACACCCAGAGATGTTCAGCAATTCTGAAGTACAAGAACTCCGATGCAAGAGCACCTGAAGTGGTTGTCTCTCTCCATGCTACTCTGCACAGACTCTTACTAAAATTATTTGGACCAGGGAGAGCAAAGGTGAGCACATGTACGCTATCTACTAGTTAGTATACAGAAAAAACAACATAAACGCAAATTAGGTTCCAGTTGAATCAAGTGAAGACTGAGGTGCTTGTATGTATTTCCAGGAGACAAAAATTAGGTGATTCTAAAATATTAATGTAAAAAAAATTTCAATGCTTCAAGGGTTAGGCCACAGTTGAATGGGAATTTTAAAAATCAGAGCTGCCGTAGTACAAGTGGAAGAGATGTGCAGAGATGGAGAGAAAGGAGATGGCCAGAAGCCCATGTTTGGTAAATAATAAAGGACATTGTAGTTTAAAGGAAAAGCTCATAACCAGATACACCTCATGTATTTCGATATTTTATCGGCCACCAGCTTTTCTTAGGTACATGCCTAGATATTTAACTAAGATTAAATATCACTGTCTCAAAGGAATTTTGCTAACTCCAGGGATCAAACTGAGCTTTCACAAAATATTTTCTCCATAAGAAAAGTAACCAGAAATAAGTCCAAACAACACCACCACCACAAAATCTTTACTTGTTTCCTACATTAGAAACCTGGAAAAAGAAAATCCTCTTGATGAATTTCCAAGCATCTGTATTCTGACCTTGCAGGATTTCTTCAAGTCTGCTGTGGGCTGTTATCATGCCTGCTGGAAGGAACTGCTGACATACAAGCTAGCCAAATTATACTCTTCTGCTTGAAAACAAGTAATTTTGAAGGCAATATCCCAAGGATCTATTTTCATATGTAGGAACTGTGTTAGGTTATAAAAGACTGCAATAAAAATTGGCATTTTTGATTGGCATGTTTTCTTCAGAACTTCTAGGTATTTTGGGGAGCATTATTTTGAAAATCCATATATTCTGAGAAAACAAACCTTTCTATCTGAAGAAAAATGTTTCATATTCTATTCTGTTTGTATTATATTCCCAGTTTAGGACTGTAAACTGTTCTGCAGTTCTCAGTATTGACTTTCGGGTTTGGTCTTTTTTCTCTTTTCTTTTTTCTTTTCTTTTCTTTTCTTTTCTTTTCTTTTCTTTTCTTTTCTTTTCTTTTCTTTTCTTTTCTTTTCTTTTCTTTTCTCTTTTTCTTTTTCTTTTCTTTGCCACATGACTTGTTTTGTTAGATTAGAGAGTGGGAATGGTCTGTGGAGCAGGCCCTGCACCTGTGGCTGGGTTTGCACCTTTCAAGACACATGGCTTTTTTTTGTCACCAAGCTGCTTGCTCGGGAGTCCAGATAGTTGAATCACGAAGAAAGGAAGGAAGGAAGGAAGGAGGGAAGGAGGGAAGGAGGGAAGGAGGGAAGGAAGGAAGGAAGGAAAAGAAGCACCACAAAACAGTAAACAAACCAACAAAAACTCATCAAAACACACCCCAGAAAATGAAAGAGGAAGAAAAGGAGATGAATAGTAGAGCCATTTAGGAGAGCAGGTCTTGGGGTCAGGTAATAACTTTACAGGGAGACATACCTTATTAATAGAGAGTGATGTTTGGATATTTATTTAAGTAGGAATCAATGGAATAAATCAATTCCCTTATCAGGGATTAATATCTGATGAGTAAGAGGAAATACTAGAAGTCAGGGAGCAAAACAAACATTTTTTCCAGGACAGGTCAGATAGTACAGGAGTAAGGCCAGGAATTTCTGCCACTGATCATGACCAGGCAAGGCCAAAACTTTCCTCTAGCTGGGAAGGAGAAAACAGCTCCTGGCAGAGGAAGGGGTCCATTACTAATAGTTTAGGAACTGGCCTTCATTTTCACAGGTGTAATAACCAGGCAGAAGTGTTTCTAGCATACCTTCAGCCAAGAAGGCACAGGTACTGTGAGTGAGCCACCCATGTCTTGTCTTCTGATTAAAATATAGCCTGTGCTGGCAGTAGTATGGAGATGGACTGCTGGGAATTAAAGTCTGGTCACAGGACAGCTCTCTGTGGAGGCAGGTCTTCCTCAAAGTTAGCACCTCACAGAAGTTTGACATCAAAATTCACATGTAAATGAGACATCAAAACAAAATTACTTTTGAAGGTACTCCCTTGAGCCCAGGGTTAAGGGACGTCATGAAGAAGGGAAGGTTGGGCCATCCTTTCTGCTGTGTTCAGTATACGAATGCCTCATGCTATTGACAGTCTTGTTTCTTTAATTTATGTCAAAAAAGCTTGCAGGAAAATATTCCAACATCTTGGAATATTAATGTAATATATTCCAACATTTTTAAATATTAGTATCAAAGCCCTGCTACAGCTGCTAGCACGTTACATGTGCTGACTCGACAGCTTATAATGTGCATCCTAACATGCTGTTCACCTCATCTGCCATTTTGCTCATGGTTTATTATGCAATAGTGATGCTTGATTTGGGTTTTCCTGGGGACGCATACCACATATTATAGGCTACACAACAGGTCAACATAATAAATTAATTGTTCCTAACACCTATGTGCTTTGAAAACTTATTCCTGATTCTTGTATGCTTGTCACCAAGAACAGATATGAGCATCCCCTCCTCCATATAATTAGGCAGAAAGCTAAAAATCTTACAAAGAGATGCAAAACTAGAGCATACATGATACCTTGCTCTCTTATATAACGTGAAAAAGGTTATTAACAAGGAACTCAAATGAACTCAAAACATGATACCACAGTAAACCGACCTTTGCAAAGTGTTGTTACGAAGGCCCTCCAGCTCACACTCTGGTTGCTTTTCTGCTTAAAACAGCCACACTCTGTACATGTACTGTTCCCTCTTTTGCTGCATTTGAGCAACTTACACTGTTTCATGAATTTATGCTAACAATCCCTCTCTCTATGAAAAAATTGCTACCACTCCCTGTGACAGATACGTGATTCAGGCACAAAGACAGAGAAATTCTTCAAATCCATGTAAATAGGAAAAACTGTATGTAGGTGCTCAACTGGTTTTAATCAGCTTGGTAAGCATCTGTCAGTGACTTGAGGCAACTACACGATCAGGTACTTTGGATTTGATGTGGATAGGCTCCAGATCCTATCTGTTCTGGCAGCACAGATCAAAGCAGTGAACCAGACCTCCTGAACTCTGGCCAGTGCCCTCCAATGCAGCTGGTCTTCCTTTCCCGCTTTGTTTCTATCCTCTAACAAAGTTCTTCTTCTATTAGTATCTATCCAGTGCCACAATTAAACAAGTGCATTTCAGTATTCCTGTTACTTATTTGCAAATTTAGTCATTGTGAAGGCTTGCTTAAAATTCTAATGTGGCTTACCCCAAAACTGCCCTTGTAGATGCCTTAGAAGTGTACATGTTCCAGAAAAAAAAAAAAAAAATTAAAAAAATTTTTAAAAATTATAAATAAGGGAATAAGAGACTATCACTGCTGTTTAAATGTCTTCCTCTTTTTTATTAAAATAAAACCAGAAACATCAATGTAAGAAAATAGATCAAAAGTAACTCATTGGAAAGAAAACCCTGAAAATACCAAACATATGTAACATTTGGTTCCTGATCAGAAAAGATTATATATATCAGCAGATCCTTCCACAAGTCAGGACATATAATATTTGATGTATACTTTTGGAAAACGCAATGCAATCTTAAAACTTATTTTTTAAAATTCTGGAAGGATATGCAGTTGACATTTGCCATAAAACACAGTGATAGGGACTCTAAAGCTGCACTTTAGCATGCCATTTTCCCTGTCCCTCTGCAGGTGTGATATACTGTACCTGCAGCTTCGAGAAGTCAAGATTCCTTGGGATGTTCTTGCCTTGGAGATTTCGTCAAGTAGATCCTTTTACTGACATCTGAACCCACGGTGACCTTGGACCATGCGGACATGCTAGAATTTCACACGACTCATCTCTGTAGGTATTATATAGTCTGAAGCCAAAATATCAGGGGAATTTGTTGTCCTATAAATGTAGACCTGTATTTTGCAATAAATACTTAGATGAGGACTAGCTCTGTTACATAGCACAGCTCCTCTGCCTGCCAGAGGGCAGGCAGCAGCCTGGGTGCTAATGATCTCCACATTCAACCAGCATATCATGCCCTGGTTATCTGACATATGAATAAGTAGGGATTAGATTAATTACCATAAATGTCTTCTCATAACACACACTTCTAAAAGGATTTATTTAATAACAGATAACAGATGGGAAAATACACTTGCTTACACACCATAAAAAATAAAATAATTCATCACTAAGTGTATTACTTTTGTTAGCTTCTAGTTCTTCTGGCATGTATGGCTACATTTCAATAGTGGCTCAGCTTGTGCTCAGAGACTGTTTTCCTTATGATTATTTAAATTAATTGATGATTTCAAGCACCACTAGAGGGCACAGAATTATAACAGTATTTCCTAATGGATCACGAAAAGTACATCAGGAACTGGAGTTCAGTAATGTTCATAGTTTATTGGCTCCAACCTCCAGTTTAAAGGCTCAGTCCTATCAACAGTGATGCATGTGTGCTGCCATAAGCTGTGTCGCTGCCCACCCCCAGCAATTAAATGAAGCTCAAGGGTGAGTGCTCGTGGGACAGAGGCCTGGCTGAGTGGGCTCGCTCATGTGCTCTCAGATGAAGTTTGGCTTTCCAAAATTTGAGTACCAACCCTCACATATTTTACTCAAGTGACTAAGGCCACTAGAGTTTAAATCTAAGCATGGTTCTGGAGGAGCAGCTGATGGTAAAGGCATCCTGTATGTCTTCAGCTGTAAATGAGTAGATAGGGATAAGAAAAATGAAGAGTATAAACACTTGCATATATCAAACCAGGGAAATGCAAACAAGTAGTAAATGAAGGATTAACTAACTCAATTTACAATTCAAAGAAAGAAGAGGAGATATGTGCCACTGGAAAGCTTAAATATTAATGGGATTTCTGTGGATAGTTGTATCAACTAGTTAACATCTGTTTTGACATGTGTGCTGTTTCTGCCATCCCTTATCAGGAGTGTGAGTGGCCACTGTCCTTCACATGTTACAAAGTCCCTGTCTGAAGTTGCCGGCAGTGGAGGAAAATGTGTGGAGAAGACAGGAAAATGTATAAGCTCTTCGCTGAAAGACATCTCATTGAATGACATCGGATACATCGTAGCAATGAATTAGTACTGTTGGTGTGTCCATGTTGCATTAGTAGGGGCACAAGTTAATGTTCACTGCCAGAATATCAGATCTGTCTCACAGCTTCGTCTTTTCTGGGCCTTGAAAATGGTGTGTTAATCAAAGCTTGAGAGTCTGACCTCTCACTAGCCAGCCCAAAGAAAAAAGCCGCAAAAATTAATTTCTGAGTGCTTATATTGAATTTCGCTTAACAGTAGCATCCACCTTACTGTTTTTCATTAACACTTCAGGAATTAGTGTCACATTTTCACATCGTGGTGCTCAGGCTGCAAAACCAGTGATATACAGCTATTTTTCGTGAAGTGGGTGCTGAAGTGGCGGGCGGCGGCTCGTCCAGTCCCCCGGGCAGCGCGGGGCTCCCAGGCGTCCCCGGGGGACGGCGGGCGCTGCCGAGCTCCGGCTCGGGCTGCGGGGGAGTGTTGGAGATGGCCAGGGGTCGCCCGCCGAGCACGGGCGATAACCCCCGGGCAAAGCGGGTGCGGTGCGGCGGCCAGGCGGGCAGCACGGTGCGGCCGCGCCTGCGGGTGCCGGGGTGGGTGGTGTTTTTTTCCGCAAGCTCACCTTGATGCGGCGGGGCGTAAAAAGGCACCGCGCTCGGCAGGGGGAGCATCGCTGTCTCGGCGCAGCGCGGGCACCGAGCGGCGGCACCGCTGCGCTCCGGCCGCACCGCGCGGGGGCCGGAGCTGACGG